>CM026387.1:73870365-74031632 GCA_014843695.1 Archivesica marissinica | reverse complement strand
TCGTGACATGTTCTACAAGAATCGTATGCTGTTAAGGTCAAATGGCTACGAAGTAAAGTATGTGAACGAAGACCTCACTCAATATAGATCAGGGGTGCTATATGAGGCCAGACAGATGGTCAGGCAAAAGAAAATTGTTGGAGCTTGGTCCACAAACTGTAAACTTTTCATAAAAGTAATGAAGGATAAGAAAACAACTGTGCATACTGTGACATGCAAACGTGATCTTCAACCATTCGTATCGTATACTATAGAATGACAGTCAATTATATCCAACTAGTAATGTCAGCACACATTGTCGTGCAATATACACTTGCAGTGCAGTCATCATTGACTGGTCAGCATTAATAACATTATCAGTCGGTTAATCTGATGTTTGTAGTTGTAAATTTATTATTATATTCCAGCACAACTGTTTGTATATTAATAATCATTAAGTCATGAGTTGCATTTGATTTATAACGAACGATATATCTTTATTCTAAATCAATGTTACAGCCGACGTTCAGTTCACTTACAAGATACAATATAATGTCATGAGTAAATAAAACTGCAACGCATTTAATAAAGCGTAGTTAGTGAAACAAGCTATTCCGCAATCACGTACATGGTACATATCGTGGTTTTATGAATTATATTCTACATCCGTTATATCAAAGTCGGTTATGTCAAAATATCCGGTTATCTCGAAGTCAGGTTAACGTCCCGTTTCAGATAAGCATCGTGGTTTTAGGTATTACAGTCTATACCCGTTATATCACAGTCGGTTATGTCAAAATCTCCGGTTATCTCGAAGTCAGGTTAAAGTCCCGTTTCTGATACCATCATTTTACATATGCCTGACTCTGTTTATGCCAAATTTCGTTTAAGTAAATGACACCTTGGAAGATAATTTATTATGAAATCAATGTAAGGCCTGTGATCGTTGAGAAACATCATCTTGGCAAATATGATCAATATCCATGATGTCAAATTTCGGTTATGTCGAAATAGTGTGTTCGATCCGACGGAATTCGACATAACGGGTGTATACTGTAGGTGATAGTTGTTTGATATATACTTCAGTAAATATTATTATTAGAAATTCCTTCAGAATATTGGGGGGAATCTCATTATGATGCATACAGTGTGGTGTGTGATTCCGCGTGCTATGTATCGCGAACCTGGTTACTTATGTCGGGAATTGGTATCATGCATGCATGTGCTTTATATGAAACTGTATTTGATAAGTTGTTTGTTTTAACTACATATTACTATATGTACTAGGAACTGTTGTGTGATAATAAGCCATGTATGTACATGTCCGTAAACTGTAGATATTAAAATTATTAAGGCAGGCGCAATCATCGACATGTCAAATGATCACATATCTAGCATGGTGGTATAATTCACGGCTAAACTGCTGTCAATATATTTGACCTCTCGTAAAATAATTTGACTACACAGCTCTGTATAGATTGACGGAGTCGCAATTCCAACGATGATGTATATCTCCCTATTCAAGCCCGCAATACCATTTGATATTGCTATATTGAATACACAACTCCAAGTAACATTCTAGAATATGTTCATGTCGTTTAAAATCCCTATTACATCTTGACATATATTTAATTGGTTAACTGCTGTTCATGTTCACCAACTTTATTTTTATTTTTGTTTCTAATAATTACTGCACATATGATCGGACAACATATCCTAGGACCGATCGCAGACTACTATAAGAAAAGCTTACGATCGAGTGCTGCCTACTAACAGATAACTAAATACTGGCTACGCTGCCAATACAAGATTATAGACATAAGTCGTACTAGTAAGATTTTATCTGTAGTTAGACATACATGTACTTGGGAGGAATATAAGTTTTTTTTTCTGTTGTATGTCTGTATGTATTTCAGGACGGCATTGTTTTTGTAGCATTTTCTAAATAATGGTATAATACATCTGGCCAGTGAAAAGGTTTAAATGATAGTACAATAAATATGGCCATTTAAAAGTTCGTAATGTCAACTAATTTCAAACAAAATAACTGAGTCAATAAATAACACAAAATTATATAAATATTACAAGATAATCAAACACATAGACAATATATGAGTATATAATTTCACGTCGGTATTACCTCTACAATACATAGTAGCATCGTTCATCATCAATTGCAAATATTAAATTTTCCACACTAAGACATTTCTGAAATCAGTACTCTTTATGTATCTTTCTGATCTGTGTATTCACGTGTTACAAATCCTAACTTCCTCTATCCAATCCATCCATACCTCATTCAACCTGCTTAGCAACATGACTCTCTTTCATTCTTTGTCTCTCCTTTTCAGTATACTATTGCATACATGTCTCTACTTATCGAGTGTCTCGCATTTCAGATATTATTGTGCCCTTACGAACGTACATGTACGGCATTGTTTTCCTGTCACAGATAGGCTGCTGATGACGGCTATTCAGAATTACTTGATATGTCTACACTCGGTAACATGACTAAACATCACAAATGTACCATAGCCGTCATGCCTTCATGCAGATTCAGCATGTACCACTATCCTCATTGTTTTACACTGCACACCGCTTTTTCTATACTCACTATATGCTTCAGTTTTATCATCTGCATGCGTTGAAAGAGAAATCAAATTTCCTCCAAGAAAGTTCCCACCGGGAGTACATTTTAATGCCAATGTGCTTTGCACATTATATTCTCTGTTGACGCTTAGTCTGGTTATTGCTTTATATACTGTTAATTATAGCCGGCGATGTTCACCAGAATCCGAGACCAAATTCACACATATCATCTGTAGTTTCATCAATTTCCAGCACGATGTCAGATGCTCTCTGATGATCTCTCCTTTGTTCATTTAAATATCCAAAGTCTGCAACACAAACTGGACTTGCTATATGCAGAACTTAGTGAATTTGATGTGCTCGCCTTTTCCGAGACATGGCTGAACAACTCGATCCCAACAGAGGACCTCATGTTTCCAAATTTCCATAAACCTGAACGAAAAGATCGTGTTGGTGATGCCCATGGTGGTGTAATAATATACGTTAGAAACAGTCTACACTATAAGCGCAGACCAGACCTTGAGCTAAATCGTCTTGAATGTATATGGTTGGAACTAACACTCTGCAATAATAAGCATATCCTATTTGGTGTTTTCTACCGCCCGCCAAATTCTGATTCAATCCACAACAGCCTTGTTGAAGATTCAATTGGACTAGCAGTTGAAACAAATATCACTGATATAATCATCACTGGAGATTTTAACTACAATGCTCTCAACCCAACTACTAATCGAAAAATTACCTCCATATCTCAACAGTATAATCTTCTACAACTAATCGACGAACCAACACATTTCACCGAACATTCAGAATCCTTGATTTATCTTGTTCTTGTTTCAAATAGTGAACATATTCTTCATTCTGGAGTTGGTGAATACTTTCTACAACAAGACCAAAGGTACCATTGCCCTGTCTTTGGGATCTTAAAATTTCGGAAACCCAAGCATAAATGTTTTGACAGACTCATCTGGAAATACGATCGAGGTAATTACGACCAACTTCGTTCTGACTTCAGTAACTATGAATGGAATGGCTGTCTTCATGACGATATTGATACATATGCATATAACATCTCCTCTAAAATTACAGATATTGCTAAACAAAACATACCAAGTCAAACCATAATAGTAAGACCATTAGAACCACCATGGATAACTACCGACATCAAAAAACAAATACGCAAGCGAAAACGAGCATACAGGAAAGCCAAGGCGACTCAATCAATCTATCAATGGCAGAAATTCAGATTCGCAACGAAACGATTCTTCGTATTCGCCACGCCAAATCTGCACATTTCTCAAAGCTCTCTGATAAACTTAAGAATGGATCATTTTCTTCTAAAGACTGGTGGAAAACTCTCAAATCATTCATGTCTAATCATTCTAGCAACACAATTCCTCCATTACAGCACCCAGACACACAACTACCGACCTTCTCTGACTCTGAAAAGGCAAATCTTCTTAACAACTACTTTCAGGAACAGACAAACATCGATGATGACAACAGACAAGTACCAGATCTGGGCCCACCGCGTTCCATGATTCGACTGCATGAAATAAATATCGAAGTAGATGAAGTTACTGATGTTTTAAAGTCTTTACAAGTCGACAAAGCGGCAGGACCAGAAGGAATAAGCAACAGAATCCTCTACGAATCCTCTCAGGAGCTATCCAAACCACTATGTGATCTTTTTAATTTCTCATTGCAATGCAGACGAGTTCCAACCAGTTGGAAAGAAGCCCACATTAATGCTGTATACAAAAAGGGAGATGCATCACTCCCTAGCAATTATCGTCCAATCTCTTTGTTAAATACAATTGAAAAAGTATTTGAGCGTCTCATATTCAAACATCTTTTCAACCATCTTCGGGAAACCCAGTTTCTATCTTCTGCTCAATCAGGGTTCATACCGGGTGACTCAACTGTAAACCAGCTAACGTACATATACTATACACTATGTAAAGCTCTCGATGATGGTCTCGAAGTGAGAACGGTCTTCTTCGATATAAGTAAAGCCTTTGATAAAGTCTGGCATAAAGGTCTACTGGCAAAACTATTACACGCAGGTATATCCGGTCCTCTTTTTCAATGGTTTTCAGATTATCTGTCCAACCGAAGACAAAGAGTTGTTCTTCCTGGAAGCAAATCGACATGGGCAAATATAAGAGCCGGAGTTCCACAGGGGTCAATCCTAGGTCCTATGCTTTTCATCATTTTCATCAACGACATTGTCGACGACATCTCTTCCTCCATCAACTTATTTGCAGACGATACAAGTCTCTATGTGATGGTTGAGCAACCTCCTACAGCTTCAGACCGTCTCCAAAACGATATAGTCAGAATTTCTACATGGGCTAACAAATGGCTTGTAACTTTCAACCCAGCAAAGTCCGAATCTGTTCTCATCTCAAAGAAGCGAAATCAGCAACTACATCCTCCTCTCTTTATGTTTGACCAACGCATCCCTGAAGTTCCAGACCATAAACATCTTGGGATATTTCTATCTAACGACTGTAGTTGGCATTCGCATATGAAATATATTATCAAGAAAGCATGGAAACGAGTCAATATTATGCGGAAACTAAAATTCTCGCTTGATCGTAGATCACTTGAAATTATATACCTTTCCTTTATAAGGCCTCTCCTTGAATATGCTGATGTTGTATGGAGCAACTGTACCAAATATGAGATGGAACAGCTGGATAAAATCCAAAACGAATGTGGCAGAATTGCCACTGGAGCAACTAAGCTCGTTTCTTTGCTAAACCTACACCTGGAAACCAGATGGGAAAGATTAACGGACAGATGAAACAAACACAAGCTTATTATGTTCTATAAAATGAACACCAACCAAACACCTGACTATCTCTCCTCATTGATTCCCCGACAAGCAGAAACCCGGTACAATTTAAGAAATTCAGAACATATCCACGGAGTGCATTCCAGAACGTCACTATACTATAATTCTTTCTTGCCTTCAACAATTCGGAATTGGAACTCTCTGCCTTCTACGGTTCGTAACTCTCCCTCAGTATAGACATTCAAGGCCAATCTCAATAGAAACAAGAGTAAAGTCCCTCCATACTTTTATGTGGGTACACGAACACTTCAAGTCCTCCATACACGCCTTCGTACGAAATGTAGTGGTCTTAACTATCACCTTTTCCTAAAAAATATTACTCCTACAGCTTTATGTAATTGTGGTCAAATGGAGACAAATTTCCACTACTTCTTTGAGTGTAGAATGTACAATGTTTGCCGTACAACTCTAAATAACAATCTTCACAATTTCAACATATATCTCGAAACCCTCCTATCAGGAAATCCGGCCCTATCCGACCAGGAAAACACTCTCATATTCACACATGTTCATACCTACATATCTGATAGTAAGCGATTTGAATAATAGTATTAATAACGATTATTGTGACATGAGGCATACATTCTCTCCTCTCTTATCTTCTTATCACCTTCTTCTCACTACATTCTTTTTTCTCTCGCTCTATCACTCACAATCCACTATATTATGATCTTTATTAATGTTTAACATGTAGTTATTTTCGCATGTTTTCATGTTAAACCTTTCCTAACTCTATAACACAATTGCAAAAGCCAACCGAAATACATACAATCTTTGCAGAGGAGAAGAATTATATTATATAACGAATTTGTATCGGTACTTACGGTTTTTCGGATCACTACTTCCGGTATGAGGTCGGACCATTAATTGAGTCGCGGATTCGTCATTGTCTCTTCGAGATCTTTTCGACGATACCAAACACGGCCAGTTTCCTAGAAAGTTCATTTTTCTTCAAACTTATTTACGATTAAAGGGAGATAATCAGTATTATAGATATATCGACTAATGATAGATCAAAATGAAGGGTAGCGTCGGACTCGTGACGTCGATACGCGTATATTAGAACTAACGTATAGTTACGTTACTTACGTTTAAATATTTTTTTCATTTTCATTATCGGGACTTTAAGGATATATTAAATCTTTAAACCTCTATATCTCGAAAATACTCGCCGTATAAATAAAGACATGATTAGGTTATGTACGCACTCGGGGCTTATCAGATAAACCGCTATGTTGTAGCTCAGAGAAATTACATACATGTACATCTTATAATTCTGTTTCACACATAATGTGACATATGTACGCCAAATGACCATTACATATCCATCAGCAAAGCCGTTGTTTTGGAGGATAGTGCACAAGGCAGAAGATGCTCCACAGACAGACAGACAGACAGACAGACAGACGGACGGACAGACGGACGGACGGACCGGCAGGCAGGCAGGCAGGCAGGCAGACAGACAGACAGGCAGGCAGGCAGACAACAGACAGACAGACAGACAGACAGACAGACAGACAGACAGACACACAGCGGATCTGCTACCGCTATCACTTAATATTTTATGAACGCGTGGATTATTTTATTGAACCGGGGATGTAATTAGTTTATACAAATTTATGTTAGCTCGATCGCGAAACAAGTATTTGAAATTTAACATTTCTTAATTACATTTACGGATTTCCGCGTCGATTTGTAGTAATTCGTAATTAATTACCCGTCTTACCGTTAGCTTTTAACGGCTGGCATTGACAGGTGAAAGCAACCGTGATATGTAAACGTATTAATTACTTCAATTTGTTTAGAATCATGAAACAATTCGACTCGAGCTATTTAGAATTACCTGTGTCCGTTTTGTGTACATACTGCTTTCTCGATGCTTAAGCATTTCTCTCGCATTCCTAGATAAATTGTTAAGATTATTTGAGACATAAAATATTATGTTAATGATTTTCTACCTTTAGTGAGAAGTTCCTCTGTATAGTGAATAATCTTCCAAGTATTCAAAGATATTTAGATATGACCCGCTGGGTTTTCGAGATATGTAGCACCGCGCATGTACTATCGGAGTCATTCCAATGTGTTGAGCAGACAACTAGTATGCGTCATACGAAACGATAGGATTTATTCGGAGATATACGCGTTATTTATATAACAAACCTGTATTGCCATCAGAAGGGTTTTATAATTTGAACACCGAGTATTAGATATTTATATTAATCGTTCCATCCCGCGTCTCATATTCCTTGATATACGAATATGTTGGATGGATAATATTATTTTATTGCAAAATTATATTTGCTCGATCGCGAAACAAGTTCTTACAACTTAATATTAATCGCTCTGGATATCTCATTCCTGATGGAATCCATCGCCCTCTAAATCGTACATTACGGATTATTAATAATTTATCGCGTTTTTATGGAATTATACGTAACGAGATAAGATATATATTATTCATTTTCGCTAAAGTACATAGGTTAAGTTTGTATATAGCGTATAATTAGGATTTCTTACGCGATAAAAACGTACGCCGAGTTTGAATAATATAATGAACTTACCCGTTGACAGCATGGTTGAAGTTTGAGACCTAAGTCCGTTCTAATCGGTCTATATTTATAGAAGCGTTTGTAATCGTTATTTATGGATCGGTTCGTAGTCGTTATTTATAGAAACGTACGCGCTCGCTATTTATAGAGCGGTTCGTTCCCATTGGTGTCTATTTATAGCTCTCATTGGTCGGTGCAATCGGGTATGTAGTAATAACGTACGCTTCGTTTTCTTATACACCACTTTCACTCTGTTATTGTACCGATCAGTATATCCCGGTATACCGATGTCGTAAACGAACGTTTTTGTCAGTTCAGTTTGCTTCCCGCTTTGCTTAACTTCATCCGGTTTTTTTTATACAAATTTATTTTAGCTCGATCGCGAAACGAGTTATTCCAACTTATCGTTCTCGAGACCTCGTTCCTGATGGAATCCACGAGGGAGAGAGAAGAGGGAATTCAAATGCCTTGCCTAAGGGCACGCTCGTAACGGCTCCAGCGGGGCTCGAACTCCGGACATTTCGCGCCTGAAGCGAACGCTGCGCTATCGCGACTTCCTGTCGTACGGAGGTGGCGATGCCTGTCCCATGATTGCGAGCTGGATTTGGTCACCATCAGGGGGAACGTAACCGGAGCTCAGTACATCCGTGCCGTCCTACAGCCAGTCGTTGTCCCACGACAACCATCCACTCGCTACACGACCTCAGTACATGGACGACAGCGCCAGGCCTCACATAGCACGTGTCGTAGTGGATTTCATGAAGGCCAATGCAGTGACAACTCTACCCTGGCCAGCGGTAAGCACAGATCTGAATCCATTTGTGGGCGGAGAATGTAGGTACGGAACCCCCCAGTACAGACCAGTTGGAAGCGGCTCTGCATGGTGAATGGATGTTATTGACCCGAGAACAGTTCCGACGTTTGACTGGAAGCATGAGACGTAGGGTGGAGAGTGTCATCCGGGTACGTGGCGGGGCCACCAGGTACTGATTATTCTTACTGAAGACGTACTCTAGTGTCTTCGAAGAACATTTTTATGTGACAATGTTAACGCTCTGGATATGTAATGGTCATTTAGCGTACATAATTCACATTATGTGTGAAACAGAATTATAAGATGTACATTATCTGATAAGCCCAGACATAACTTAATCGTGAGGTCATCCAAAATGGACGCCGCGTAGAGACTTGTTACTAGATCGTCCGAGATGGACACCGAACGTCGTATACAGAGCTCGGTAGTTGCACGATACGTCATTAATAGGCTCTATACTAAAAATAAACGCGCACGCGCGTGAACTACTTTATATTACCATATATGCAAATGAGTTACTATAAAGCGTATTCAAAATGGCGCCCGTTTGTTTACAAGCAAAGAGACGACTTTACTACTTATTTGTTCGTGTATGCAGTGACCATAATACATTTCTTCTCAGATTCGGTTGGTCACTCTGACTGGAGTTATTTCTCTGCGGTTTGTTGGCTGTATGGTAAGTATTTATACCAGCAATTGAACTATCCCATTGGATTGATCGCCACCGACTGGGGCGGTACACCCGTCGAAGCCTGGTCGTCAAGAGATGCAATGAACGCATGCCCCTCAGGTCGTGATGATCTTGCGGACATGCATCTACCTCCACAGAACACACCGACACAACTGTGGAATGCTATGGTGCACCCGTTACTTAATCTCACCGTATATGGAGCAATTTGGTATCAAGGTAATGTCTTATTACTTTTGTATGGTGTTTAGTTTAATTATATGTAGTTGCTCGGTTCATTTTACATACTATATTTGTGAATACAAAACATGACAATTTAAAGTATGAGCCACTTTGAGCAAATACATGCCAAACTATATTATAAAGTTATGCTGTTCTCTTGAGACTCGCTCGCCCACATGGTTCGCCGGAGGCGAGGTTAAATAAGCTCAATCATCATCTTGAGACGATGTTTGCCTGCACGAGGCTGCGGATTTAGCTGGCTGGGGACATTGTACGGTTGGCACTGGGTGTAGTAGTTGCGAATTGTATTTCCGAACGCTTTTTTTTCATATCCATTATTATTCCCCTTAATTGTAATAAACAAAATTAGTATCTTCATTGCAATGCTCTTATACTATATTCAGTCTCTTTGTTAATTACAATCTAGTATGCTGGGGTGTGCCGAAACTAATGTTGTTAAAACTTGTGGCCCAACCATTTTGCTTCTCCATATATATACATATACTGATAATGTTTGTACCATATATCTTATTTAATTCACCCGTAACATGTTTGTACATTTGAGTTGTATTGTACATTGAATATAAAGAATGCAATAAAATATGATTAAACTAAAGTCTGAGGCTGGACAATTGTTGGACAAATACATTACTACTCATTTAGAAACTTATTATTGTAAATTTATTGTGCCCTTAGGCAAGGCATTTAAATTCCACATTGCCTCTTCTCTCTTTTTTCATGGCGATGGATTCCATCAGGAATGAGGTCTCGAAAGTGATATATAAGTTGAAAGAACTTGTTTCGCAATCGAGCTAAAATAAATTTGTATAAACTAAACTATAAACCATTATTGTAAATGCAGAACATTGGATTTCCACTTAGTCGTTGCAAGTCTCCATTTCCTTTATTAGGCGAGGCGAATGCTGGTTCACCGAATACATATAAATGTCGATTTCCCGCCATGATTGACGACTGGAGGCAAAAGTTTCACGATGGATCTGGAGGTCAAACGAATGATATTTTTCCTTTCGGATTCGTCCAGGTATTAAACATATATGTGCATGAAGGTCAACAATTCGAACTGTTCATTAACATAGTGGTTTCCTGTTGGTCGATGTCTCCTAAGAGGCTATGTATCATTGTTATAGATGCTAAACATGTGATAGCGCAGTGGATGCGCGTTCGCTTCAGGTGCGAACCGTCCGGAGTTCGAGCCCCACTGGAGCCGTTACGATTGTGCCCTTAGGCAAGAGCATTTAAATTCCACATTGCCTCTTCTCTTCGTCTCTCTACCTCGTGGCGATGGATTCCATCAGGAATGAGGTCTCGAGAGTGATTTATATAAGTTGAAATAACTTGTTTCGCAATCGAGCTAAAATAAATTTGTATAAACTAAACTAAACCTGTGTCTCTCCATTTCTGAAACACTTAATCAGATTTCGATAAAACTTGACACATAGCGTTAGTATGAAAGTATAATATGGCATTCTGTTGCAGAGTACCTGTTGGGTGATTCCGTGGAGCGGTGAACTATAGTATGTTTGCACAGTAAATATTGTCTACGCTTCACCGTCTAGACACTTCCCTACAGAATTCGAAAATAAACTTGAACAAAAGCGTTTTACCTATGATCCATTTCGATACAGACGGATCTGTAGTCTAGTGGTTAACCGTTTTTATTGTATTTTTGGCGTGTTTATTTTTTTATTATTATATGTTATGTTATGTTATGTTATATTTCGGGTTTTACGCCTGCATCAGCACCATTTTGGGCTATATCGCCGGCGGGCAGTTTACCTAACAACACCTTTCCTGGGCAGGCTCCAGCGGTTAACCAGTACTTGGGTGCACCAACCTCCGTAAGAAACTGCCAACTTTTTCATATAAATGAGACACGGTCTGAGCGGGGCTCGAACCCGTGACCATCAGTGATGACAGGTTACAGTGGTATACAAGTCAGCGACCGTAACCACTTGACCACGTAGGCGGACTTTATTATTATATATTTATTTCAAAAATATTTAGTACGCAGCTGCGTATTTGGGTACAGTCAGCTACGCGCGTGATAAATACTAATCTGTCGTTTTTATATTAATTCATGTAACTTTAATGTGTCTTTACAGCTGGCCCCTTGGCGTAATGACCCAACGATTGTCAAAGGATTTCCAGATATACGGTGGCACCAAACGGCAGACTATGGGTTTGTTCCAAACTATCGGATGCCAAACACGTTCATGTCGGTGGCCGTCGACCTACCTGACTTTACATCTCCATATAACAGGTAATGGTCGCCCGTTACATCGCCATATATAACAGGTAATGGTCGCCCGTTACATCGCCATATATAATAGGTAATGGTCGCCCGTTACATCGCCATATATAACAGGTAATGGTCGCCCGTTACATCGCCATATATAACAGGTAATGGTCGCCCGTTACATCGCCATATATAACAGGTAATGGTCGCCCGTTACATCGCCATATATAACAGGTAATGGTCGCCCGTTACATCGCCATATATAACAGGTAATGGTCGCCCGTTACATCGCCATATATAACAGGCAATGGTCGTCCGTTACATCGCCATATATAACAACAATGGTCGCCCGTTACATCGCCATATATAACAGACAATGGTCGCCCGTTACATCGTCATATATAACAGGTAATGGTCGCCCTTTACATCGCCATATATAACAGGTAATGGTTGTCCTTTACATCGCCATATATAACAGACAATGGTCGCCCGTTACATCGCCATATATAACAGACAATGGTCGCCCGTTACATCGCCATATATAACAGGCAATGGTTGTCCGTTACATCGTCATATACAACAGACAATGGTCGCCCGTTACATCGCCATATATAACAGGCAATGGTCGCCCTTTACATCGCCATATATAACAGGTAATGGTTGTCCTTTACATCGTCATATATATATAACATACAATGACCGCCCTTTACATCGTCATATATAACAGGCAATGGTCGCCCTTTACATCGTCATATATAACAGTCAATGGTCGCCCGTTACATCGTCATATATAACAGGCAATGGTCGATCGTTACATCGTCATATATAACATCCAATGACCGCAATTTACATCGTCATATATAACAGGTAATGGTCGTCCGTTACATCGTCATATATAACAGGTAATGGTCGTCCGTTACATCGTCATATATAACAGGTAATGGTCGCCCGTTACATCGCCATATATAACAGCCAATGACCGCCCTTTACATCGTCATATATAACAGGTAATGGTCGCCCGTTACATCGTCATATATAACAGGCAATGGTCGCCCGTTACATCGTCATATATAACAGGTAATGGTCGTCCGTTACATCGCCATATATAACATCCAATGACCGCCTTTTACATCGTCATATATAACAGGTAATGGTCGCCCGTTACATCGTCATATATAACAGGCAATGGTCGCCCGTTACATCGCCATATATAACAGACAATGGTCGCCCGTTACATCGCCATATATAACAGGCAATGGTTGTCCGTTACATCGTCATATAAAAGACAATGGTCGCCCGTTACATCGCCATATAAAACAGGCAATGGTCGCCCTTACATCGCCATATATAACAGGTAATGGTTGTCCTTTACATCGTCATATATAACATACAATGACCGCCCTTTACATCGTCATATATAACAGGCAATGGTCGCCCTTTACATCGTCATATATAACAGTCAATGGTCGCCCGTTACATCGTCATATATAACAGGCAATGGTCGATCGTTACATCGTCATATATAACATCCAATGACCGCAATTTACATCGTCATATATAACAGGTAATGGTCGTCCGTTACATCGTCATATATAACAGGTAATGGTCGTCCGTTACATCGTCATATATAACAGGTAATAGTCGTCCGTTACATCGCCATATATAACAGGTAATGGTCGTCCGTTACATCGTCATATATAACAGGTAATGGTCGCCCGTTATATCGCCATATATAACAGCCAATGACCGCCCTTTACATCGTCATATATAACAGGCAATGGTCGTCCGTTACATCGCCATATATAGCATCCAATGACCGCCTTTTACATCGTCATATATAACAGGTAATGGTCGCCCGTTACATCGTCATATATAACAGGCAATGGTCGCCCGTTACATCGTCATATATAACAGGCAATGGTCGCCCGTTACATCGTCATATATAACAGGCAATGGTCGTCCTTTACATCGTCATATATAACAGGCAATGGTCATTCTTTGAATCGCCATATATAACAGGCAATGGTTGCCCGTTACATCGTCATATATAACAGGCAATGGTCGCCCGTTACTTCGTCATATATACACAGACAATGGTCGCCCGTTACATCGCCATATATAACAGGAAATGGTTGTCCTTTACATCGTCATATATAACAGGCAATGGTCGCCCGTTACATCGTCATATATAACAGGAAATGGTTGTCCTTTACATCGTCATATATAACAGGCAATGGTTGTCCTTTACATCGTCATATATAACAGGCAATGGTTGTCCTTTACATCGTCATATATAACAGGCAATGGTCGCCCGTTACATCGTCATATATACACAGACCATGGTCGCCCGTTACATCGCCATATATAACACTTAATGGTTGTCCTTTACATCGTCATATATAACAGGCAATGGTTGTCCTTTACATCGTCATATAAAACAGGCAATGGTTGTCCTTTACATCGTCATATATAACAGGCAATGGTCGCCCGTTACATCGTCATATATAACAGACAATGGTCGCCCGTTACATCGCCATATATAACAGGCAATGGTCGCCCGTTACATCGCCATATATAACAGACAATGGTCGCCCGTTACATCGCCATATATAACAGGCAATGGTCGCCCGTTACATCGTCATATATAACAGACAATGGTCGCCCGTTACATCGCCATATATAACAGGCAATGGTCGCCCGTTCTATTGTCATATATAACACACAATGGTCGCCCGTTACATCGTCATATATAACAGACAATGGTCGCCCGTACATCGCCATATATAACAGGCAATGGTCGCCCGTTCTATTGTCATATAGAACACACAATGGTCGCCCGTTGCATCGTCATATATAATAGGCAATGGTTGTCCTTTACATCGTCATATATAACAGGTAATGGTCGCCCGTTACATCGTCATATATAATAGACAATGGTCGCCCGTTACATCGCCATATATAACAGGCAATGGTCGCCCGTTACATCGCCATATATAACAGACAATGGTCGCCCGTTACATCGCCATATATAACAGACAATGGTCGCCCGTTACATCGCCATATATAACAGACAATGGTCGCCCGTTACATCGTCATATATAACAGGCAATGGTCGTCCTTTACATCGCCATATATAACAGACAATGGTCGCCCGTTACATCGCCATATATAACAGGCAATGGTCGCCCGTTACATCGTCATATATAACAGACAATGGTCGCCCGTTACATCGTCATATATAACAGGCAATGGTTGTCATTAACATCGTCATATATAACAGCCAATGACCGCCCTTTACATCGTCATATATAACAGACAATGGTCGCCCGTTACATCGTCATATATAACAGGTAATGGTCGCCCGTTACATCGTCATATATAACAGGCAATGGTCGCCCTTTACATCGCCATATATAACAGCCAATGGTCGCCCGTTACATCGCCATATATAACAGGCAATGGTCGTCCTTTACATCGCATATATAACAGACAATGGTCGCCCTTACATCGCCATATATAACAGGCAATGGTCGCCCGTTTAATCGTCATATATAACACAATGGTCGCCCGTTACATCGTCATATATAACAGGCAATGGTGTCATTACATCGCCATATATAACAGCCAATGACCGCCCTTTACATCGTCATATATAACAGAATGGTCGCCCGTTACATCGTCATATATAACAGGCAATGGTCGCCCGTTACATCGCCATATATAACATCCAATGACCCCCTTTACATCGTCATATATAACAGGCAATGGTCGCCCGTTACATCGTCATATATAACACCAATGACCGCCCTTTACATCGTCATATATAACAGGCAATGGTCGCCCGTTACATCGTCATATATAACAGGTAATGGTCGCCCTTACCGTCATATATAACAGGCAATGGTCGTCCGTTACATCGTCATATATAACAGGCAATGGTCGCCCGTTACATCGTCATATATAACAGGTAATGGTTGTCCTTTACATCGTCATATATAACAGTTAATGGTCGCCCGTTACATCGTCATATATAGCAGGCAATGGTCGTCCGTTACATCGTCATATATAACAGGCAATGGTCGCCCGTTACATCGCCATATATAATATCCAATGACCGCCTTTACATCGTCATATATAACAGGTAATGGTCGCCCGTTACATCGCCATATATAACAGCCAATGACGCCCTTTACATCGTCATATATAACAGGCAATGGTAGCCCGTTACATCGCCATATATAACATCCAATGACCGCCGTTTACATCGTCATATATAACAGGTAATGGTCGCCCGTTACATCGCCATATATAACAGCCAATGACCGCCCTTTACATCGTCATATATAACAGGCAATGGTCGCCCCTTACATCGTCATATATAACAGGCAATGGTCGCCCGTTACATCGTCATATATAACAGGCAATGGTCGTCCTTTACATCGTCATATATAACAGGCAATGGTCGTCCTTTGAATCGCCATATATAACAGGCAATGGTTGTCCGTTACATCGTCATATATAACAGGCAATGGTCGCCCGTTACATCGTCATATATACACAGACAATGGTCGCCCGTTACATCGCCATATATAAGAGGAAATGGTTGTCCTTTACATCGTCATATATAACAGGCAATGGTTGTACTTTACATCGTCATATATAACCGGCAATGGTTGTCCTTTACATCGCCATATACAACAGACAATGGTCGCCCGTTACAACGCCATATATAACAGACAATGGTCGCCCGTTACATCGCCATATATAAAAGGCAATGGTTGTCCGTTACATCGTCATATACAACAGACAATGGTCGCCCGTTACATCGCCATATATAACAGGTAATGGTCGCCCTTTACATCGCCATTTATAACAGGTAATGGTTGTCCTTTACATCGCCATATATAATAGACAATGGTCGCCCGTTACATCGCCATATATAACAGACAATGATCGCCCGTTACATCGCCATATATAACAGGCAATGGTTGTCCGTTACATCGTCATATACAACAGACAATGGTCGCCCGTTACATCGTCATATATAACAGGCAATGGTCGCCCTTTACATCGCCATATATAACAGGTAATGGTCGCCCTTTACATCGCCATATATAACAGGTAATGGTTGTCCTTTACATCGCCATATATAACAGACAATGGTCGCCCGTTACATCGCCATATATAACAGACAATGATCGCCCGTTACATCGCCATATATAATAGGCAATGGTTGTCCGTTACATCGTCATATACAACAGACAATGGTCGCCCGTTACATCGCCATATATAACATCCAATGACCGCCATTTACATTGTCATATATAACAGGCAATGGTCGCCCGTTACATCGTCATATATAACATCCAATGACCGCCATTTACATCGTCATATATAACAGGTAATGGTCGTCCGATACATCGTCATATATAACAGGCAATGGTCGCCCGTTACATCGCCATATATAACAGCCAATGACCGCCCTTTACATCGTCATATATAACAGGCAATGGTCGCCCGTTACATCGCTATATATAACATTCAATGACCGCCTTTTACATCTTCATATATAACAGGTAATGGTCGCCCGTTACATCGCCATATATAACATCCAATGACCGCCGTTTACATCGTCATATATAACAGGCAATGGTCGCCCGTTACATCGTCATATATAACAGGCAATGGTCGCCCGTTACATCGTCATATATAACAGGCAATGGTCGTCCTTTACATCGTCATATATAACAGGCAATGGTTGTCCGTTACATCGTCATATATAACAGGCAATGGTCGTCCTTTGAATCGCCATATATAACAGGCAATGGTTGTCCGTTACATCGCCATATATAACAGGTAATGGTTGTCCTTTACATCGCCATATATAGCAGACAATGGTCGCCCGTTACATCGCCATATATAACAGACAATGGTCGCCCGTTACATCGCAATATATAACAGGCAATGGTTGTCCGTTACATTGTCATATACAACAGACAATGGTCGCCCGTTACATCGCCATATATAACAGGTAATGGTCGCCCTTTACATCGCCATATATAACAGGTAATGGTTGTCCTTTACATCGTCATATATAACAGGTAATGGTTGTCCTTTACATCGTCATATATAACATCCAATGACCGCCCTTTACATCGTCATATATAACAGGCAATGGTCGCCCTTTACATCGTCATATATAACAGGCAATGGTCGCCCTTTACATCGTCATATATAACAGTTAATGGTCGCCCGTTACATCGTCATATATAACAGGTAATGGTCGTCCGTTACATCGTCATATATAACAGGCAATGGTCGCCCGTTACATCGCCATATATAACATTCAATGACCGCCTTTACATCGTCATATATAACAGGTAATGGTCGCCCGTTACATCGCCATATATAACAGCCAATGACCGCCCTTTACATCGTCATATATAACAGGCAATGGTCGCCCGTTACATCGCCATATATAACATCCAATGACCGCCCTTTACATCGTCATATATAACAGGCAATGGTCGCCCGTTACATCGCCATATATAACATCCAATGACCGCCTTTTACATCGTCATATATAACAGGCAATGGTCGCCCGTTACATCGTCATATATAACAGGCAATGGTCGCCCTTTACATCGTCATATATAACAGGCAATGGTCGTCCTTTACATCGTCATATATAACAGGCAATGGTCGCCCGTTACATCGCCATATATAACAGGCAATGGTGTCGTTACATCGTCATATATAACAGGCAATGGTCGTCCTTTGAATCGCCATATATAACAGGCAATGGTTGTCCGTTACATCGTCATATATAACAGGCAATGGTCGCCCGTTACATCGTCATATATACACAGACAATGGTCGCCCGTTACATCGCCATATATAACAGGAAATGGTTGTCCGTTACATCGTCATATATAACAGGCAATGGTCGTCCTTTACATCGTCATATATAACAGGCAATGGTCGCCCGTTACATCGTCATATATAACAGGAAATGGTTGTCCTTTACATCGTCATATATAACAGGCAATGGTTGTCCTTTACATCGTCATATATAACAGGCAATGGTTGTCCTTTACATCGTCATATATAACAGGCAATGGTCGCCCGTTACATCGTCATATATACACAGACAATGGTCGCCCGTTACATCGCCATATATAACACGTAATGGTTGTCCTTTACATCGTCATATATAACAGGCAATGGTTGTCCTTACATCGCATATATAACAGCAATGCGCCATTTACATCGTCATATATAACAGACAATGGTCGCCCGTTACATCGTCATATATAACAGGTAATGGTCGCCCGTTACATCGCCATATATAACAGACAATGGTCGCCCTTTACATCGCCATATATAACAGACAATGGTCGCCTTACATCGCCATATATAACAGGCAATGGTCGCCCTTACATCGCCATATATAACAGACAATGGTCGCCCGTTACATCGCCATATATAACAGACAATGGTCGCCCGTTACATCGTCATATATAACAGCAATGGTCGCCGTTACATCGCCATATATAACAGGCAATGGTCGCCCGTTACATCGTCATATATAACAGACAATGGTCGCCCGTTACATCGCCATATATAACAGGCAATGGTCGCCCGTTACATCGCCATATATAACAGACAATGGTCGCCCGTTACATCGCCATATATAACAGGCAATGGTCGCCCGTTACATCGTCATATATAACAGACAATGGTCGCCCGTTACATCGCCATATATAACAGGCAATGGTCGCCCGTTCTATTGTCATATAACACACACAATGGTCGCCCGTTGCATCGTCATATATAACAGGCAATGGTTGTCTATCGATATAAAAGAATGCGCCTTTACATCGTCATATATAACAGACAATGGTCGCCCGTTACATCGTCATATATAACAGGTAATGGTCGCCCGTTACATCGCCATATATAACAGACAATTGTCGCCCGTTACATCGCCATATATAACAGGCAATGGTCGCCCGTTACATCGCCATATATAACAGGCAATGGTCGCCCGTTCTATTGTCATATATACACACACAATGGTCGCCCGTTGCATCGTCATATATAATAGGCAATGGTTGTCCTTTACATCGTCATATATAACAGGTAATGGTCGCCCGTTACATCGTCATATATAACAGGCAATGGTTGTCCTTAACATCGTCATATATAACAGACAATGACCGCCATTTACATCGTCATATATAACAGACAATGGTCGCCGGTTACATCGTCATATATAACAGGTAATGGTCGCCCGTTACATCGTCATATATAACAGGCAATGGTTGTCCTTTACATCGTCATATATAACAGGCAATGGTCGTCCTTTACATCGCCATATATAATAGACAATGGTCGTCCGTTACATCGCCATATATAACAGGCAATGGTCGCCCTTTACATCGCCTTATATAACAGCCAATGGTCGCCCTTTACATCTCCATATATAACAGGTAATGGTCGTCCGTTACATCGCCATATATAACAGGTAATGGTCGCCCTTTACATCGCCATATATAACAGGTAATGGTTGTCCTTTAAATCGCCATATATAACAGACAATGGTCGCCCGTTACATCGCCATATATAACAGGCAATGGTTGTCCGTTACATCGTCATATACAACAGACAATGGTCGCCCGTTACATCGCCATATATAACAGGCAATGGTCGCCCTTTACATCGCCATATATAACAGGTAATGGTTGTCCTTTACATCGTCATATATAACAGGTAATGGTTGTCCTTTACATCGTCATATATAACAGGTAATGGTCGTCCGTTACATCGTCATATATAACAGGCAATGGTCGCCCGTTACATCGCCATATATAACATCCAATGACCGCCTTTTACATCGTCATATATAACAGGTAATGGTCGCCCGTTACATCGCCATATATAACATCCAATGACCGCCATTTACATCGTCATATATAACAGGCAATGGTCGCCCGTTACATCGTCATATATAACAGGCAATGGTCGCCCGTTACATCGTCATATATAACAGGCAATGGTCGTCCTTTACATCGTCATATATAACAGGCAATGGTTGTCCGTTACATCGCCATATATAACAGGCAATGGTTGTCCGTTACATCGTCATATATAACAGGCAATTGTCGTCCTTTGAATCGCCATATATAACAGGCAATGGTTGTCCGTTACATCGTCATATATAACAGGCAATGGTCGCCCGTTACATCGTCATATACACACAGACAATGGTCGCCCGTTACATCGCCATATATAACAGGAAATGGTTGTCCTTTACATCGTCATATATAACAGGCAATGTTTGTCCTTTACATCGCCATATATAACATACAATGGTCGCCCGTTACATCGCCATATATAACAGACAATGGTCGCCCGTTACATCGTCATATATAACAGGTAATGGTCGCCCTTTACATCGCCATATATAACAGGTAATGGTTGTCCTTTACATCGCCATATATAACAGACAATGGTCGCCCGTTACATCGCCATATATAACAGACAATGGTCGCCCGTTACATCGCCATATATAACAGGCAATGGTTGTCCGTTACATCGTCATATACAACAGACAATGGTTGTCCTTTACATCGTCATATATAACAGGCAATGGTCGCCCGTTACATCGTCATATATAACATCCAATGACCGCCATTTACATCGTCATATAAAACAGGTAATGGTCGTCCGTTACATCGTCATATATAACAGGCAATGGTCGCCCGTTACATCGCCATATATAACATCCAATGACCGCCTTTACATCGTCATATATAACAGGTAATGGTCGCCCGTTACATCGCCATATATAACATCCAATGACCGCCATTTACATCGTCATATATAACAGGCAATGGTCGCCCGTTACATCGTCATATATAACAGGCAATGGTCGCCCGTTACATCGTCATATATAACATCCAATGACCGCCATTTACATCGTCATATATAACAGGCAATGGTCGCCCGTTACATCGTCATATATAACAGGCAATGGTCGCCCTTTACATCGTCATATATAACAGCCAATGGTCGCCCGTTACATCGTCATATATAACAGGTAATGGTCGTCCGTTACATCGTCATATATAACAGGCAATGGTCGCCCGTTACATCGCCATATATAACATCCAATGACCGCCTTTACATCGTCATATATAACAGGTAATGGTCGCCCGTTACATCGCCATATATAACAGCCAATGACCGCCCTTTACATCGTCATATATAACAGGCAATGGTCGCCCGTTGCATCGCCATATATAACATCCAATGACCGCCTTTTACATCGTCATATATAATAGGAAATGGTTGTCCGTTACATCGTCATATATAACAGGCAATGGTTGTCCTTTACATCGTCATATATAACAGGCAATGGTCGTCCTTTGAATCGCCATATATAACAGGCAATGGTTGTCCGTTACATCGTCATATATAACAGGCAATGGTCGTCCTTTGAATCGCCATATATAACAGGCAATGGTTGTCCGTTACATCGTCATATATAACAGGCAATGGTCGCCCGTTACATCGCCATATATAACATCCAATGACCGCCATTTACATCGTCATATATAACAGGTAATGGTCGCCCGTTACATCGCCATATATAACAGCCAATGACCGCCCTTTACATCGTCATATATAACAGGTAATGGTCGCCCGTTACATCGCCATATATAACAGCCAATGACCGCCCTTTACATCGTCATATATAACAGGAAATGGTTGTCCTTTACATCGCCATATATAACAGACAATGGTCGCCCGTTACATCGCCATATATAACAGGCAATGGTCGCCCGTTACATCGTCATATATAACAGACAATGGTCGCCCGTTACATCGCCATATATAACAGGCAATGGTCGCCCTTTACATCGCCATATATAACAGGTAATGGTTGTCCTTTACATCGTCATATATAACAGGCAATGGTCGCCCTTTACATCGTCATATATAACAGCCAATGGTCGCCCTTTACATCGTCATATATAACAGGTAATGGTCGCCCGTTACATCGTCATATATAACAGGCAATGGTCGCCCGTTACATCGTCATATATAACATCCAATGACCGCCATTTACATCGTCATATATAACAGGTAATGGTCGTCCGTTACATCGTCATATATAACAGGCAATGGTCGCCCGTTACATCGTCATATATAACATCCAATGACCGCCTTTACATCGTCATATATAACAGGTAATGGTCGCCCGTTACATCGCCATATATAACATCCAATGACCGCCCTTTACATCGTCATATATAACAGGTAATGGTCGCCCGTTACATCGCCATATATAACATCCAATGACCGCCTTTACATCGTCATATAGCAGGCAATGGTCGCCCGTTACATCGTCATATATAACAGGCAATGGTCGCCCGTTACATCGTCATATATAACATCCAATGACCGCCATTTACATCGTCATATATAACAGGTAATGGTCGTCCGTTACATCGTCATATATAACAGGTAATGGTCGCCCGTTACATCGCCATATATAACATCCAATGACCGCCTTTACATCGTCATATATAACAGGTAATGGTCGCCCGTTACATCGCCATATATAACATCCAATGACCGCCATTTACATCGTCATATATAACAGGCAATGGTCGCCCGTTACATCGTCATATATAACATCCAATGACCGCCATTTACATCGTCATATATAACATCCAATGACCGCCATTTACATCGTCATATATAACAGGTAATGGTCGTCCGTTACATCGTCATATATAACAGGCAATGGTCGCCCGTTACATCGCCATATATAACATCCAATGACCGCCTTTACATCGTCATATATAACAGGTAATGGTCGCCCGTTACATCGCCATATATAACAGCCAATGACCGCCCTTTACATCGTCATATATAACAGGCAATGGTCGCCCGTTGCATCGCCATATATAACATCCAATGACCGCCTTTTACATCGTCATATATAACAGGTAATGGTCGCCCGTTACATCGTCATATATAACATCCAATGACCGCCATTTACATCGTCATATATAGCAGGCAATGGTCGCCCGTTACATCGTCATATATAACAGGCAAAGGTCGCCCGTTACATCGTCATATATAACAGGCAATGGTCGTCCTTTACATCGTCATATATAACAGGCAATGGTTGTCCGTTACATCGTCATATATAACAGGCAATGGTCGTCCTTTGAATCGCCATATATAACAGGCAATGGTTGTCCGTTACATCGTCATATATAACAGGCAATGGTCGCCCGTTACATCGCCATATATAACATCCAATGACCGCCATTTACATCGTCATATATAACAGGTAATGGTCGCCCGTTACATCGCCATATATAACAGCCAATGACCGCCCTTTACATCGTCATATATAACAGGAGATGGTTGTCCTTTACATCGTCATATATAACAGGCAATGGTCGCCCGTTACATCGTCATATATAACAGGAAATGGTTGTCCGTTACATCGTCATATATAACAGGCAATGGTTGTCCTTTACATCGTCATATATAACAGGCAATGGTTGTCCTTTACATCGTCATATATAACAGGCAATGGTCGCCCGTTACATCGCCATATATAACAGGCAATGGTCGCCCTTTACATCGTCATATATAACAGGCAATGGTCGCCCGTTACATCTTCATATATAACAGGCAATGGTCGCCCGTTACATCGTCATATATAACAGAAATGGTCGCCCGTTACATCGCCATATATAACAGGTAATGGTTGTCCTTTACATCGTCATATATAACAGGCAATGGTTGTCCTTTACATCGTCATATATAACAGGCAATGGTTGTCCTTTACATCGTCATATATAACAGGCAATGGTTGTCCTTTACATCGTCATATATAACAGACAATGGTCGCTCTTTAAATCGTCATATATAACAGGTAACGGTCGCCCTCTACGTCGTCGTATATAGCAGGTAATGGTTGTCCATTACGGCGTCATATATAACAGGCAATGGTTGTCCTTTACATCGTCATATATAACAGACAATGGTCGCTCTTTAAATCGTCATATATAACAGGTAACGGTCGCCCTCTACGGCGTCGTATATAGCAGGTAATGGTTGTCCATTACGGCGTCATATATAACAGGCAATGGTTGTCCTTTACATCGTCATATATAACAGACAATGGTCGCTCTTTAAATCGTCATATATAACAGGTAACGGTCGCCCTCTACGGCGTCGTATATAGCAGGTAATGGTTGTCCATTACGGCGTCATATATAACAGGCAATGGTTGTCCTTTACATCGTCATATATAACAGACAATGGTCGCTCTTTAAATCGTCATATATAACAGGTAACGGTCGCCCTCTACGGCGTCGTATATAGCAGGTAATGGTTGTCCATTACGGCGTCATATATAACAGGCAATGGTTGTCCTTTACATCGTCATATATAACAGACAATGGTCGCTCTTTAAATCGTCATATATAACAGGTAACGGTCGCCCTCTACGGCGTCGTATATAGCAGGTAATGGTCGTCCATTACGGCGTCATATATAACAGGCAATGGTTGTCCTTTACATCGTCATATATTACAGACAATGGTCGCTCTTTAAATCGTCATATATAACAGGTAACGGTCGCCCTCTACGGCGTCGTATATAGCAGGTAATGGTCGTCCATTACGGCGTCATATATAACAGACAATGGTCGCTCTTTAAATCGTCATATATAACAGGTAACGGTCGCCCTCTACGGCGTCGTATATAGCAGGTAATGGTCGTCCATTACGGCGTCATATATAACAGGCAATGGTTGTCCTTTACATCGTCATATATTACAGACAATGGTCGCTCTTTAAATCGTCATATATAACAGGTAACGGTCGCCCTCTACGGCGTCGTATATAGCAGGTAATGGTCGTCCATTACGGCGTCATATATAACAGACAATGGTCGCTCTTTAAATCGTCATATATAACAGGTAACGGTCGCCCTCTACGGCGTCGTATATAGCAGGTAATGGTCGTCCATTACGGCGTCATATATAACAGGCAATGGTTGTCCTTTACATCGCCATATATAACAGGCAAACTGCCAATGGTCGCTCTTTAAATCGTCATATATAACAGGCAAACTGCCAATGGTCGCTCTTTAAATCGTCATATATAACAGGCAAACTGCCAATGGTCGCTCTTTAAATCGTCATATATAACAGGCAAACTGCCAATGGTCGCTCTTTAAATCGTCATATATAACAGGTAACTGTCGCCCTCCAGGCATACGGCGTCGTATATAACAGGTAATGGTTGTCCATTACGGCGTCATATAACAGAAAATGACGTAACATGGTAAGTTCCAAATATCTTTATTTGTGTTATTCAACTCCAGCAGTATTGAATAGAACATGTAAAACGTACCTGATTCACACGACACTATTTTAGCAGTTGTTTCCCTTACGCTTCTAGTTGCAGCTCACAAAGTTCTTCATTCAAATATTGATATTTTTGGAATAGTCACATTATCATTATATTATAGACATCCACACTTTAATTTGCGGATTGAAAAGTTGATGACTCTTCGTCATTTACAGCATCCATCCACGTGATAAACAAGATGTGGCTTCCCGCCTGGTTCTATCGGCACTTCCGGTCGCTTACAACATCACAAATATGGGAAAGTACCAGGGTCCACAAATCACCGCATACTATATAGATATAGGCTATCATACGCTTACTTTAGAGTTAGATAATGGAACTACACCTATAACAATAAGGGCCATAGACGGTTTCGAGGTGAGTTTATTGTATACAATTGTTTATCTTATTAGCATTATTTATGCAAGTACATGTACTGTATGTCGAATGCCGTCGGACCGAACAACATACTTCGACATAACCGAAGTTTGACATAACGAAATTATATATAAACATAGCCAGTTATATGTAAAATGATAATGTTTGAAACGGGACTTTGATCCGACTTCGAGATAACCGGATAGTTCGACATAACCGACTTTTTGACATAACGGATGTAGACTGTGCATGTATATGCTAATTAGCTAAAATCTATAATGGTATATCTGATTTAAATTAAGCATGACATTTTCATAACACCCGAATACTTGCTCAATTTGATATACATGTAGACAAAGAAGTTCGCATTAGCATGTGCGTATTAAGCCCCACTCTATGGCTCTAGTTACCTCCCCTGACGTTCGTCAACAGACTAGTTGTATGCACATTAAGATGCCGTTTGAAACGTGATGGTATTCCATGCAATACAGCGGAAGTTGTTATAGCGCTGTGGTAGCTCGTTCGCTTCAGATGCGAAAGGTCCGGAGTGTGTGTTTTACGTTTATTTATCGTCGCTACCGGTTGCCCATATGAGCGACGCCTCCTGAAGATATTAGTTATTTTAGATTGTGGTGGACAGTGCATGATACAGACAGAGACCCGTTCCAGAGTCTCCTCTGGTTCTTTTACGTGCACGGTGTAAAGCACCGACACGAGACCTCGGTTTAACGTCCCATCTGAAAGACTGTTAATTTTATTAGGGTCAGACGGCGGATCGAACCTGTGATCCCTGGATTACCAGTCCAGCGTGCTACCACTGGACTACAGATCCGTTTGTGAAAGGTCCGGAGTTCGAGCTCAGCTGTAGCCGCTACGAGTCTGCCCTTAGGCAATGCATTTCAATGCCACACTGCCTCTTCTCTCTTCCTCTTGGCGATGGATTCCACCAGGAATGAGGTCTCGTGAGTGATTAATCTAACGTTGTAAAAACTGTTTCGCAATCGAGCTCAGATAAATGTGTATGAACTATGCAATGCAATACAATACATTAACACTTTAAAAGCCATTCAATCAAAAACCTTGGTCACAGAGTAAAGTTTAAAAAAACGTGAACACATTGATGAAAACCACCACCATCACAATGTTGCAATTTTTTTATGGTTTCCAATAAATGATAGAGTTTTCCCAGTGAAAGAAAACTCCATCTTACACTGCTTTGAAACAGTGAAAGATGGCATTTTCTCTGCCACCGGTTGTGTTTCGTATTCCTACGCGGTTAGATGTACTTTTGTTTTTTAGCTATTTTCTAACAGTTAAGTATTAAGTAATATTAAGTTATATATTCTAATGAATTTGATTTATCTGTAGTTTTTAATTTTGACAGCAAACAGAAACTAACTTGAAAATTATACCGGAACTATTTCTTATTATGGACGTTCACACTAACAGAAGTGGCTGTGCGGTTGTGTCACGTAGTACAATGGGGCTTCAGACAGGGCAGTTAAAATGAATAACATTTGAAAACAAATATTGTATTAGACAAAGGCATTGGAAATCATAAAGAAAACTAAAATTTATGTTTATTAGTGTAAGATAGGATTTTATTTCATCAAGTGATCACCGAAATGATGAAATAATATCCTACGCCATTCCTGTGGTAATACATATTTCGGTGATCACTCGATGAAATAAAATCCTACGCCATTCGTGTGGAAATACATATTTCGGTGATCACTCGGTGAAATAAAATCCTATATTACACTATTAAACACAAACATCCTCTATGTGTTACACTCTCATCATTACTATAGGTATGCTGTTCAAGAAACAATCAGACGACATGTGATGGCACTGATTCTACGTGGGTGGCTGCTCCAATCATTGCGTCTGGTACCAGCAACGTCACAGTAGCATCATGCAGTGGGGAGTGGACAATGGGGCTGCGGTATCTGTGGAGGGAATCACCGTGCCCCGTAGCAAGAATGTGTGCCGTGTACACGGTGGAGAACGAGCTACCCATGGCACCTCTATTGACTATCGGTTTGATAGGATCACAACCTCAAACCTGGTATTAATGTACATGTATGAACAAAGCGAAACGGTTTCTAATGAGCTACACCGCTGGCGTTTCTGTTACCTCCCTTGGCAGATAAAGTCCGTTTTATCCCGAAATGTATAGCGGTCTATTTAATTGGAATCCTTTGTTTTTATTGTTATTCCTTAACCAGATGTTGCGGTATGATAATTTCGATTTAATCAATATCATGTTAATGAATTGATAGCAAATCTTTACAGATAAGTACCCATTGTATATACTGTAGGATATATGTCGAGATATAGTAATTTAGAAATTAAAAGATCGGAGAAAGTGGATTAAAATTGATAGCATGTTGTGCAAAGCAAGCAACGATAAAAACAGTGGAAATCACTTAAGGGGGTGTACTCTTAAGAAGTTTTCAAGGGAAGTAACTGACCCCGATGTCTATCATTGGCTTAAATGTAACATGCTGTACTTTGTCCAAATATTATTGGCAGGACGCAGGAACCAGCATGCACTGCAACTCTTACCATGGTAGTCTTCAGTTTGTGATACTTGAAAATTGGAGAAAATAATTTTATAGTTTTAGATAATCCTTAGTATAGGTGTCTGATCTTGGACACAATGACCGATATACTTTTAGAGAGTATTCAGGGCGGCAGTATCTGACCAATGTCTATTACATAATACGAAGGCCATTGGATAGAATAGAAATTGAAGTGAAGAATTGTAATATATGTAATAAATGAGAGGACGAACATCATAAGTATAATATGTCGAGTTTGTGAATTAGAAAATAACAAGAAAAACTATTACATATTTATACATATAAATATGTAATAGTACGATTGAAAATTCACTCTGCATTATACACACTCGTATAGTGTATTGAGTGAATGTATATACATTATAAAGTGCATACTTTAGTAATTAAATGCAATATAATGTTGACAATAACATGAAACCCTGTCCAACATAATAGTATATACCACATCCATGCTTGAACATCAAGAATCGTATGGGAACCAATTATTGTTGGAGAATTTCAACTACGTAAATAGATTGACCTGACCATTTCAGGATTCCAGCTGAAGCCTGTATTTCTATGTGCACATCAGTGAAAGCTTGGAACTAGTTCCCTGAAAACAATTGGACAATGTTAATACCTATAATACGAATACATAGCAGTAATTATTATCGTCCAGAAAAAAGTAATTCGATAATTATATTTATGATAACAATTTTAATCTGGTATTAAGTATTCGAACTTTGGTACGTCTTGTTTCTATGGGTGGGATACAGGGGCAATGATGTGATTATCATACTTAGATACATTGAACAACGCATCTTATAGTTAGAGTGATAGCCATAACAATTGTTCACTTCTGGATAGAAGCAACAAACTTACCATGATAATAGGTAAATACCAGAAGGTTATTTTAAGATCGAGACCCACTTCCAAAAATCAAGATGGCGGTCAAAATGGCCACCAAAACAAAACATAATTGTATGATTTAAATGCCCTGTATGATGTCCAACGGAAGAAAGGTGAATCTAAAGCTACAATGATGAAACCTTTTATCAGATGAATACTATTGAATGACAGAAATAACATTTTCATTTAATTGCATCAATGAAGTGACAGTTGAAATCCACTGGAAGTACATTTTTAGATTCTCTTTTTGTCAGTAATACTATAATGTTCAGTCAATAGACATAATGTAGCCCCCCCCCCCAACGGAAGCATTGTTTCAGATTTTGTAAATACCATCCGTTGAAATAACACATTGCATGCTGCTGTGGTGATTCTGGGTTCCAATGCACACCGATGGAGTTCAGGTTATATGGCATAATTACAGTCGATCACAAAGACCTCCGTATTTGCAAAGGTCCGTGCACAGTAACTCTGCCTTTGCACATTTGCATTTTCCCCAACAGCCTTTATGCAACTTTCCATCCACATTTCAACAGTTCATAGCATGATTCTGATGCCCGTGGAAGAGTTGTCCATAGTGGTTCCCATGGTGATGTTTCATCTGCTTCCTTTATCCAGCCCCATTCGCTTGGCGAAGGAAATTCTGGGTATGAGGCAAGTGCCTGCCCCCAACAATAAACAGCCTGATAAGCGTACTATCACTTTCCTTATTCCTTGATTCCCAACATGTGAGGCATGTAAAAGAAGTCGAGTTTCGACTTCCTAATGTGAACTTTAGACATTGGGCTTTCAATTGCAACTATTTCACAACCTGTGGTTGAAATGACACATTTCCCATCAGCACACTGCAGTTTGGAGCATTCTTTGGCCAAATATTGAAATAACTCTTATTATCATCATTTCTGAGGAAGGATCCCAATTACCAGGAATTTTTGTATCTGCCTTCACTCACCATCTTGTACCAGCACCGCGTTTTCTTCTTGTGGCTGACTTCAAGCTGTTTGGGATATACACATCCCACACGAGATCAAGGCGTGTTAAAGATTGTAGTTGGCGTTCTATTATATGAGGCATAAATACGTTGTCAAAATACTCCTAGAAAGTATTGTTGTCCTGTTGTTGCAGCGTATTAATTACAGCATATTAATTACAACTGCTCCACCAAGCAAGAGTGCATCTACTTCAAGCCTTTCACTCTGTGAAGCACAGTGTTGTTCAAAACACTCCATGAGCTCTGACTTCTTACTAAAGCGCAGTTCTCCAAAGTGAGACAGTGCCGGGGGGATATGTACTATTTTCATGAGAGAAAAACATGTCAAAGTCACCTTTTCTGACTTGGCATGAAACCTACAGCTGAGAAAATAAGGAGCAAGTACCCCTCAGAGATGTAATCCGCTGCTTCTCCCTAGGTTTACTGGAGGTCTACTGAACAATGTAAATCTATTTTTCTTGATTGGAGGCAGTGATTGGCTTTTCTCTTGCCTCAAGTCGTTCGTGTATGAATGTGTCATACTGAGCCTTACATAGTGTTTCTATATTCTTAAAAGCTTCGCCGACTTTCTTGTCCACTATGGCATGCGTATCCAGAACAAGGAGCTCTTCATAAAGCTATCCATGTCCTGTGTTACTGAGCACAACTCATTAACATGTTGCTTAAAGTTACTCTGGGTACTCTTTGTTTGTTCATGATGGTTTAGTCTTGTGTACTTCTTGCCCTTACTGTTCTCTTGAGAATCTTCAAATTCTTGGATAACCCGAGCAACATCATTCACACAGCATTCAGCGGAGAAGTTGTGTGGGATTTATTTTCAGTCTAATTGCTCCACCATCCAGTTGTTGATTTTTGTTCATGAGCTTGATCGAGTGGTATGGCCGAAAAGGATCATAAAATGGCCTTTTATCAAATTGACTTGCAATATCAGGGTGGCTTGTTCTGGTGTGAACCATATCTCTGATATGAACCAGTATCCATAGAGCATACTTTGTGTGGTCTAGCGCAACCATTTAACCAATGCGCTTAGTGCATCAATATACATATTAAAATTCCCTTCACTCAAATATCTAATGAATAACAATAATAATAATTAATTGCTCAAACTTCAATATCAATGACCAAAACTGAAATTGTGGACTATCATCCTGTCTCTGTTGACACCAATGTTCGAAGTACATCGCAGGACCTTCCTTCTGAGGCATTGATACTATGCTCAATGTATGCACTATACTGCTTACGTCTAAGAATGAAAAGGGAACATGCTGTAACTGGTATGTGCTATATTCGTGGCCTTAAGAAATGACTCGATCCAGGAGTAGCTATATTAGCTTGTGTGATGGCATTACTTCATCCGCTGTCTTGAAGCATGTCACTGATTGTTTTCGATGCTGCCAACTCAGTATGAAGGCCACACAATATAACTACAAATCGATTCTCTCCAAATGTGTTGGCCATGACCATTGCACCGCATTAGCATATAGATGCTGATCACAGGCGATGCTGGTGTTCAAATAAATAAATATCTTCTCCATGATATCCATTGAATGACAACTCATTGTTACCGATTTGGCTTGCTCAGGAAAGAGAGGTAACAATGTACGTATGTCAACGGGTGAGTCAGTGTCAAGTAACTGAATATCTGCATGGAAAGCTGCCTAGGCTAGGACAGGTTGAAACTGACGCCATTATCTGTATCGTTCATGTCACTAACATGCTCCAGCCACCGGAATAATCAAAGATAAGAGGTGATCACGATATACTATTAATAACCTGACATTAAGGCACATTTCAGTGGCGTATCCAGGTTTTCCTGTTAAGAGGGGTGGCATTGTAACCAAGATGCCAAGTGCCAGTTAAAGTTATTGTATTTCAAACTGTATGTGGACAATCCAACATTCAGTGAGTGTCTGTAATATTTTCCTGAAACGAAACAGTTTGCAACAATTTAGGGCTGGCACCTATTGAGTCACTGGATCCACCACTGTCATTGAATGTGTTATGCCAGTGTCATTGAATGTGTTATGCCAGTGTGATTGAATGTTTTATGCCAGTGTGATTGTATGCTACAAACAGAAATAATGATATTTTATTATCCTTTCACAAAACAAATTCAATACAATGTTATATGTTAAAATAAATTGATATGAACAGGATTTTCTTACCTTCAACAGCCATATTGGCGGCCATATTGAAATACATGGGTCTTTCAGACATGGGTCTCGATCTTAAACTAATCTTCTTGTATTCATCTATTGCCATGGTAAGTGTGTTGCTTCTATCCAAAAGTTAACACTTCTTATAGAAAACTGGAGTTATCACTCTAACTATTAGCAGAACACTTTGGTTATACCGTACCTGATACTGAGGAAGCAAGTATAGGCAACGCTTATGTGGCTATTGTTCAGCTGCATAAACATATGTACATGTATATATATTTATAATATCATTTCGAAACATAGATCAACACATTGGTATATTTACCTTTTAAAAGACTTTTTACATGTGTATGGTTCGGCAACAATAGCAATATCGAACGAGTGCATATACAATTGTGCAATAGAATATTAAATCTAACGATTTGCACTAAAATCTGTTATATGATGAAATGAGACGAACATCACGTGCCGACATTGCTTATGGTTGTAAAACAACAAACAAATTGCCTATTAATTACATGTACATAGTAAAACGTAAAAACATACAGTCTGTTAATTTATATTTCCAATATTTCATTTATTCTGATACCACATCCACTGTGAAGAGGTATTCAAATCAAATTCTACTAAAAAAACAGCATAAATATCCCAAAAGTAATGGTTTGCATTGCCAGTGCTCACCTCTGAATAACGGCACTGTATTTACACACTGTATTCCTCCACGAAATAATACTGTATACCAACCTTCAATTTGAAAGTGCCTGAATTCTTATACCACATCTTATATTCTCCACATCAACTAGTCTGAAGTCGTCTCAAGTCACATAGTTCTAAAAAAGGCATGCTGTCATGAAAGGCATTTTTACCAAAAGGAAAAATGAACTATATTAGTTATTGGGACTACATTCGACCTCGGATGCACTTCTGCCTATTTACGTATATACAACCGTATACCCCCATCACATACATGGAAGGACAAAGCATCTGTAAATAACTCGCTGGTATCCGTAAATAACTCGTCATAACTCGCAGACACTCTTAAGGATCCGTGAAAGGAGAGACAATTTTTTTGACATGTCAACAATCTTCTTACGTTTGTCCACGCGATGATTTTTCCGTAAATAACTCGTAACAATCCGTCAGTATCTTAAACCGCTCGCAACAACACGTAACCATACATAAACTGCTCACAAGAATCCGTAAATGACTCGTAACAACTGTGTTACGATTTGTTACGGTTTGTTTACGGATTATTTACGGATTATTACGAGTGCTTACGAAGTTACGTGTTGTTTACGATTTCATTCGGTTGTGTTGCGATGGCTTTACGGATTGCTACGAGTTACTACGAACACTCTACGTGTAGGCACGAGTACTTTGCGAATAGATACGCACATATTACGTATTGAATCTGTTTCTATCAGATGCCATGTTGTCTCTCTGGATGTCAGTTGTCGAATGATGATACATAGAGATTTGAAGGATTTATATATTTTTTGACAACAAGCCCAGATGATAGATGTGAAAGGCGAGTTCTAACAACGGCGTGCTAGACCACTCGACAACGGAGGCTCATATTATATTCACACTTATTATATTCTAAAATAATAGTATACAACTTCCGGTGTTACTATCATATATATATATACATGTTACAAGTACGCGAAAACGTATATGTGATCTTGTTACGTCAGTAATGCAACTTTAATGACGTCAGCACCATAGGATTCTCTACAAACATACATTGGAGAGAAAAAGTAAATAAGACATGTAAGACATGACAACGGTCCTAAAAATACTGCATGGAGGTATAGTACACGTTTTGTAGCATGATTTATAAACTCACACTGTATGGAGGTATAGTACACGTTTTGTAGCATGATTTATAACTCACACGGTATGGAGGTATAGTACACGTTTTGTAGCATGATTTATAAACTCACACTGTATGGAGGTATGGTACACGTTTTGTAGCATGATTTATAAACTCATACTGTATAGAGGTATGGTACACGTTTTGTAGCATGATTTATAAACTCACATTGCATGGAGGTATGGTACACGTTTTGTAGCATGATTTATAAACTCACACGGTATGGTGGTATAGTACACGTTTTGTAGCATGATTTATAAACTCACACTGTATGGAGGTATAGTACACGTTTTGTAGCATGATTTATAACTCACACGGTATGGAGGTATAGTACACGTTTTGTAGCATGATTTATAAACTCACACTGTATGGAGGTATGGTACACGTTTTGTAGCATGATTTATAAACTCATACTGTATAGAGGTATGGTACACGTTTTGTAGCATGATTTATAAACTCATACTGCATGGAGGTATGGTACACGTTTTGTAGCATGATTTATAAACTCACATTGCATGGAGGTATGGTACACGTTTTGTAGCATGATTTATAAACTCACACGGTATGGAGGTATAGTACACGTTTTGTAGCATGATTTATAAACTCACACGGTATGGAGGTATGGTACACGTTTTGTAGCATGATTTATAAACTCACACGGTATGGAGGTATAGTACACGTTTTGTAGCATGATTTATAAACTCACACGGTATGGAGGTATGGTACACGTTTTGTAGCATGATTTATAAACTCACACGGTATGGAGGTATGGTACACGTTTTGTAGCATGATTTATAAACTCACACTGTATGGAGGTATGGTACACGTTTTGTAGCATGATTTATAAACTCACACGGTATGGAGGTATAGTACACGTTTTGTAGCATGATTTATAAACTCACACGGTATGGAGGTATGGTACACGTTTTGTAGCATGATTGATAAACACACACTGTATGGAGGTATGGTACACGTTTTGTAGCATGATTTATAAACTCACACTGTATGGAGGTATAGTACACGTTTTGTAGCATGATTGATAAACTCACACTGTATGGAGGTATAGTACACGTTTTGTAGCATGATTTATAAACTCACATTGTATGGAGGTATAGTACACGTTTTGTAGCATGATTTATAAACTCACACTGCATGTAGGTATGGTACACGTTTTGTAGCATGATTGATAAACTCGTATCTGTAGTATAGACGTTTGTTGCATAAGGTGTGGTGGTTGCTTAACTCTACGCCAGCTTCGTACGTGTACTATATGTCCATGATAATATATTTAAGACACCTAGTTTATATAAATAAATGTTAGCTCGATTGCGAAACAAGTTCTTACAAGTTATATTAATCACTCTCGATACTTCATTCCTGAGGGAGAGAGAAGAGGCATTGCTTTGCCTAAGGGCACAATCGTAATGGCTCCAGCGGGACTCGAACTCCGGACCTTTCGCCACTGAAGCGAACGCGCTACCACAGCGCTATCACGATTTCCACAAAGACACCTGTGATTGCGTAATCCACATCTCCATTTATCTCCAAGTTGCTAGACATGCATACAGTGGTGTTGAACCTGAAACCATCTGTCCAGACCCCAAGCGTCTGCGAGTGTGGGCACCAGGTTAATCTTGCTAACATTACGTATATGTTTATGTTTCTATTTACAGAGAACCAAACGTTGATCATCAACACGAATTGCCGAAAGGTGAATTTTATGGAATATCTTCGTCAGAAGTGCCAGTATAAGAATATTGGTATAAACTAATACATATATAATTATATATTATCTTTTATATATATATATATATATTTAAACATGTCTGGCTCTGACCGGGAAGCATGTGAGATGGTACGGGTGTCGCCTGATCGGACAGGTGGGATTTCTCCAGCTCCGGGTACTCCGGTTTCCTCCCACACGATGGAAGATAAATAGAGAGTGATTAATATATGTTATTAAAGCTTGTTTGGCAATCGTAAAATTAATAAAGTTTAATCTTTAAACATGTGTTTTTCAAGCAAAATAAGCTTCATCGCGAATATTTTCTCTCAAACTAATGTATTAATACGACATACTGTACAGTAGCATGTATCAACAAGACACCATACGGTGTAATGTACGTATTATTGAGACATTCCACTACAGCGTACATAGTATGTATTATCGAGACATTCCACTGAAGCGTACATAGTACGTATTGTCAAGACATTCCACTGAAGCGTACATAGTATGTATTATCGAGACATTCCACTGAAGCGTACATAGTACGTATTGTCAAGACATTCCACTGAAGCGTACATAGTACGTATTGTCGAGACATTCCACTGAAGCGTACATAGTACGTATTGTCGAGACATTCCACTGAAGCGTACACAGTACGTATTATCGAGATATTCCACTATTTAACGTACGTAGCACGTATTATCATCTAAATTTCTATTCCACGTTTTATGCGGCTGGGTTTGGCTGATGTGGCTATGTTTGTTTATGTGGCTATTATAGCAATATGTAGAACAATGCATATAGTAAGTTAGTAACATAAAACGTATGTATGTTCGTGCGTTCGTCTCTGAATATGCTCGTTATCTCTTTATGTATTTATTATTTCTGCTTTCATAGATCTGTTAGACGAGAATGGAAATTTAGCCGGTATGAAACGCGTAGACCTACATGCCAATGTGAAGGAGATCTTCGATACGCAGCTCACATATATTCCAGTGCTGATCGAGAGTAAGTTACTTACATGCTCCTACCTACATATATCTCTTATTAAAGCGACACTACATCAGTAAAATCGCAAATTTCTACAGAATGTAATTTCCTATTATATGGTATATATTATTTCCAAAACTGAGTATTTCAACTAATAAGCAAACGTCATATACGCGGTTTGTTGACATAACAACATAATATATATAGTGTCGACATCCATGCGGAATACAACGCGTGTATCTTGAATAACTCGATTTATGGTACAGATTTACCGCTATATCTCATATTTGTGCCTATGCATATTTATTTGTAGATTATCTTAATTGAATTATCTCTAGACGACAGTATCACCCGTTAAGTATTGACTCCAATAACAAACAAACATCAATTCAGGAGCATGGATGACAGTTATATGAAATCCTACTTTCACTTTGAAAGTTTGTGGACCACAAAAGAAAGCACTGTGTATTGATTCAATGTTAGTGTTCGAATGTAGTCATATATATATATTTGTAGTAGCAATGCATGTACATCAACGAATGCATTTTTTGTTGATATTTGGATGTAATGTCGCTCTAATGTGAATATAGCACTTGTACGAAGTTAAAGCTATTCGTATAATGTATGAGCAGAGATGTTTTGGAAAGTAGTTTCTGATGCTACTCTCGAGAAGTGACACGCCTACGTCACAAGTATCGACGTCTAAGCTTTTAATTTCATGAAGTTTATATTTTGGTAGTAGACATAATATAACACTATGTTCACAATACACATGTGAGTGAGCGTTGCCTTCACAATTCATATATTTAATATGGTATAAAAACGTTCCCCCCATTAGAAGAAATATTAAATGTGTGTGTGTTTTACGCTTATTTATCGTCGCTACCGGTTGCCCATATGAGCGACGCCTCCTGAAGAGATTTCTGAAGTCATTTTAGATTTTTGAAGGATAGTGCAAAACAGAGATCCATTCCAGAAAATCCTCTGGTTCTTTTATGTACACAATGTAAAGCACCGACATGAGACCTCAGTTTAAAGTCTCATCTGAAATACTGTTAATTTTATTAGGTTCATACGGGGGATCTAACCTGCGATCCCTGGATTCCCAGTCCATTGTGTTAACCACTGGACTTCAGATCCGCCTGTAGAGAGAATGTTAAATTAGCCAGCCATCCGTGCATTGAAATCTGTATATAACACTTACAAAGTAAAGATTGTAACTACGTTTGGGAAAAGCTGTCAAATCTCGCGACCCAGTTCCATTCAGTCTTAAACTGTACTCTATAGTTGATATTTGTAATAAAGTATAATTAAATGCAAGATGGTATGCATTGTGTTTATGCGTGGAGAATGATTCGTGTTTACAGAGATGCCAGAGTCGGACATGTATATGACATTGAAGCCTCTACTGATGGACTGGGAGAAAACATTCCCCCAACTTGATGGTGAGTGAAATTCATCTTCAATACTTTTGATTGTGCTGAATGAACATATAAATATAGCCTTGGTTCCAGTCTGGCGATTATTTACTTTTGGAAAAACAACTTTATCAGAAACACAATACGGCTGCATTAACATATTGGGTGTGAAATAAATATATATGACGGACACGGCAAATTATATCAACGCCTGTTTCCAGGTTAATTTAAAGACGTCAGCGAATCTGGCCATAGCAAAAACATGTCAAATTATATGCATACAAATACGTATACAATCTACATCCGTTATGTCAAGTTGGTTATGTCGAATTCTCCGGTTATCTTGAAGTCGGTTTAAAGTCCCATTTCAAACACTATCATTTTACATGTAACTGGCTCCGTTTATATCGAATTTCGTTAAGTCAAATTTCGGTTATGTCGAAGTATTTTGCTCGTTCCGGCGGAATTCGACATGGCGAATGTAGATTGTATTGCACGCTTTCTCTTTAGTGTTCGCTCGTTCCGTGACAGACTAGGGCACTTTCTTTCTTTTATATATTTACAGAACAACTCAATATTCTCACGGACGAACTAAATAGAAGCAGGAGTCCCGTTGTTAGAGGTGAGTAACCCGTACTAGTCGGGCTGTGTTGGCTACGATGTTTGTCCAGCCAGGACGTGTTGTCCAGTCGGGATGTGTTGTTTTGGCTACTATGTTTGAGGTCAGGCCATGTTGTCCAGACGCGCGGTGTTGGTTTGGCTACGATGTTTGTCCAGCCAGGCCGTGTTGTCCAGTCGGGATGTGTTATTTTGACTATTGGCTACTATGTTTGAGGTCAGGCCATGTTGTCCAGACGCGCGGTGTTGGTTTGGCTACGATGTTTGTCGAGCCAGGCCGTGTTGCCCATACGCGCGGTGTTGTGTTGGCTACGATGTTTGTCCAGCCAGGCCGTGTTGTTCAGTCGGGATGTGTTGTTTTGACTATTGGCTACGATGTTTGAGGCCAGGCCATGTTGTCCAGACGCGCGGTGTTGGTTTGGCTACGGTGTTTGTCCAGCCAGGCCATGCTGTCCAGTCGAGCTGTGTTGTTTTGGCTACGATTTTTGTCTAGCCATACGGTGTTGCTTTGGTGAAGATGTTGTGTCCAGCCAAGTGGTACTGATTTGGCTACGATGTGTCCAGCCAAGTGGTATTGTTTTGCTACATGTAGCCAAGTGGTACTGCTTTGGCTACGATGTGTCCAGCCAAGTGGTACTGCTTTGGCTACGATGTGTGCAGCCAAGTGGTACTGCTTTGGCTACGATGTGTGCAGCCAAGTGGTACTGTTTTGGCTACGATGTGTCCAACCAAGTGGTACTGCTTTGGCTACGATGTGTCCCGCCAAGTGATATTGTTTTGCTACATGTAGCCATCCAAGTGGTACTGCTTTGGCTACGATGTGTCCAGCCAAGTGGTACTGCTTTGGCTACGATGTGTCCAGCCAAGTGGTACTGCTTTGGCTACGATGTGTGCAGCCAAGTGGTACTGCTTTGGCTACGATGTGTGCAGCCAAGTGGTACTGTTTTGGCTACGATGTGTCCAACCAAGTGGTACTGCTTTGGCTACGATGTGTCCCGCCAAGTGGTACTGCGTTGGCTACGATGTGTCCCGATGTGTACGATAGCGGCGGGTAAATTGCTTCAAGTTAAAATGGAACTCCATTCTGAGCTTCCGGAGAACTAAATCATTTTAAAGAATGAATCACAGGGTAATAGTTTCCATCTGGGTATGGACTACATTGGTTGTGGTAAAATTGTGTGGAGAACGAAGCCATTCACGCTAACGTAAAACACGCCCAATGTATTACATACCCCGATGGAAACTATTATTACTTCAGATGGTATTGTACACAGTCTTTAGCACATTTGAGCATTACCATTGCAAAAGTTACAAGAGTCTGTGAATGGCTGTCTTTAAGTTGATTTCATACTATTTTCAAGATATATAAGTGACATATGTACATTGCTATATAGATTTATTGGCATGTATTGTCTCATTCTCCCTTTTCTACTCTGTTAGACAATTTCATATACCATCATATTCCATAACATATTATATATATATATAGAATCTCTAATCTAGTTTTCACTTATAGCCCTATCGTATCATTTGTATATATGGTGAGGATCTCATTGTAGATTAACTTTTGTTAAATGAGTTCTCTCGTAAAATAAAGTCTTTATTATTATTATTATTATTATTATTATATCAATCTATTAACCCGCGAATCATTATTTATAATGTACATTAATTATTCTTTTCAATGACTTAACGAAAAATATAGCATACTTCGCATTTAAATGTATTTAGTCCAAATTTAGTTTATGCAAATTTATTTTAGCTCGATTGCGAAACAAGTTCTTACAACTTATATTAATCACTCTCGAGACCTCATTCCTGATGGAATCCATCGCCACGAGGGAGAGAAAAGAGGCATGTGGAACTTAAATGTCTTGCTTATGGGTATAATCGTAACGGCTCCAGCGGGGCTCGAACTCCGGACCTTTCGCATGTCGGATCTTGTAAATAGATCGTCCTTGGACATGCCTTTTCTTACGATGAATGCTGCCCAACACTGCGAATGCGCATGACCATAACTTCGAGTACACATGTCAGCTGCATGTCATTAGTGAGGAAATCCATACGAAAAATGGCTACAAACAGGACACGTACATTCATAGAAAGACATGCAATAGCGATGTAAATATATCAGAAATAATAATGTTTCTACTTTCCATTTAGAAACTTGAAACTTTTTTAAACTTGAAACTTTTTAATTTGATAAAACGCCTATATTTTACATAAAAAACATATTCAATGGCGTTTAGTAAATTACATGAGATAATGCTTGCGGTATTGTTGTTGTTGTTGTTGTTGTTGTTGTTGTTTGTGTGTTTTCTTATATTGTTTGTTTTCTAATTAAAACGTTTATGTGAGTATGTGTCTTGTTTTGATTAAAATGTTTATGTATGTGTCGTTTTTTAATTAAAATGCTTGTGTGAGTATGTGTCGTTTTTTAAAAATTAAAATGTGTATGTGAGTATGTATCGTTTTCTAATTAAAATGTCTATGTGAGTATGTGTCGTTTTTTAATTAAAATGTTTATGTGAGTATGTTTCGTTTTTTAATTAAAATGTTTATGTGAGTATGTTTCGTTTTTTAATTAAAATGTTTATGTGAGTATGTGTCGTTTTCTAATTAAAATGTTTATGTGAGTATGTGTCGTTTTCTAATTAAAATGTTTATGTGAGTATGTGTAGTTTTTTAATTAAAATGTTTATGTGAGTATGTGTCGTTTTTTAATTAAAATGTTTATGTGAGTATGTGTCGTTTTTTAATTAATATGTTTATGTGAGTATGTGTCGTTTTTTAATTAAAATGTTTATGTGAGTATGTGTCGTTTTTTTATTTACTAGCTTCGGTTTGTGTTTATATGTTGCCCAATTCTAATGCAAAGTCCTTGTATTTTAACAGCCGGAATTTCTCTAAAGCACCGTTGTTGCCACCAATGTACAGGCCAGCGCTATTTCAATATAGTGCTAGTTTCCACTTTGCCATGAGCTGTTGTGCGAGATGGGTTTTTTTACAGCGACATTTGGTTTGGCTATGATGTGTGTTTTGGCTACGACGGTTGGTTTTGGTACGATATTTGGTTTGGCTATGATGTGTGTTTTGGTCTACGTTTGTTTTGGTCTACGATGTTTGGCCTGGCTACGATGTGTGTTTTAGCTACGGCAATTGGTTTAGCTACGATGTGTGTCATTTTGGCTAGGATGTTTTTGGGCTACAATATATTTGTTGTGAATACGATACTTATTTTGGCAGTGCTATTTGTTTCGGCTGCAATATTTACTTTGAAGGCGGTGTTTTATTTTTTATTACGATGTTCCTTTTGATAAAGGAAGCAAAGTATGTGGCAACTAGTTACATATGGAATTATCGATAAACCCCCACGTAGGTAGTACTTTAATTATATTTATAACGCAAAGAAAGCTGTATGTAGTATTTACTTGTTGTTCTTATATTTGAGTATTTCTTGTATGCTTTACGTTTATTTATCGTCGCTACCGGTTGCCCATATGAGCGACACCTCCTGAAGAGATTAGTTATTCTAGATTTTGGAGGATAGTGCAACGATACAGAGTCTCCTCTGGTTCTTTTACGTGCACGATGTAAAGCACCGACACGTGACCTCGGTTTAATGTCCCATCTGAAAGACTGTAAATTGCATTAGGGTCAGGCGGGGGATCGAACCTGCGATCCCTGGATTACCAGTCCAACGTGTTACCACTGGACTACAGGTCCGTTGAGTATATCACTCTGACTGGGTTCGTGTATTTCAGGTAACGAGGCACGTGCTAAAGCAGGACGCTATAAGACAGTTACCAATAACCGATCAGAGGTATCCGTCTTAGGTCGGCCTATATCAAAACCTGCTCTAATAACAACCACAAGGAAACAGTCTGCATCCGGGAAGAAGTCAAAACATGTCACTTTGAAGCTGAAAGGAAAGAATAAATAAACAAATAAATTTCAAAGTCTTTTCATATTATTCTGATAATGCGGACCACATCTTTGTAGAATGAGTAACATACGATCATGGAGGCTGTGTGTACATGGACATTGATTCCATCACCAAACCTTCTCGAGATTAATGTTGTTTTCTGTGTGTTTTACGTTTATTTATCGTCGCTCCCGGTTGCCCATATGAGCGACGCCTCCTGAAGAAATTAGTTATTTTAGATTTTGGAGGATAGTGCAATGATACAGACAGAAACCCATTCTAGAGTCTCCTCTGGTTCTTTTACGTGCACGGTGTAAAGCACCGACACGAGACCTCTGAAAGACGGTTAATTTTAATAGGGTCAGACGGGGGATCGAACCTTGTTTTCTTTGTTTGTTTTGGGGATTTAAAGTCGCACATAGCCTGCGTTCCAGTCTGTCGATTTTTAACTTCTGGCAAAATGACATGATCAGAAACTCAATACGGCCGAATTAATAGTCTCGGTGTTAAAATATATTTATTTGACTGACCGGGCAAAATTATTGACGCCTGTTCCCAGGCTAAGTCTCACAAACAGCTTAGGTCATATGGCAACTCGGAGGAGTATCCCGGCTGCCCAGTTGACCAGTATTTCAGGCACCGGGTAGAACCACCGATCTTCCACAAGTCAGTTAGATAGCTTCCTCACATGCCAGAATGTGACACCCGAGCGGGATTCGAACTTACAGTGGCGAGGGGCAAATGATCAGACTAATGTTGTAAATCCTTGTTTTCCAATTGAGCTAAAATACACACGCCCTATTGACGTAGATCAGACACGTACCTATTGACCTAGATCAGACACGTACCTATTGACCTAGACGACACGCCCTATTGACCTAGATCAAACGCGTACCTATTGACCTAGATCAGACTCGTACCTATTGATCTAGATCAGACACGTACCTATTGACTTAGACGACATGCCATATTGACCTAGATCAAACGCGTACCTATTGACCTAGATCAGACACGTACCTATTGACCTAGATAAGACACGTACCTATTGACCTAGATCAGACACGTACCTATTGACCTAGATCAGACAGGTACCTATTGACTAGATCAGACACGTACCTATTGACCTAGATCAGACACGTACCTATTGACCTAGACGACACGCCCTAATGACCTAGATCAAACGCGTACCTATTGACCTAGATCAGACACGTACCTATTGACCTAGATCAGACACGTACCTATTGACCTAGATCAGACAGGTACCTATTGACTAGATCAGACACGTACCTATTGACCTAGATCAGACACGTACCTATTGACCTAGATCAGACACGTACCTATTGACCTAGATCAGACACGTACATATTGACCTAGACGACACGCCCTATTGATCTAGATCAGACACGTACCTATTGACCTAGATCAGACACGTACCTATTGACCTAGATCAGACAGGTACCTATTGACCTAGATCAGACACGTACCTATTGACTAGATCAGACACGTACCTATTGACCTAGATCAGACAGGTACCTATTGACCTAGATCAGACACGTACCTATTGACCTAGATCAGACACGTACCTATTGACCTAGATCAGACACGTACCTATTGACCTAGATCAGACACGTACCTATTGAACTAGACGACACGCCATATTGACCTAGATCAAACGCGTACCTATTTACCTAGATCAGACAGGTACCTATTGACCTAGATCAGACAGGTACCTATTGACCTAGATCAGACACGTACCTATTGACCTAGATCAGACGATCCATTGACCTAGATCAAACACGTACCTATTGACCTAGATCAGACACGTACCTATTGACCTAGATCAGACACGTACCTATTGACCTAGATCAGACACGTACATATTGACCTAGACGACACGCCCTATTGATCTAGATCAGACACGTTCCTATTGACCTAGATCAGACACGTACCTATTGACCTAGATCAGACACTTACCTATTGACCTAGATCAGACACGTACCTATTGATCTAGATCAGACGATCTATTAACCTAGATCAGACGATTTATTAACCTAGATCAGACGATCTACTGACCAAGATCGTACGATATAGTGACATAGACCAGACGGCCTATTGGCCTACACCAGACGACCTATTGCCCTAGATCAGACGCCATATTGACCGAGCTCAGGCGACATATTGACCAATATCAGATGCCATGTTGACCTAGATCAGACACCATACTGTTTTAGATCAGACGAACTATTTAATTAGACGAGATGACAACAGAAGTGTAGTTATATCCCTGTTTCACGTTTTGCTAGAATGTTTGCAAGTCGTTAGGCACATTTTCCATTCTTATACTTATAAGTCTCGTAAGTTTCTCTGTATTAAAATCCTATCTTACACTAATAAAGACAACTATATCAACGTGTAGAAATGTGCACCATTGGCGTTGTGGATAACATTTTTCACAGTCCTGTCCAGTTTAACAGCGGTATATATGGTTGTAAATATCTTTATGGTTGCATAAAAATATATATTTCTTGAAAGAGAAAGATATTTAAAAAATTTAACAGCGGTATATATGGTTGTAAATATCTTTATGATTGCCAAAAAAATATAAATTTCTTGAAAGAGAGAGATTTAAAATATTTCAATGTTCAAAATTTCCAATGTGGAGGTATAGTTTTCTGCATGACTGATCTCGTTGTGGTGCTAAATGAACACATGCTCATTGATGCTATTGCATATACACAGTTCTACAATTTCTGTTGTTTCCTTTGAAAATTAAATAAACCATCTTTAAGTTTAAACTTTATTAATTTTTACAACGATAACTTATATTAATCATTCTCGTTGGCGCGGATGAAAGCGTATATGTGGTCATTCGTGTGGGAGGAAACCGGAATACCTGGAGAAAACCCACCTGTCCAATCTGGCGACCACCGTACCATCTCACATACTTCCCGGTCGGAGGATCGAACCCGGGTTGCATTGGTGTACATGTCGGCTACTATTCGGATACACGTCTTACTTGTACAGCTATTAGCGGCGCACTTAGATGCTTTGCATCAAAGTACTTACTATAATGTACAGTCTACACCTCTTATGTCGAATTCCGTCGGACCGAACAGAATACTTCGACATAGCCGAAATTTATCTTGAATTCGATATAAACGGAACTAGTTATATGTACAATGATAGTGTCTGAAACGGGACTTTGATCCGACTTCGAGATAACCGGATAATTCAACATTACCGACTTTGACATAACGGATGTAGACTGTACGTATGTAATCAGAGATACGTGCTACTTAATACCATTTCTTACACGTTCAATTTTACAAACATCATAAGATTGTGGCACGGGCAATCTCAGTACACCCATTTCTATTCAGTGATTCATTAAACCATTGTCTTAACAGTTTAATTAATCATAATGTAATAACAAGCACCAGGCACATGTACTTACAGATGCGATTATAAAACCCTGGTTTGTGACAAAATAAATACATGAACATGAATATGTGTGTGTGTCTTACGTTGATTTATCGTCGTTACCGGTTGCACATATGAGCGACGCCTCGTGAAGAGATTAGTCATTTTAGATTTTTGGAGGATAGTGCAATGATACAGACCCATTCTAGAGTCTCATCTGGTTCTTTTTTACGTGCACAGTGTAAAGCACCCACACGCGACCTCGGATTAACGTCCCATCTGAAAGACTGTTAATTTTATTATTGTCAGACGGGGGATCGAACCTGCGATCCCTGGATTACCTACACCAAACTTCATTACATATGTGCTTATATATCCAAGACATCTCACCACGTAAAGCCACCGTAAGCGAACCGGTCATTCTAACTACACCACATAAAGCCACCGTAAGCGAACCTGCCATTCTAACTATACAACGAGCCCCACTGGAGCCGTTACGATTGTGCCCTTAGGCAAGGCATTTAAATTCCACGTTGCCTCTTCTCTCTCCCTAGTGGCGATGGATTCCACCAGGAATGAGGTCTCGAGAGTGATTTATATAAGTTGAAATAACTTGTTTCGCAATCGAGCTAAAATAAATTTGTATAAACTAACTAACTATACAACGTATGGGTACAGTAAGCGAACCGGCCATTCTAACTATACAACGTATGGGTACAGTAAGCGAACCGGCCATTCTAACTATACAACGTATGGGTACAGTAAGCGAACCGGCCATTCTAACTATACAACGTATGGACAGTACAGCAACGTATGTGAGAAATGTATTGCTATGCAATCATAAAGATATTTACAACCATATAGACCGCTATTAAATTGGACGGGAAGTATGTGAGATGGTACGATGGTCGCCAGATCAGACAGGTGGGTTTTCTGCGGGTACTCCGGTTTCCTCCCACACGAATGACCACATTTACGCTTTCATCTGCGCCAACGAGAGTGATTAATATAAGTAATATAATAATATAAAAAAACAAAAACTACACCAACAACAAATTGATATACCTAGTGTGTTATCCGCTAGTTCAAGTAGAAGAACACATAGTACATGTTGGAGAAACTATACTAGAGGACATAGAAAACGCACACCTACATTATATACTAGAGGACATAGAAAACGCACACCTACATTATATACTAGAGGACATAGAAAACGCACACCTACATTATATACTAGAGGACATAGAAAATGCACACCTACATTATATAGTAGAGGACATAGAAAACGCACACCTACATTATATACTAGAGGACATAGAAAACGCACACCTACATTATATACTAGAGGACATAGAAAACGCACACCTACATTATATACTAGAGGACATAGAAAACGCACACCTACATTATATACTAGAGGACATAGAAAACGCGCACCTACATTATATACTAGATGATATAGAAAACGCACACCTACATTATATACTAGAGGACATAGAAAACGCGCACCTACATTATATGATTATTATTACATGAACACGAAATACGAAGGATTCCATCAAAGACATATCACATCTTTATTACAAAACACAAACTGAACAACTAAAAATATTCAAAAATGTTTAAAACTATGTATTTATATAGTTATTGTTTTTCAGGTAAAACACATTTATCATATAGTGTGCGTTTTCTATATCCTCTAGTATAATTCTTCCTTGGCGTCAACCTGGATTCACAGGGAATAGCATATGATTTCATTGTCTAGATGTTGGTAACATATCATCAAAACTCTCATGGCATTTGGATCCGGAAACGGTCAGGAATATATTCGAAACAGACACCATATGTGCAATCCATGGCATTTGGATCCGGAAACGGTCAGGAATATATTCGAAACAGGCACCATATGTGCAGTCCACACTGCCATATAATTGAACCATACAAACAGAGCCTATTAAATGCGTATGTGATATATTCCCACGAGATATCAATATTTCTGTTACGATATAAGTCATGCGCGTCATTTCCTGCAACATGTTCATCTTGCAAGTTCCTTGCCCATTTCGTTTGCTTAGATTCATCAGCGGTATCATTGCTAAATTCAATACATGTAGCGGCATGGCGTTTCGGCCTACCAATCTTGGTAACTTTGACTAGCCATCTTGGAATGTCACCATGTTTCTTGAATGCCAGATTCAGAGACAGAACTGTAAGGACTATTGTCATGCCACTCCAAGCTAACTGCAAAGCAACATACGCACCAAGTAGAGAAACCTCATCGGCTGTTTCCGGAAGATCGTTGCTGGTTACCGTCATGAAAACAGCTAATGTTAGGAATATAGAAATACTCAACCCCACTCGTTCACCAGATTCTGTTGGCAGGCAGAAACATAACAGCGTTAGTAGTGAAGTGCACACTGTTGGAAAGAATGTATTGAGTACGATGAATTGCCATTTTCGACGTATTACGAATGGAAATATCACATGTGTATATGTTGCATTTGCGTATGGAATCGTGTAGCTGTATACGTGTTGGACATCCAGCTGCCACTCGCCATTCGAAATGTACATGCTCATATTGATTATATTCTGTTCGGCTATTATAATGGCTTCCCCATCGTGCGAACTCCACAGACAGAGGTCAAATTTACACTTCTGTTCATCGAATGGATATTTCCGAATGTCAACCACACATGTTATTCTATGAACTTCTGTTGGCCATACTACAACAACACTATTACTATTTATTACAGCCAGTCTACCGGACAGTCCGAAATCACTGGATTTATCCACTTCCCCGAATACTTCGATATCCGGTGTCCATATAATTCCATACGCCGCTTTAATCACGTCCGCCCCGGAGTATAAGTCTGGGTTCCATGTCAAAGAATGATCTACCCACGAAAGCTTGCAGAATATTCATGAGTATAGTTGTAACACGTATGCTTGAATACATGGCTCATGATGATGAGAAACAAAACTAATGTCTTTGCTATCTGAGACATTCCTAAATCCTCAAAAGAAAAACATTAGTATACTAGTTGTGAGATATTCCTTCTGATTGTTATTGCATTTGGTTCAAATGTTCAATCCACTTAATGCCAGGCTACTGCTAACCTACACTACTTTTATAACAGAATACGTTGAATGATCCAGATATCATATTTATATCGATTAGTGCTTAATCTAAACTGGTATCAAAACACTTCCCATTAGAAGCAATGTTAAACTCGAGATGAGTACTCGGAGAGATGCAAACATCCGATTCTAGTATTTAAACAATAATAAATACTTTAAAGGTCAAGGTCAATGTCACGGGGTATGGGTTGTATGAAAGGTCATGTGAGGTATTCCATTCCTGACCACACGCATTAACTTGTTTCTCCAACCCCTACCACATCCTCATAGACCAAAGATCAACCCTCTACACACACATATAGGTTCATCAAAATCCACCAACAACCTTTGAATTATCTTGTCCACAAATAGAATTTCACATGACCTTGACATTGAAAGGTCAACCTCTAGTTCATTGGGTATGGCTTATTTTAAAGGCCATATTAGGTTTCCTAATGGTGTTCCATTGAACATATATGTATACAAACATGCATAGTTCACTATAGAAGTCTCGCCAATGGAAGTGGACACTCGGCTGACCGCCCCGACAACAGGACGTGACCGATTTCTCCCAAATTCATAGACAAACCCTCCACATCCATTTAGTTTCATCAAATCATCAACATTATTTTGAGATATCCTGTCCACGGACTGATGTTTTATATGACGTTTAACATTGACATTGACATTGAAAGGTCAACTTCAAGGTCACATGTTCTAATTGTTTCCTATGCCAGTGCACACTGTTATTTGTGCGCATAGTATGTTAACTACTTGTTCGTCGTGCCACCCATATAGTTTAAGTCAGTTAGTCCGCCTCCGTGGTCGAGTGGTTAAGGTCGCTGACCTGTATACCACTGTAACCTATCATCACTGATGGTCACGGGTTCGAGCCCCGCTAAGGCCGTGTCTCATTTATATGAAAAAGTTGGCAGTTTCTTACGGAGGTTGATGCACCCAAGTACTGGTTAACCGCTGGAGCCTGCCCAGGAAAGGTGTTGTTAGGTAAACTGCCCGCCGGCGAAATAGCCCGAACTGGTGCTGATGCAGGCGTAAAACCGAAATATAACACAACATAGCATAACATATTAAATAATTGTTATCTATACCACTTATACAGATATCATGCAACACTAGTAGTATATAAACAGAAATGGAATATATGTAAAGAGACAAATCTGTAGTCCAGTGGTTAACACGCTGGACTGGTAATCCAGGGATCGCAGGTTCGACCCCCCGTCTAACAATAATACAATTAACAGTCTTTCAGATGGGACATTAAACCGAGGTCTCGTGTCGGTGCTGTACACCGTGTACGTAAAAGAACCAGAAGAGACGCTGGAATGGGTCTCTGTCTGTATCATAGCACTATCCTCCAAAAATCTAAAATGACTCTCTCCAGGAGGCGTCGCTCATATGGGCAACTTGTAGCGATGATAAAAATGACTAATCTCTTCTTTAGGCGTCGCTCATATGGGCAACCGGTAGCGGCGATAAAAATGACTAATCTCTTCAGGAGGCATCGCTCATATGGGCAACCGGTAGCGACGATAAATAAACGTAAAACACAATGTAAAGATATGTATTGTAATACGTATCGTTATGTGCACTCCTGTACCACATGACTACACACTACGTACCCACGAAGAGATGTATTGTAATACGTATCGTAATGTGCACTCCTGTACCACATGACTACACACTACGTACCCACGAAGAGATGTATTGTGATACGTATCGTAATGTGCACTCCTGTACCACATGACTACACACTACGTACCCACGAAGAGATGTATTGTAATACGTATCGTAATGTGCACTCCTGTACCACATCACTACACACTACGTACCCACGAAGAGATGTATTGTAATACGTATCGTAATGTGCACTCCTGTACCACATCACTACACACTACGTACCCACGAAGACAACTATGTTGGTCGAGTATAGTTGTCATACGAACATGATTATATTGTGTTTAATATCTTTAGTAATTCACACATAGCCACAAACGTGTTCCATAAAATTCCTAGATTACTTTTATTACAAATTTAATTTAGCTCGATTGCGATACAAGTTCTTACAACATAAGTCTAATGCATACGTCATGCTACAGAGGAAACTGTTGATCAATACCACCAACTGGAATGGTAACAAATGCTGTTTATTTTAGCTCGATTGCGAAAAAAGTTCTTACAACTTATATTAATCATTCTCGAGACCTCATTCCTGATGGAATCCATCGCCACGAGAGAGAGAGAGAGAGAGAGAGAGAAGAGGAAACATGGAATTTAAATGCCTTGCCTTAGGGCACAATCGTGACGGCTCCAGGGCATTTAAATTCCACATACCTCTTCTCTCTCCCTCCTAGATTACTGTACACATGTCCAGTGTGACACAAGTTTAGCAATATATGACACGATATCTGTAGCATCATATTCTCTAATGTCCATGTCCATGAAAGGAATATAATATTGATAGTAACTACATTAATGCGTTCGATGCAAAGCCAATGATGGGCGCTAATAGATGCATATTCAATATGCATATCACAAGGGATTCGCAGGTTAAATATTGACAATGTTTCCTTTTCAAAAACGATGAGTTCACTTATTGTATGAGTGTTCTTGTTCACAAGTATCGTTAGAGAAAATTACATTATTAACTCCCGCTATTAGGATTGGTGGTTATCATCGCGCCTGCTTGCCATCCTGTCTGTGGAAGTCGTGATAGCGCAGTTGATGCTCGTTCGCTTCATGTGTGAAAGGTCCGGAGTTCGAGCCCCGCTGGAGCCGTTACGATTGTGCCCTTAGTCAAGGCATTTAAATTCCACGTTGCCTCTTCTCTCTCCCTCGTGGCGATGAATTCCATTAGGAATGAGGTCTCGAGAGTGATTAATATAAGCTGAAATAACTTGTTTCGCAATCGAGCTAAAATAATTTAGAAAGAGAAAGAGCCTGCCTGCCTGACTTCCCGCCCGCCTGTCTGTCTGTATATCGGTCAATGTAAGTGGTAAAGGCGCTTAGCAAATATTACAATTTTTACAAATTTTGATTAATTTGGATTTTACAAGTTTTCATAACTTATATTAATTCCTTTAAAAAGGATTTGTTCTCATATCCAATATCACAAGTGATGAAAATATTATTTCACAGACGGATACATTGTCCAGTGGTTAACACGATGGACTAGGAATCCAGGGATCGCAGGTTCGATCCCCCGCCTGACCATAATAAAATTAACAGTCTTTCAAATGGAACTTTAAACCGAGGTCTCGTGTCGGTACTTTACACAGTGCACGTAAAGGAACCAGAGGAGATTCTGGAATGGGTCTCTGTCTGCACCATTGAGCTATCATGAATCATTGAACTATCCTCCTAAAACCTAAATTTACTAATATATTCAGGAGGCCTCGCTCATATGGGCAACCGTAGCGACAATAAAAATATTTGAGAATGTTAGACTGTTAGTTGATGTGGTAGACTATACGTGTTACATGTGAGAAGTGGAATTGCACTCGGATTTTACCTTCCTCTACCCAAAGAAAATCAGAAAAACCTTAGCCAAATATGACAACCTATACCGAAATACATTAATAACGCAACACGTGCATATACCCCAGTAAAATCTTAGTATAGAAAGATCACCTAGTGCCAGTGTTATTTTCAATTCTAACAATTATAAAACAACATAAAACAGATATTTCATTTGTTCAAAAAGAAATACCCCCCAAGAAAAAAATAACAAAATGTTAATGTAATTTCCATAATGAGTTTGTTTTCATTTAATAAATCAACTGTTGGGGAGGTTTATGCATGTGTTGCGTTATTAACGTATTTAAGTGTACATGCATAATCATTCTAAATACTTGTATTCTGTCCTGGACTAACACGTAGATTTGCTCTACTATATGTATGCGGACTAACACGTATATTTGTTCTACTATATTTATGCGGACTAACACGTAGATTTGCTCTACTATATGTATGCGGACTAACACGTAGATTTGCTCTACTATGTGTATGCGGACTAACACGTAGATTTGCTCTACTATATGTATGCGGACTAACATGTAGATTTGCTCTACTGTCCGTATCCTGTATTGAACTAACACGTAGATTTGCTCTACTGTCCGTATCCTGTATTGAACTAACACGTAGATTTACTCTACTATATGTATGCGGATTAACATGTAGATTTGCTCTACTGTCCGTATCCTGTATTGGACTAATACGTAGATTTGCTCTACTGTCCGTATCCTGTATTGGACTAACACGTAGATTTGCTCTACTGTCCGTATCCTGTATTGGATTAACACGTAGATTTGCTCTACTGTCCGTATCCTGTATTGGATTAACACGTAGATTTGCTCTACTGTCCGTATCCTGTATTGGATTAACACGTAGATTTGCTCTACTGTCCGTATCCTGTATTGGATTAACACGTATATTTGCTCTACTGTCCGTATCCTGTATTGGCTTAACACGTAGATTTGCTCTACTGTCCGTATCCTGTATTGAACTAACACGTGGATTTGTTCCTCATCACGATGTTTATACTGTAATTGTGTGTATGGGTGTTATTTTCAAGTCATGATCAATATTTAGCAAATACTTTTTGGTTAACAAAGAAGACAGTTCAACACTCGTTATCACTATATACATCATCAATTCGTCATGTTATGGAGATAATCTCAATAACATTTAAAGCGACATTACATCGCAAAAAGCAGATAAAATGAATTTTTTCACGTATAAATGCATTGTTACTACCAATTCTGCTGAATATATTCGAACACTAACATTGAATCAACAAACAGTGTTTTTGTGGATTGAAAGTATGATTTCATATAACGGTCATCCATGCTTCTGAATTGACGTTTGTTTGTCATTGGAGGTTACTAAATGCGAAATAATGTCGGTTAGAGATACTTTAACTAAGAATAGTCTACAAATAAATATGCACACATGTGAGATATAACGGTAAATCTGTACCATAACTCGTGTTATTCAGGATACACTAGTTACAGTATGCATGTATGTTTACATTATTTTGTTATGTAAATAAACCGCGTATACGGCGTTTGTTTATTAGTTGAAATACTCAGTATTTGAGGCAAATATCTGGGAAAAAACTATACCATATAATAGGAAAATACATTCTGTAGAAATTTGTGTTTTCACTGATGTAGTGTCGCTTTAAGCTTTCGATTAAATCCATTTTCATTCTGTATACAATAAATATATACTGCACATTATGAATGAATAAATATGTTTAAGCCAATTCTTCATGTTAGTTTCAAGAATCAAATCAGAGACAAATTTGATTCGACTTGATATACCACCTTTAGTTTAACCGTCCGTATCTGCCAGATCTTCGGTTATAGCTTCTACTGTTACGTATATATATATAGGCATAATACCCAACACATAATATTATCATCCCCAAACCAGTTCCTCCTAGGAAAGATCCTGCATTGAATGACATTTTATCAGAAGACATAGGCTTCCCTGTTGCTGCAGCAGGCTTAACTGTTGACATGGGTGTATTGGTATGTACTGGATTACTGTTTGTCGTTGAATATCCACTTGAAAAGTTTGATGAACTCGATGATGTAGCAGTTGTGCTGGTGGGTACGTTTGGACTACTATGTGAATGTATCGATGTTGAGTGTATTGACGATGTTTGAGGCAAGGTATTGAACTTTGTAGTTACTGGCGGCTTAGTGGTTGGTGTTGGAGGCGATGTTTTAATCACTGTAGACATTGACGGCTTAATGGTTGGTGTTGGAGACGATGTTTTAATCACTGTAGATACTGACGGCTTAGTGGTTGGTGTTGGAGACGATGTTTTAATCGCTGTAGACATTGACGGCTTAGTGGTTGGTGTTGGAGACGATGTTTTAATCGCTGTAGATACTGACGGCTTAGTGGTTGGTGTTGGAGGTGTGGTTTTAATCATTGTAGTTACTGACGGCTTAGTGGTTGGTGTTGGAGGTGTGGTTTTAATCATTGTAGTTACTGACGGCTTAGTGGTTGGTGTTGGAGGTGTGGTTTTAATCGCTGTAGATACTGGCGGCTTAGTGGTTGGTGTTGGAGACGATGTTTTAATCGCTGTAGATACTGACGGCTTAGTGGTTGGTGTTGGAGGTGTGGTTTTAATCATTGTAGTTACTGACGGCTTAGTGGTTGGTGTTGGAGGTGTGGTTTTAATCATTGTAGTTACTGACGGCTTAGTGGTTGGTGTTGGAGGTGTGGTTTTAATCGCTGTAGATACTGGCGGCTTAGTGGTTGGTGTTGGAGACGATGTTTTAATCGCTGTAGATACTGACGGCTTAGTGGTTGGTGTTGGAGGTGTGGTTTTAATCATTGTAGTTACTGACGGCTTAGTGGTTGGTGTGTCATTGGAAGATTCCATCGGTATGGCTTCTGGTGGTTGTCTTTGTATTGCTTTCAGAACTATTGATATGTGCGGGTTACTGGTTGGTGGTGTTGACGAATGGCCATTCAGGCTGAAACCCAGGGACACTGCTACAAGAAAAAGTATTGTGTTTTATTCTCACATATTACTGTAGTCGTTGCGAGTATAAATTAATGATGCAACTTTACATTATTTTCGAAATCATTGTGTCGTTACAACGCTGTAGTTTCAATAGTGATTAACATAAAAATGTATATATATGTTTAGAAATTCTCAACATACCTGTCAGCAGCCCAAATGTGCACACCAGAGTGGAAAGTAGTTTCATTGTAAAATGGTTATAATAATTCCGCAGTATGTTATGTATAACTTATTGAATAAGAATATCCTTTGATTAATTGTCCAATTGTACACTGGTTTATATATAAAGTCACATACGAATACATGTATAGTTTTTATTAGTAATAACCCCGATTACATTATCAGCCACTGGTTATCAGATGTGAATGAAGCAAACAATAGTATCTCCAGCATAACGATAAATAGCTTGTACATTGTATACAGGGGGGTATTTACCCGCTTAAGTGTATGGTCGAATTATATTTCACAGAATGAACATTGAAAGTATTATTACCACGAATGGTTTTGAAAATGTTTTAGCGTGACAGAAAACGAAACGATGCTCAGGCCCGTAGCCACACTGAAGTACACCGAGGCACACCGAGGAAGTTGCAGTTGCCTCGGTTAAAAAAATTCCAAAGCAAAACAAAAATTAAAAAATTAAATAAATAAAAGGCAACAAATATCCCTTTGTTCTATAAGATGTTGGCTGCTAGAGAAGCTGAAAGGTCAATACATAGTTGTACGTCTAAACTCATTAAATCAAAAAACGCAGGGAATCGCGCTTCTATACCCAAACAATGTTAAGGGGGAACATGCCCCTGACCCCCTAGATTGCCTCGGTTGAAATTTGCCACTGACTACGGTACTGGTGCTAGTACTGGTACTGGTGACAGAATGTCGCGTTTATATGAATGCTGTCTGATTAGCGCAGTGGTTAGCGCGCTCGCTTCTCACCAATGCAACCCGGATTTGATCCTATCCTCGGACCGGGGAATATGTGAGATGGTACGGTGGTCGCCAGATCGGACAGGTGGATTTTCTTGGTTTCCCCCCACACGAATGACCACATTTACGCTTTCATCCGCGCCAACGACAGTGATTGATATAAGTTGTAAAATAAATAAAGTTTAAACTTATATGAAGTCGTAGATGACGGCAATGATTGGTTAGGACAAAAACGTCCACGTAGACATGAGTTTATTGTAATCTACACAGTGAGATGTTGTGGTATGATAAATGTGATTTTATAAAAAATATAATAATTAATTGATTTCAAGTGTTTACAGTAAAGTAATGCATATATTGTAGGATATCTGTCGAGATTGGATAATTTAATAATTATAAGAGGAGAAATGGAAAGGAAACAACGATGAAAACCGAGGAAACCAATTAAAACAACGTATCCTCCATAAAGAGTATTCAGGGGCAGTAACTCACCAAACTCTCTCATTGATAAACACATACATGTCTAAGATAAAATAGTGAGTAAGCAAGCAAATAGGTCAGTCAGTCCTAGTCAGTCAAAAGTAGGCTAATAAGCCAGTCAGTCCTAGTCAGTCAAAAGCAAGCAAATAGGTCAGTCAGTCCTAGTCAGTCAAAAGTAGGCTAATAAGTCAGTCAGTCCTAGTCAGTCAAAAGCAAGCAAATAGGTCAGTCAGTCCTAGTCAGTCAAAAGTAGGCTAATAAGTCAGTCAGTCCTAGTCAGTCAAAAGCAAGCAAATAAGTCAGTCAGTCCTAGTCAGTCAAAAGCAAGCAAATAAGTCAATCAGTCCTAGTCAGTCAAAAGCAAGCAAATAGGTCAGTCAGTACTAGTCAGTCAAACGAAAGCAAATAAGTCAGTCAGTACTAGTCAGTCAACAGTAAGCAAATAAGTCAGTCAGTCCTAGTCAGTCAAAAGTAAGCAAATAAGTCAGTCAGTACTAGTCAGTCAAAAGTAAGCAAATAGGTCAGTCAGTCCTAGTCAGTCAAAAGTAAGCAAATAAGTCAGTCAGTCCTAGTCAGTCAAAAGCAAGCAAATAAGTCAGTCAGTCCTAGTCAGTCAAAAGCAAGCAAATAGGTCAGTCCTAATCAGTCAAAAGCAAGTAAATAGGTCAGTCAGTACTAGTCAGTCAAAAGTAAGCAAATAAGTCAGTCAGTCCTAGTCAGTCAAAAGCAAGCAAATAGGTCAGTCAGTCCTAGTCAGTCAAAAGTAAGCAAATAAGTCAGTCAGTCCTAGTCAGTCAAAAGTAAGCACATAAGTCAGTCAGTCCTAGTCAGTCAAAAGTAAGCACATAGGTCAGTCAGTCCTAGTCAGTCAAAAGTAAGCAAATAAGTCAGTCAGTCCTAGTCAGTCAAAAGCAAGCAAATAGGTCAGTCAGTCCTAGTCAGTCAAAAGCAAGTAAATAGGTCAGTCAGTACTAGTCAGTCAAAAGTAAGCAAATAAGTCAGTCAGTCCTAGTCAGTCAACAGTAAGCACATAAGTCAGTCAGTCCTAGTCAGTCAAAAGTAAGCAAATAAGTCAGTCAGTCCTAGTCAGTCAAAAGCAAGCAAATAGGTCAGTCAGTCCTAGTCAGTCAAAAGTAAGCAAATAAGTCAGGCAGTCCTAGTCAGTCAAAAGTAAGCACATAAGTCAGTCAGTCCTAGTCAGTCAAAAGTAAGCAAATAAGTCAGTCAGTCCTAGTCAGTCAAAAGCAAGCAAATAGGTCAGTCAGTCCTAGTCAGTCAAAAGCAAGTAAATAGGTCAGTCAGTACTAGTCAGTCAAAAGTAAGCACATAGGTCAGTCAGTCCTAGTCAGTCAAAAGCAAGCAAATAAGTCAGTCAGTACTAGTCAGTCAACAGTAAGCACATAAGTCAGTCAGTCCTAGTCATTCAAAAGTAAGCACATAGGTCAGTCAGTCCTAGTCAGCCAAAGGCAAGCAAATAGGTCAGTCAGTACTAGTCAGTCAAAAGTAAGCAAATAGGTCAGTCAGTCCTAGTCAGTCAAAAGTAAGTAAATAGGTCAGTCAGTCCTAGTCAGTCAAAGGCAAGCAAATAAGTCAGTCAGTCCTAGTCAGTCAAAAGCAAGCAAATAGGTCAGTCAGTCATAGTCAGTCAAAAGTAGGCTAATAAGTCAGTCAGTCATAGTCAGTCAAAAGCAAGCAAATAGGTCAGTCAGTCCTAGTCAGTCAAAAGTAAGCAAATAAGTCAGTCAGTACTAGTCAGTCAAAAGTAAGCAAATAGGTCAGTCAGTCCTAGTCAGTCAAAAGTAAGCAAATAAGTCAGTCAGTCATAGTCAGTCAAAAGCAAGCAAATAAGTCAGTCAGTCCTAGTCAGTCAAAAGCAAGCAAATAGGTCAGTCAGTCCTAGTCAGTCAAAAGCAAGTAAATAGGTCAGTCAGTCCTAGTCAGTCAAAAGCAAGCAAATAGGTCAGTCAGTCCTAGTCAGTCAAAAGTAAGCAAATAAGTCAGTCAGTCCTAGTCAGTCAAAAGTAAGCACATAAGTCAGTCAGTCCTAGTCAGTCAAAAGTAAGCACATAGGTCAGTCAGTCCTAGTCAGTCAAAAGTAAGCAAATAAGTCAGTCAGTCCTAGTCAGTCAAAAGCAAGCAAATAGGTCAGTCAGTCCTAGTCAGTCAAAAGCAAGTAAATAGGTCAGTCAGTACTAGTCAGTCAAAAGTAAGCAAATAAGTCAGTCAGTCCTAGTCAGTCAACAGTAAGCACATAAGTCAGTCAGTCCTAGTCAGTCAAAAGTAAGCAAATAGGTCAGTCAGTCCTAGTCAGTCAAAGGCAAGCAAATAGGTCAGTCAGTACTAGTCAGTCAAAAGTAAGCAAATAGGTCAGTCAGTCCTAGTCAGTCAAAAGTAAGTAAATAGGTCAGTCAGTCCTAGTCAGTCAAAGGCAAGCAAATAAGTCAGTCAGTCCTAGTCAGTCAAAAGCAAGCAAATAGGTCAGTCAGTCATAGTCAGTCAAAGGCAAGCAAATAGGTCAGTCAGTCCTAGTCAGTCAAAAGCAAGCAAATAGGTCAGTCAGTCCTAGTCAGTCAAAAGCAAGCACATAAGTCAGTCAGTCCTAGTCAGTCAAAAGTAAGCAAATAGGTCAGTCAGTCCTAGTCAGTCAAAAGCAAGCACATAGGTCAGTCAGTCCTAGTCAGTCAAAAGCAAGCAAATAAGTCAGTCAGTCCTAGTCAGTCAAAAGTAGGCAAATAAGTCAGTCAGTACTAGTCAGTCAACAGTAAGCACATAAGTCAGTCAGTCATAGTCAGTCAAAAGTAAGCAAATAAGTCAGTCAGTCCTAGTCAGTCAAAAGTAAGCAAATAGGTCAGTCAGTCCTAGTCAGTCAAAAGCAAGCACATAGGTCAGTCAGTCCTAGTCAGTCAAAAGTAGGCAAATAAGTCAGTCAGTCCTAGTCAGTCAACAGTAAGCACATAAGTCAGTCAGTCCTAGTCAGTCAAAAGTAGGCTAATAAGTCAGTCAGTCATAGTCAGTCAAAAGCAAGCAAATAGGTCAGTCAGTCCTAGTCAATCAAAAGTAGGCAAATAGGTCAGTCAGTCCTAGTCAGTCAAAAGTAGGCTAATAGGTCAGTCAGTACTAGTCAGTCAAAGGCAAGCAAATAGGTCAGTCCTAGTCAGTCAAAGGTAAGCACATAAGTCAGTCAGTCAGTCCTAGTCAGTCAAAGGCAAGCACATAAGTCAGTCAGTCAGTCAAAGGCAAGCAAATAGGTCAGTCAGTCCTAGTCAGTCAATAATCATACATGTACATATGTCAGTCAGTCCTAGTCAGTCAATACGCATACATGTACATATGTCAGTCAGTCCTAGTCAGTCAATACTCATACATGTACATATGTCAGTCAGTCCTAGTCAGTCAATACTCATACATGTACATATGTCAGTCAGTCCTAGTCAGTCAATAATCATACATGTACATATGTCAGTCAGTCCTAGTCAGTCAATAATCATACATGTACATATGTCAGTCAGTCAGTCAGTCCTAGTCAGTCAATAATCATACATGTACATATGTCGGTCATTACGCAATTATACATTTTATATCATGAATACCACGTGATCTTATTTAACATAGGATGGCAAAATAGAATAACATCAACATATTATTGCATGCTATTTTTAGACCAATAAATTAATAAGAAAATTACATTTGGACCAGTTAATTTATCAAAATGGGTAATTTTATCTAAAAATAGTAATAATTATTACTGGCAAAAAAGTGCAGATCCTGATGAGACGGCTCGTTACGAGCCGGCTCATCTGGATCTACACTTTTCATAAGCCTATTTAGAGGCCTGTGGGGTTGAAAGGGTTAATGCGACATTACATTACAAAAAGCCAAAAAAAATGCCATTTTTTCACGTATAAATATGCATTGCTACTACACATTCTTCCGAATACATTCGAACACTAACATTGATTCAATAAACAGTGTTTTTGTGGATTGAACGTATGATTTCATATAACGGTCATCCATGCTACTGAATTGACGTTTGTTTGTCATTGGAGGTTACTGAACGCGATATATTGTCGTTTAGATATAATTTAGCTAAGAATAGTCTACAAATAAATAGGCACACATGTGAGTAATAACTGTAAATCTGTACCATAAATCGTGTTATTCAGGATACACCAGTTGTATTACGCATGGATGTTTACATTATTTTGCTATGTCAACAAACCGCGTATACGACGTTTGTTTATTTGTTGAAATACTCAGTATTTGAGGCAAATGTTTGGAAAACAATTATACCATATAATAGGAAAATACATTCTGTAGAAGTTTGCATTTTCACCGATGTAGTGTCGCTTTAAGGGGCTATGTCATCTTCAGTGTGCTACCCAAAACAAATACATTCTGTAGAAGTTTGCATTTTCATCGATGTAGTGTCGCTTTAAGGGTCTATGTCATCTTCAATGTGCTACCCAAAACAAATACATTCTGTAGAAGTTTGCATTTTCATCGATGTAGTGTCGCTTTAAGGAGCTATGTCATCTTCAATGTGCTACCCAAAACAAATACATTCTGTAGAAGTTTGCATTTTCATCGATGTAGTGTCGCTTTAAGGACTATGTCATCTTCAATGTGCTACCCAAAACAAATACATTCTGTAGAAGTTTGCATTTTCATCGATGTAGTGTCGCTTTAAGGGTCTATGTCATCTTCAATGTGCTACCCAAAACAAATACATTCTGTAGAAGTTTGCATTTTCATCGATGTAGTGTCGCTTTAAGGAGCTATGTCATCTTCAATGTGCTACCCAAAACAAATACATTCTGTAGAAGTTTGCATTTTCATCGATGTAGTGTCGCTTTAAGGGTCTATGTCATTTTCAATGTGCTACCCAAAACAAATACATTCTGTAGAAGTTTGCATTGTCATCGATGTAGTGTCGCTTTAAGGAGCTATGTCATCTTCAATGTGCTACCCAAAACAAATACATTCTGTAGAAGTTTGCATTTTCATCGATGTAGTGTCGCTTTAAGGAGCTATGTCATCTTCAATGTGCTACCCAAAACAAATACATTCTGTAGAAGTTTGCATTTTCATCGATGTAGTGTCGCTTTAAGGAGCTATGTCATCTTCAATGTGCTACCCAAAACAAATACATTCTGTAGAAGTTTGCATTTTCATCGATGTAGTGTCGCTTTAAGGAGCTATGTCATCTTCAATGTGCTACCCAAAACAAATACATTCTGTAGAAGTTTGCATTTTCATCGATGTAGTGTCGCTTTAAGGAGCTATGTCATCTTCAATGTGCTACCCAAAACAAATACATTCTGTAGAAGTTTGCATTTTCATCGATGTAGTGTCGCTTTAAGGAGCTATGTCATCTTCAATGTGCTACCCAAAACAAATACATTCTGTAGAAGTTTGCATTTTCATCGATGTAGTGTCGCTTTAAGGAGCTATGTCATCTTCAATGCTACCCAAAAACAAATACTTCGAAAATAAACAACACAAACGCAATATCACCACGCCCGTTTTTAATAAATTAAATATTGGACCAACTGCGATGTTTATAAATGAAAACTTGAGTTTGAAAATGAATAGTTAATTAATGAATCTCTAATATATTATTTATTGGGCGTCATATCGACCATGAGGAGTGAACAGTTTATATAAATATTTTACGCAGCTACTATCCATGTTTTATAGAGATATATTTTCCAGATTTATTTTTGCCCTCCAAAAAATGTGTCGCATAATTTCGCGACCAAAACAAACCAAGGTCAAACATGTCTTCAGTAATTGTGATCTTTCTGCATAGCGTATGTGCATGTTCAACTCTATAAACCCTAGATAGTTAGTTACCCATAGCGTATGTGCATGTTCAACTCTATAAACCCTAGATAGTTAGTTACACATAGCGTATGTGCATGTTCAACTCTATAAACCCTAGATAGTTAGTTACCCATAGCGTATGTGCATGTTCAACTCTATAAACCCTAGATAGTTAGTTACCCATAGCATAAATCTGTAAAATATTGACATAAATTATTCACTCCTTATGTTCGATATGACGTCACGCCCAATAAATAATCTATTGTTCTAGAGATTCATTAACTAACCATATATTTTCAAACTCAACTTTATTGTTCTAAGCATCATAGTTGGGCCAATATTTAATTTAATAAAAAGAAGCATACAATTATGGTGACAGTGCTTGTTTTTGTTTATTTTCAAAGTGTTTGTGTTGGGTCAATATCTAGCACTTTGAAGATGACATAACCCTTAATATTAATAACTTCCATCCATGTATTGATATATTGTTATTGTAATACATTATTGACTACATGTATACCCATTTGGTATTGTCTAGGATCGCGGCATTGTCCGTCCTAAGACGTATATGCGTATTATCTTTATTAGATAACTTATCAGCTCTACCTTCAGCAGTGGGAAGTACTGTGTTCAGTGATTCAAGTGATACAGTAACATCCCCATTCTGATGCCATCCAATTTATATAGTATTACAATGGCAGTACATTGACAATACACACGATCTGAATTCCTGATTAATTCATAGCTTATAAGTACTTTGTGACCCGAATCTTGTTATTCAAAGTAAAATTGGTTATTAACCAATCAAACAAGTAGAGAATTGATAGATTTCAAACAAACATATAGTGAGTTTACCAGGGAGCTTGTATAAATACGTATACGGTCACATTGTGGTGTTAAGTTAACAGTACAAAAACACTGCAACAATCGTTACAACTACAAATGTCTTTGTCTATTTCATATATATAGGATCTTGCATGTGTGTTGATTTCATACGATAATTATGTTATGAAACGAGTTTTGGAATTTTGCTATTAAACCAGCCATTTGGAATCACCACGAGTGTACGATTCTTTTTATCACATTACCACAGTAGTAACAACCATACATTTGGAAAGAAACATTTCTGTTTGCCAGTATTCACTTGATCCTTATAGTATCTCAAGGTAATCAGCAAGATGCATCCGTACGCGGAAATAAAGAATCCCTGGCCTAGAGGTTATACAACTTTTCTCCAATCTCAAAACTCAGTCTCAATCGTCTGATTGGTTCAGCTAACAGTAACATTCAACATCAGATCACTAGAGCTTGAGTTTGAGATCGGAGAACAGTTGTATAACCTTGGGGCCTGGTAATCAAACATTCCCCGCAAATAATCGCCGCAATAGTTGTAATCACTATATACCGCGAGTGCATATTTAGCATTTTATTGGAGTTCAGCAAATAAAGCATGGACACACACTATAAGTATGTCGAATGTGTAAAGCAAGCTGTCATGCCGCGAACAATCAGAATCCTTCCAGGTTGTATTACACGTGTGTACATAAAAGAAAATAGTAAGCTGAATACAGGCAGGGTTATGTGATAAATAAGTATACGGTCTCATTGTATTGTTAGTAAACTAACAGTACATAAACACTGCAACACTCGTGGTAGTCCCCTTATTATCTTTGTCTGTTTTATATAGACACATACTTTCCTTTTTTGGTATTAATACAACACCAGTATATAAACATTATACTGATAGTGCACACTCCAAATCCTAGAAGAATTCCTCCAACGAATGACAGAACATCAAATTTACGGTGACTATGGTGAGGCTTTGCTGTAGGATGGTTGGTGGTGTGGGCAGTTGTTATTATGTCTGTCGGTTTTGTCTTGGTAGTGGACTTCAAAGTTGTCGTCAAAAGTGTGGAAATCATCGTCCGTTTGCTGGACTCCGTTGTTGCTGTTGGTTCTGTTGTTTGTTTCGTCGAAGTTTTAGTGTGGCCCGTTGTTAAAGTAATAAAACCAGTTGTATGTTTGCTAGGCTCAGTTGTCTGTGCAGTAGACGCTCTCGTTGAATCACGGTGACTAGTTGTTGTTTTTGTTGAACTAGGCAGCGTCGTTAGTTCGCTTGTCGCTGTTTGTGCACTTGATTTGATCGTTCCTTGACTTGATTGGGTTATTTGTAGCGTATCTACTGTTGTTGGATTACTCGTAATCTTGGTGCTGATTTCTGTACTTGATGCATTAATTGATGCTGTTGTTTCTTCTGCACCATCCGTTGCCTGGTCTATGTCTGTCCTTATGGCATTGATGCTATGTAATACCATCGGCAATGTCTGGGTAACCAACAATGCAGCAATCAGTATTAATGTTTTGCTCCGGGGAAGCATTTCTGCAATGTAGCTGAGGCGTAGACGTTTCTAGAAGGCAAATATAGAGATACTCAGCTAGGCGTTATATATATACTACTATTGTTTACTATCCGATTAGCGCGTTCGCCTCTCACCAATGCAACATGAGTTCGATCCTCGGACTGGGAAGTATGTGAGATGGTACCGTGACGGTGGTCGCCTGATCAGACAGATGGGTTTTCTCCGCGTACTCTGGTTTCATCCCACACGAATGACCACATTAAAAAAAAAATTACGCTTTCATCCGCGCCAACGAGAGTGATTAATATAAGTTGTTAGAACTTGCGTCGCAATCGTAAAAATAAATAACGTTTAATGTAATGTTTACTGTCGAATAGTACTTTAATAAGAATCCTTTGAGTTTTGGAGCTTTAAATGTTAAATAATACAAAAATAATATGTATCAAAATCAATTAATTAAATACAGAAAATGCCAGTACAATGCAGTAGAAACAATGAAACGTCAGAGTTCGAATTGAAATAGATAATATGGGTGGCATACTTACCAGAAAAATAACCAGATACAGACATTTACTGAACAAACATACTTTAATAAAATCGTTCGTTTAATTCAGTCAGGAAGGTGTAGCGTACGTGTCACTTATATATAGATCTAATCGAATGTAGTCCATTGTATTCACTAGTTACAGCTAGGTATATGAAAACCGGATGGAGAAAATCTAAATAAGCTACTAGCTTCCGATTTAATCCATTTGTTCTTGTATATTAATGTAACAACATGATGTAAATATTGATAAAATAAAATATGTTTAAACTAAAACCGGATTTTGATGCAAATTTTGGTCTGAATTATGATCAATTATATATACATGTAGTCAGCATATTGACCTCGTTGTTCGGTTATATAGTAGATAATATTTGACTTCCGGTAAACTCTTAACGGTTTATACTTCAAATTTGTATGTTAGTTTAGATTAAACTGTATTTATTTTACAATGATTGCGAAGCAAGTTTTAACAACATATATTAATCACTCTCGTTGGCGCGGATGAAAGCGTAAATGTGGTCATTCGTGTGGGAGGAAACCGCAGTACCGGAGAAAACCCACCTGTCCGATCTGGAGACCACCGTACCATCTCACATACTTCCAGGATTGGTTGCATTGGTGAGAAGCGAGCGCGCTAACCATTGCGCTAATCGGACAACCACATTTATATATTTGTATGATGTGCTCTAGAACACTTTCTATGCATTCAGTAGCAACGTATACACTATTCGTTCGTCTAGTTTCATTTTAAGTCGGTACCGATTAAAACTTTATATCAAGCTTTGTATTTCCATTTGAAATATTTGTTTAATTATTAACTTCTTTATTTGTTCGCATGATAGTATTGTTGGCGTCAGACGAGGGATCGATCACTGGATTACCAGTCGGCTGTCCGATTAGCGTAGTGGTTAGCGCGCTCGCTTCTCACCAATGCAACCCGGATTCGATCCTCGGACCGGGAAGTATGTGAGATGGTATGATGGTCGCCAGATCGGACATGTGGTTTTTCTCTGGGTACTCCGGTTTCCTCCCACACGAATGACCACATATACGCTCTCATCCGCGCCAACGAAAGTGATTAATATAAGTTGTTAGAACTTGGTTCGCAATCGTTGTAAAATAAATAAAGTTTAAACCAGTCCAGCAGTGTTACCACTGGACTACAGATCCGTCTGTAGAATAACACTAATTAATATCAGTTCAGTTCGCTTCAAGTGCGAAATGCCCGGAGTTTGAGCTCGATGGGAGCCGTTACGATTGTGCCCTTAGGCAAAGCATTTAAATTCCACGTTGCCTCTTCTCTCTCCCTCGTGGCGGTGGATTCCATCAGGAATGAGGTCTCGAGAGTGATTAATATAAGAAGTAAGTAAGTTTTTATTAAAGTGACATATGCAAACATAAACATTCAATACAAAATATTTACACAATTTTGAGATGCACCCGGCCCGATGGGCCTATTTGTCACCTAATGTCTGCATAACAATATAAATGAAAGCAAGACATTATCAAAATGTCAACACAAGAATAAAGATTAATCACATTGAACTTAAACTTAATATATGTTATTAAAATAAATGTGTATAAACTATGCATTTATATACATGTACTAGTATTGTTATTGTAATCAGTTATTGACTATAATAATAATAATAATAATAATAATAATAATAAAGACTTTATTTAACGAGAGTACTCATTTAACAAAAGTTAATCTACCACGAGGCCCTCAACATATATACAATCAAATGCAATCAAAAGATAGCACTATAAGTGAGAACTGCACATTGGAACAACACAGCAATGCAAAAGCTGAAAAATAGAGAAACCACACTCAACATGTAATGGAATATGATGACACAGGGAACCAGCCAGCAGAGCAGAACATGGGAACGAGACAACCAACGACACTAGATCTATCTAACAATGTGCAGATTTGACTTGTAGTGGTATCTTCAAAATATGCAATTTTTCGATATTAATAAATATAGCAATGGCAATACACGTTTATAATAACAGTAGAAGTACGCGATTAGTTTGAATTGTTATAGTTCCACCTTAAGTAGAGAAGTTTGTGAACTGTTGGATAGTTGGAGCATTTTGAACTGAGTGAGGCAATGAATTCCAAATAGATGATCCTGAAAATTCAAATGTATTACGAACTAATTCACAATTTGGTCTTGGTGTGTATAATTGATATTCTGAGGTTGATCTAAGAATTCTAGGATGTATATCAGACGTAAAAGTGAAGGACGATTTTAAATAGTCTGGAGCAGCTCCATGTAATGTTTTATACATTTGTATAGCATTCTGATATATGACTCGTTCTGGAAAGGTCATCCATTTTAGTTGGGAGAATAATAATTGCGATGGAATGTCAAAGTCCTAATCTAGAATTAGTCTAGCTGCTCTCTTTTGTAACCGAACTATTTTATCTTCTAAAGATGAGTTGCAGTTACCCCAAATCACACAACAAAAGTCTAAGTGAGGCAATATGTAAGCATTGTAGAAGAGGTTGCGATTGGGAATAGAGAGATACCTTTTTATACGAGACAATAAATATAAATAATAGTTACATTTTTTGAGAACATTGTCAGTATGCTTATCCCAGGATAGTGTGTTGTCAATCTACCCATTTGGTATTGTCTATGATGCAATTATACCATCATTAAGACGCATACTGTCTATCAGATAGCTTTCAACCACTTCTAAATATTGTACCATAACACTGTGCACTATATTACATGGAGAACTAAATCTTAGCGATGATTGCAAGGCAAACATATTTGAAGCAGTCTAACACTACATCTGAGAAAGTAGACGATTCTCATGAGCATCTGTTCACTAAATATTGCATGTTTGCACCTACCATTAAAGTGATATTACATCGTCAAAAGCAAATAAAATATTCACGTATAAATGCATTGCTACTACAAATGTGTCCGAATACATTCGAATACTAACATTGAATCAATAAACAGTGTTTATGTGGATTGAAAGTAGAATTTCATATAACGGTCATCCATGCTCCTGAATTGACGTTTGTTTGTCATCGGAGTCAATACTAATCGCGAGATAATGTCGTTTAAAGATAATTTAACTAAGAATAGTCTACAAATAAATATGCACAAATGTGAGATATAACGGTAAATCTGTATCATAAATCGTGTTATTCAGGATACACTAGTTACATTATGCATGTATGTTCACATTATTTTGTTATGTCAACAAACCGCGTATACGACCTTTGTTTATAATAATAATAATAATAAAGACTTTATTTAACGAGAGTACAAAAGTTAATAGTTGAAATACTCAGTATTTCAGGCAAATATTTGGGGGGAAACTCTATCATATAATAGGACAATACATTCTGTAGAAATTTGTATTTTCACTGATGTAGTGTCGCTTTAAACTATCCGAATGATACTTAGCATGGTCCTCTTCCTATCATGTTTCCTTTCTTGAGTCAATATCAATTTCAACCTTCTGAATTAATTACTATGTGCACTTCTTTCACCTGAATAATCTCTTTATCTAATTTACAGTTCAGGATTAAAAAGTTTACTTATCAGTATTTCACATGGAAATTAATAGTTTAGAAAATATTGCGACACTGTCATATAGTAACTGCAATACATACTTTACTATAGGAGAATACCTATATTAACCTCAGATGGGACGTTGAACCGAGGTCTCGTGTCGGTACTGTACACCGCGCACGTGACAGAACCATAGGAGACTCTGGAATGTGTCTCTGTCTGTATCATTGCACTATCCTCCAACAATCTAAAATGACTAATCTCTTCAGGAGGCGTCGCTCATATGGGCAACCGGTAGCGACGATAAATAAACGTAAAACGCACACACACATACCTCTATAAACTGTAGCTTTCGGTGTTATTGCTTTTTTCATTCATGTACATTTATCTAAATTTTGTGTAAACTGTATATTTGTATATGCTGTATTGTTTAAAATAATCTATGTTTAAACCTATCAGTTAACTTATCAGCTATATCATCAAGCCTGTTCTGTTTAGTATCCCTAGCAAATAATAATAAGGCTTTCTGTAGGGTAGATGATAGAGTCAAACCAGCCTAACAACAGAGCACTGTATAGCTAATTTAAAATGAGAACTGCAGAGAAGAAGAAGAAGAAGAAGAAGAAGGGGAAGTTGATCGTGATGGAATATTCTATAAACATGTTATATGTTGCGAACATGGTATTTGATGTATTTCGTAGAGCTGATGCGTGCTTCATTGACGGCCTAGTCCGTGATCCGTGGGTTGCTCCTTTCACGCACGTTCGAAAGCACAATGACGGACACACGCACGCAGCGCACCGCACCAAATAATAGGTGACAATTAGGGAATGAATCGCGGGTTAATAGTTTCCATCGGGTGTATGAACTGTGGCGGCTGTGTTTAAATATTATTGAACAATTAGAGAATGAATATCGGGTCACTAGTTTCCACATGGGTATGAGCTACACTGGACATGTTTAAAGTTAGCCGTGAGGCCAGAGTCGATTAACCTGCTATTTATTATTTATATTTACATTAATTATTCTTTCACTGACACAAAACAAAATCACACTTTGCATTTAGATGAACAGTGTAAACTGTAAGACACATATTGGCTTGCCATACACGCCTTGTCAAGAAACGTAGCCCAACACACGAATGCGCATGACGGAAACGTTGGGTGCGCATGTCAGCTGTTTATCATTGATACAAGCAGGGTACATGTATAAGCGTTAATTTATACACATTTATTTTAGCTAGAGTACGAAACAAGTTCTTATAACTTATATTAATCACTCTCGAGACCTCATTCCTGATGGAATCCATCGCCACGAGGGAGAGAGAAGAGGCAACCTGGAATTTAAATGCATTGCCTAGGTGCACAATCTTATCGGTTCCAGCGGAGCTCGAACTCCGGACCGTTCGCACCTGAAGCGAACGCGCATCCACTGCTATCACGACTTCCACATGTGTAAGCGTTATTCGATGAATATCCAAATCCAAATAATAGATAACAATGACAGTTGAATCCCACTGAATTTACAGTTCTCTCCGTAGTATCTTCTTCGTGTGTCCCTCTTGTTTCCTATCCGGTATGTCGCATAAAGAACACAAATGACGCATTTACTGGAAATGAATGTTTCTTTGCGTAATGGATTTTTCAATTATCGAGACATTACTGTGCACATACAATTGTTAAAATTACAAAATCAGTAATAGTTTTACAGTAAGAAAGTCCAACTTTGTTTGACATGCTCTGAACGATCTTTTATGAAGTGGGAGACAGTGTTAGTGAAGCCCACCTTACTGGGTGGACTATTAAAATGGAAGTGGTTACCAGGAGTAATCCATGTAGTTAGTAGTTGAGTACCATGTCTGGTGAGGTTTGGGCACCGGATTAGATACCGTCATGCGGATCATCTACTTAGGTCAAGCGCAAACTTCCCAAAATACTATGAGAGCGGTGATATTGGTATGGGCATTCCGGTTCCCTGACATAACATGCCTCGACCGGATATCGACGCCAACTATGCAGGCGTTGACCACTCCTACTCCAGCTACTGGTCAGCTGGATTCCGCCGAACCAACTCCGGGCATTTCAGCCAGCCCGGCAAAAAATCCACAGAAACTTCGTTTGTTCAGAAGAAATCGCCAGAGAAACGTTTATATAACCCGCCAGAGGAAGTCTCCTGAGGGTTTAATTGAAAAGTGAAATGACATTTTGACTATAACCAATATGAAAATTTCAATTAACCACATCCATGTATGCACGAGTGCAGTGTTTAACTATATGCATATTAAAAACAATAGCAACATTTCTGAACTCATTTCATAAAATATCGTATGAAATCAGCACTCGTGTAATATCCTATATAATGTGACAGTATACATACACACGAAATAGACAAAGACAATGTGATAGTATACGTACACACGAAATAGACAAAGACAATGTGATAGTATACGTACACACGAAATAGACAAAGACAATGTGATAGTATACGTACACACGAAATAGACAAAGTCAATGTGATAGTATACGTACACACGAAATAGACAAAGACAATGTGATAGTATACGTACACACGAAATAGACAAAGACAATGTGATAGTATACGTAAACACGAAATAGACAAAGACAATGCACGAAATAGACACAGACAATGTGACAGTGTACGTACACACGAAATAGACAAAGACAATGTGACAGTATACGTACACACGAAATAGACAAAGACAATGCACGAAATAGACACAGACAATGTGACAGTGTACGTACACACGAAATAGACAAAGACAATGTGATAGTATACGTACACACGAAATAGACAAAGACAATGTGACAGTATACGTACACACGAAATAGACAAAGACAATGCACGAAATAGATAAAGACAATGTGACAGTGTACGTACACACGAAATAGACAAAGACAATGTGACAGTATACGTACACACGAAATAGACAAAGACAATGTGACAGTATACGTACACACGAAATAGACAAAGCACGAACTAGACAAAGACAATGTGACAGTATACGTACACACGAAATAGACAAAGACAATGTGACAGTATACGTACACACGAAATAGACAAAGACAATGTGATAGTATACGTACACACGCAATAGACAAAGACAATGTGATAGTATACGTACACACGAAATAGACAAAGACAATGCACGAACTAGACAAAGACAATGTGACAGTGTACGTACACACGAAATAGACAAAGACAATGTGATAGTATACGTACACACGCAATAGACAAAGACAATGTGATAGTATACGTACACACGAAATAGACAAAGACAATGTGATAGTATACATACACGTGAAATAGACAAAGACATTTGTAGTTGCAACGATTGTTGCAGTGTTTATGTACTGTTTGCTTACTAACACTACAATGTGACAGTGTACATACACACGAAATAGACACAGACATTTGTAGTTGCAACGATTGTTGCAGTGTTTATGTACTGTTTGCTTACTAACACTACAATGTGACAGTGTACATACACACGAAATAGACAAAGACAATGTGACAGTATATACGTACACATGAAATAGACAAAGACATTTGTAGTTGCAACGATTGTTGCAGTGTTTATATATTGTTAATTCATTAACAGTTTGGGGGGGGGGGCAATATTTAATGTTGCAAGAACTTGTGTCCAACCCTTTTTGCTTTTTGATATTCATATATTTTATTGTCATAATTTATATTTGTGTAAACAATATAATATGTCAAAGATAAAATATGATTAAACTAATTCATTACAACTAACAGAGGATAGTGTATGCCAATATGAAATAGAAAACTATAGTATAAGTTATTGACCAATCAAATCAAGCAAAGAATTGATATATTTCAAACTGTTAGTAGAGTCTGGATGACACAGAAACATTGTGAGTGTTGTCCATTAATCGATATACACTTACAGCCACTTGTAACCCGACACTTATATAATTCGGTATATTTGGATTATTTGTAAACGGATTTCATTAAAATTTGGACTAGGAATAATTCAACACGGTATACGTTCTTCCTAGAAATTTCTTTTCAATTGATCAACAAAAAGATATAAAACTTAACAAATAAAAAACATCACTGTAAAATCTGAATTCACAAAATGATACAACGCAAAATCCGAACAATGTGAAAAGTCACTGAATCACAATAAAATCCGTACGTCCAAGTAACTAATACCGCGTGTGTCCTCCCATGGCTCTTACGACGTGCACACACCTTTGTCTCATCGACATCACGTAGTTTCGGATGAAACCTTGGGGAATATTCCTCCATTCCTGCACAAGGGCCTGTTCCAGTTCACGTAGGTTGCGAGCGGCTGCTGGTTGCATCCGTATTCGCCTGTTCAGCTCGTCCCACAGATGCTCGATAACATTAAGATCCGGTGACTTTGAAGGCCAAGGCAGCTGCCGGACGTTCTGTTGCTGAAGTAATGTATGTGTCGTACGCGCTGTGTGGGCTGGTGCCCCGTCCTGCATAAATACCATGCCACGTCCACCGGCTCTCAGGTGCGGAATTGCAACTGGGATTAAAATCTCCTGCTGATACCTAGCAGCGTTAAGGTTCCATTGAACAATTACCAAGTCGGTCTTGGTGTGTAGCTTTATATGTTTTTCTTGACCATAGTTTACTGAACTCATGCAATGTATAGGATATAAGCCGAAAACTATCCAATATGTAAAATAGTGGACTGTGTAAGTCGCGTAGCGCCTAATACAGTACCAATAGTTTACATATTGGATCCGTTTGAGGCTTATATCTTACTTAAAACAACACACTTATATAACAATATCATTCTAATTAAAATTGTTAATATCAATACTGGTACGCCAATGATTTAATATAATACTCCGGCCTTTTGTCAGCAGTCCAATATTAATAATAATGGAATGCCAGTACAAAGGTATGACGTCACGACAGTGTTTTAATAGTATTTACTAGCTCTGTATAATCCATAAGGCAACAATGCTATGATTATGCTAAATTAAACTGCTCTTATTCAATCAGCATTCAATCACCGTTACACAAGCCTACATTCCATTCCAATCAAGACGAACCAGCAATATGTGCCTTGTAAAAAGTAAGTAAAGTAAAGTGTTTGTTTATGTCAACACTATTTAAAGGGCTAGCCATTTCTGACACCTCTTTTTTTTATGAACATCAGTACTTCCCGAATCCTATGCTTGTGTGCCAGACGTCAGATTTGTAGGCAATCGGTAACCATTATTTAACTAGCTGGCGGCTCACCAACAGGCCATATAAGAACGAACCCCTGTCGAGATTCGAACCTTCGACGTCCCGCTCCGTATGCGGACGCCTTAACCACTGGGCTACGGAGACAGTATGTATGTGTTTCACAAAATATGTTATATAAAGATATCTATTGTTGATCAATATGTTGTTGTAATATTTTCAATATGTTTCATTTCGCAAGATTCCCCAATACACGGAAACACGGTTTGGCTTATTATATAGTGCGCACCGTTTTGACCTACTTTCGCCAAAACGAGACTAACAGGTAAATAAACGTAAATATGCATTACTCGTATAGGAATGACACACATAAGTGTCACATAATCTTGAATTTTACCAGTAGTTAGACGCAATATCTGTTCCTACGAATGTATATGGGTTATATGGTTCAGAGAGGTACTTAGTGTGTCGTCCACTTTCCAGTGGTAGAGTGTCTTATTTGGATTCAAAGGGTCCCGGGTTTGATACTAGTTTGGGGCACATATAGTGAGCCGCCAGCTAGTTAAATAATGGTTACCGATTGCCTGACGTCTGGCACACAAACATAGGATTCGGGAAGTACTGATGTTCATAAAAAAGAGGTGTCTCATAGGTCAGAAATGGCTGGCCCTTTAAATAGGGGTGACACTATAATAAACAAACACTTTACTTTACTTTATAGTGTAATTGAGTGAGGCATCTCAGTACTGGTTAGTGACTTAAGTCTGCTAAGCCTGTCCAAAAACATGTCAAGGTCCCCACAAGGTGCTTGGCATCAATAAAACATACAATGCACATAAGTAATTGAATGCATTAGTAACATTTAGGTCACACACACCATATTAACTATAATAACGCATGACATTGGAATGGCCTCCCTCCCCTCAACGAAGGATCACTGCCGGCCCAATGGAAGTCAGCAAATGTTGCTCCCATTTACAAACAAGGGGACAGGTCACACCCCGCCAACTATAGGCCCATCTCACTGACTATGCAAGGTTCTAGAACATATACTTAGTTATTAGTACTTAGTTACTCCTCGATAGTAAAACACTTCACTTACCACAGTATTCTGTACCATTTGCAGCATAGTAATGCTAATCAATGACTTAGTTACCTCTATCTACAATAAGCATCAGGTAGATCTCATCCTATTAGACGTCAGTAAGACTTTCGATAAGGTCAATCACGAGAAAGTACTACTAAAAATGCATGACTATGGAGTCAGAGGTCAAACATTAAGGTGGATTAAGAGTTTTCTAGATAATAGACTCCAGTCAGTTGTCCTTAATGGTATTAGTTCAGATGCCATTCCTCTGGAGTCCCACAGGGATCCGTACTTGGACCCCTGCTTCTCCTAGCCTATATAAACGACCTCCCACAATACATCAGTTCCAAAGTCTGTATCTTTGCAGATGATACTGCAGTCTATCTATCATCTGCAAATGAATCGGTCACACTCCAAAAAGATCTTAAGATATTAGAAGAGTGGGAGTTGGTGTGGGACATGGAATTTAACCCCTCCAAATGTCAAGTTATCCACGTCACCAGAAGGAAACATCCTATTCCCAGTCAATATGAACTCCACTTGAGTCGGTCACTTCAGCCAAATACCTTGGCGTGGATATCTCAAATAACCTGTCGTGGGACACATAAAAAGGTCAACTAAGAAAGCAAACCAAACATTAGGATTCCTACGTAGAAACCTCCAGGTCAAATCCGAACCCCTTAAGTCCATGGCTTACCAGACACTAGTGAGACCCCAGCTTGAATATGGCTCCGAGATCTGGTTGCCCCATACCCAAACATTGATAGACCATATGAAGGTGTCCAGCGAAGAGCAGCCCGTGGATAAAGGCTGACTTCTATCGTACCTCTAGTTTTACAGACATGTTACATTCCCTAAGTCTATGCAGACTACATCAACGGCATATTGACAATAGGTTATCCCTTCTGTATAAAATTCATAATGATCTTGTTGCTATTCCCATTGAAAATTACCTAATTCCCCTCTCCCGTCCTGCTCGCCATTGCCATTCCATAAGCTATAGGTTAATTACAGCAACTACAGACTACTACAAGTTTTCCTTTTGTCCACGAACAATCTACCATTGGAACCATCTACCTCCTGACATTGTCCATCTCCCTACCACAGAGCAATTCAATACGACAGTTTGCCATAATGACCATGCCAGTCCCTAGTTGTTCTACGCAGCTGCTTTTAAACTTTTACCACAACTTATTTTCATTACTTTCTTAAATTATGCTTTTAAAAACTATTCATACTTTTAACTTATTTGCGGTTTTTGATGCGCAACATGTCTACATCCCCGCAAGGGATTCGACATTAAAGGAAGATAGATAAAGGTAGGTAGACAGATAAAGGTAGGTAGATAAAGGTGGGTAGATAAGGATAGATATATAAATAGATATGATATGATAGATAAGATATGATAGATAGATAGATAAGATATGATAAGATATGATAGATAGATAGATAAGATATGATTGATATGATATGATATATAGATAGATTAGTATAAAATACTATGTACAGTCCAGCCCCAGCCTTTACCATTTTTGCTGAGCGGCTGGCCACTGTACCACTCGGGACTGTTTTTGATCTTAGTATGTGGTTATTTTCAACATTCTGTGTCTCAAATGAAATGTTTATCAACGATCCCCGACAAGCGTCACCCTGTCATACTCAGTAGTGTGTGCTTGGAGTATCCAGTATATGTGGATGAATAAGTTACTACCCGAAATCATCGTTAGACGAAACGGTTTTTTAGACGAAACTAGTACGTGAATTCGTGTTTACTCTCTAATATTCACAATGTTATCAGTAGTTATATAAATACGGATATAATACAGTTACAAAACAACCTACTAAAGTAAACAGAGTATGTTGAAGGTAGTATATTGCTAAAATACGCTAAACCGGTGATTTTATAACGAACGGTTTTAATGTTTGTTTACCTGTTTATACGAATCTGGGTCAAGACGTGTCCAAACCGTGTTTCCGTGTATGCAAGGTATTTCATGCACTGCTGTATAATAATATACAATATTGCACATAATTTAATTTTTACACAGAGCTTCAAAATATCCGCCTACTAACCAAAAGTTCCCACCATAATATGAAATACTCTTTAAAACGTATTCGTATTAGCAAAAATGGGGCCTCCGTGTCCGAGGGATTACGGTCGTTTACTTCATATCACTTGCCCACCACAGGTGCAGGTTGGAATCACAATGGGAGTGTCGGATTCAATCATGTGGGGAAGTTATCCAGTTGGCTTACGGGCATCCAGTGGTTCTACCAGGGTGTCCGTCAGTCCTTGAAATACACAACGTATTAGGTGATTTGGTAGTATGATGATCTCCAATGTGACCAGTTGTCAATTGCTTTTCGTAATTTGCAATTTTGCAAGTTGTCATGTAAGTGTTAATAATTTACAAATAGAATGTACATAGCAGCATGATCAAACACGACATATACAACTAGAATGAACGGAACTACAATACAATTACGACATATACAACTAGAATGAACGGAACTACAATACAATTACGACATATACAACTATAATGAACGGAACTACAATACAATTACGACATATACAACTAGAATGAACGGAACACATATACAACTAGAATGAACGGAACTACAATACAATTACGACATATACAACTAGACTGAACGGAACTACAATACAATCACGACATATACAACTATAATGAACGGAACTACAATACAATTACGACATATACAACTAGAATGAACGGAACTACAATACAATTACGACATATACAACTAGAATGAACGGAACTACAATACAATTACGACATATACAACTAGAATGAACGGAACTACAATACAATTACGACATATACAACTAGAATGAACGGAACTACAATACAATTACGACATATACAACTAGACTGAACGGAACTACAATACAATCACGACATATACAACTAGAATGAACGGAACTACAATACAATTACGACATATACAACTAGACTGAACGGAACTACAATACAATTACGACATATACAACTAGACTGAACGGAACTACAATACAATTACGACATATACAACTAGAATGAACGGAACTACAATACAATTACGACATATACAACTAGAATGAACGGAACTACAATACAATTACGACATATACAACTAGAATGAACGGAACTACAATACAATTACGACATATACAACTAGACTGAACGGAACTACAATACAATCACGACATATACAACTAGAATGAACGGAACTACAATACAATTACGACATATACAACTAGACTGAACGGAACTACAATACAATTACGACATATACAACTAGACTGAACGGAACTACAATACAATTACGACATATACAACTAGAATGAACGGAACTACAATACAATTACGACATATACAACTAGAATGAACGGAACTACAATACAATTACGACATATACAACTAGAATGAACGGAACTACAATACAATTACGACATATACAACTATAATGAACGGAACTACAATACAATTACGACATATACAACTAGAATGAACGGAACACATATACAACTAGAATGAACGGAACTACAATACAATTACGACATATACAACTAGACTGAACGGAACTACAATACAATCACGACATATACAACTATAATGAACGGAACTACAATACAATTACGACATATACAACTAGAATGAACGGAACTACAATACAATTACGACATATACAACTAGAATGAACGGAACTACAATACAATTACGACATATACAACTAGAATGAACGGAACTACAATACAATTACGACATATACAACTAGAATGAACGGAACTACAATACAATTACGACATATACAACTAGAATGAACGGAACTACAATACAATTACGACATATACAACTAGACTGAACGGAACTACAATACAATCACGACATATACAACTAGAATGAACGGAACTACAATACAATCACAACATATACAACTAGAATGAACGGAACTACAATACAATTACGACATATACAACTAGACTGAACGGAACTACAATACAATTACGACATATACAACTAGACTGAACGGAACTACAATACAATCACGACATATACAACTAGAATGAACGGAACTACAATACAATTACGACATATACAACTAGAATGAACGGAACTACAATACAATTACGACATATACAACTAGACTGAACGGAACTACAATACAATTACGACATATACAACTAGAATGAACGGAACTACAATACAATTACGACATATACAACTAGAATGAACGGATCTACAATACAATCACGACATATACAACTAGAATGAACGGAACTACAATACAATTACGACATATACAACTAGACTGAACGGAACTACAATACAATCACGACATACACAACTAGAATGAACGGAACTACAATACAATCACGACATATACAACTAGAATAAACGTATCTACAGGACAATCACGACATATACAACTAGAATGAACGGATCTACAGCACAATCACGACACATACAACTAGAATGAACGGATCTACAGCGCAATCACGACATATACAACTAGAATGAACGGAACTACAGCGCAATCACGACATATACAACTAAAATGAACGGATCTACAGCACATTCACGACATATACTACTAGAATGAACGGTTCTACAATACAATCACGACATATACAACTAGAATGAACGGATCTACAGCACAATCACGATATATACAACTAGAATGAACGGAACTACAGCACATTCACGACATATACAACTAGAATGAACGGATCTACAGCACAATCACGACATATACAACTAAAATGAACGGATCTACAGCACAATCACGACATATACAACTAGAATGAACGGATCTACAGCACAATCACGACATATACAACTAGAATGAACGCAACTACAGCGCAATCACGACATATACAACTAGAATGAACGGAACTAAAGCGCAATCACGACATATACAACTAGAATGAACCGATCTACAGCACAATCACGACATATACAACTAAAATGAACGGATCTACAGCACAATCACGACATATACAAGATACAAGATACAAGAAGCTTTATTTAACGTCGGATTACATTTACAAATAACATTAGCTAATAAGCTATTTTTCCGACAACTAGAATGAACGGATCTACAGCACAATCACGACATATACAACTAAAATGAACGGATCTACAGGCTCAGCACATTCACGACATATACAACTAGAATGAACTGAACTACAATACAATGATCGAACCCGGGTTACATTGGTGAGAAGCGGGCGCTCTAACCGGACATCCTAAGATGATAACCGGTACTAAGCAATGTGTGTGAGGTACCTTGCTTAATGACATTACATACATGGTCTGACCGAATATCGAACCATTCGATTCTAAATCCGACGCTCTACCACTGGACCACGGACGCCACACTTTCTGTGGTAAAGGCACATGCCGGTTTCCGTAACAAGGATATGTGGGTTCAACATTAATTACGTTCTGCACTGTATGGTACGGAGAATATACGGGATACATCCACAATTCATTCAGACTCTTGGTTTAATATGCGTCTGTGCAATCTGGAAGAAAAGCCTCATAAGCGTCTGAGCACTTAGGAAGAAAAACAAGTTTGAATCCGACGAGCGCGTAAACAAAACGATACAAAACACCACGCAGATAAGTCAGTTTTGCAGTTAGTATGACAATAATTCCAAACAATATCGTACAGTCTATTGCTAAAATGTCTTACCTGAAGAGTCTTTGAAAAATTGTGTTCCCGATGTTGGAATGCAGAAAGCAGCTGTCTCATAATACAATGATCATATTGCAAGTCAATCTAGACCTGTCAAAGTCACCCCTTGTGAGGACCTAGACATGTTTTCCTATGCAGACTTAGTTGACCTAAGCGGTTAACCAGTTCCAAGCAATAGGTGTGAGGTGCCTTGCTCAATGACGAGCTACATACGAGGTCTGACCAAGTATGGAACTTGGTTGAAGTTGGGACCGTATGATTCCAAATCTGATGCTGGATCATGGACTAAGGTCATTCTATAAGATGAAGTAGGGATGCGTCATATCACATTCATGAATGAATCCATTATAGGCATTAATCACAGGGATTCGGCACGTTTGGGGGTACTAGTATATATATTTAAGTACAGGGATTCTACTCTGTGGGATGTCAGATTTCACATCGATCAGTAAAATGGCCATATCTGAAACTATTTTGTACACATCTGTCCAAATATAACGCCCCGAGTCTTTATATTGTTCTTCAAATAAAACACAACTTTAAGCTGCATGCATGTATACTTTGCAAACAATTGCCACAGACATTGGCCATAGCAGGTCACATTTCCATACTAGGACACGGGTTCTGTCAGCAACAAAAACAATCTTCGACGGGAGAGTTTTAACTGTGAATAACATCAATAAAATGCGGTCGTTTCCAAATCCGATGCTCTACCACTGGACCACGGACGCCACTTTGTGCTTTGACACATTTGATAATGCAGTTGATTGATCAATTCATCTTTTTGATAGCTTTTAATAATGTTGATAATGCTGGTGATTAAAAAATACCTCTTTGTTTTCACAGATTTGATAATGCTGTTGAACACCAGAGTTTAGAAGTAAGATGGACACCACAGCTTCTTTATTGAAAAGTGTTATTTCTGCGGAATCCCAGTACTGTAATAACAAGATAGAACGTAATCTTGTCTTCTTACAGAGGCAAATTGATGTAAGTTGGGCTTGCTTCAAGTGAATTCTTTCTCTCCTGAACGGTGCTTATTGTGCACTTCGTATAATCCTACTGTACATAGCTATCAGTTTTCCATCATGAACATTCATTCACTTCTTCCTCTTCTTCTTCTTTGTTTAAAACAGCACTCCTTCACTTATGAAGATTAGGTGCTGGCGTAATAAAAAGTGTTAGTTAAGTGCTTGATCAGAAAGTGCTCATTAGAAAGGATACAGTGAATAGACATATTTTTAGATATATTTTTAAGTGTTTTTTATAAAACTATGTACATAATTGTGGCAATTTATGCAAAGTATATTGGGGTGAGGACAGACACAGGGATCAGGGCCTTGAAGGCGTCCACTGTGTATGCGGCATATATGGTGGGCGGTAGCATGTTCCACTGAGTGACGGCTCTAGGATAGAAAGAGTATTTGTACGAGTCTTTAGCTGCGTGAATATGTGTGTAGGTATAGGTGTTACTGTGCCTGGTTCTGGGGTCTGAAGGAATAATTAGATTACAGGGTGGTTGGATGGCAACTACGTGGTGTATGATCTTATAAAACATGATGAGTCTGGTACGGATTCTTCGAATTTCCAAGGTGGGCCAGTTGAGGGTAGTGAGCATGTCAGTTACAGAACTTGTATTGTGGTAGCGGTTGGATGTATAGCGGGCTGCACGGCGTACTTTTTCAATTTGACTAATTTGGCTTTTGGTATGTGGGTCCCAAACAGAAGAGGAGTATTCTAGTTTGGGTCTGACGAGGGCTTTATAAGCATGGTCTTTTACTTTGGTAGAGTTGATTTTTAAATTTCTGCGGAGGAATCCTAGTGACTGATTAGCTTTGCTTGTTATAGAGTTTATATGCTTATCCCATTTTAAGTTGTTCTGTAAAATGAGGCCTAAATATTTTGCATGTTTGACAATTTCAAGGGGGTGGTTGTGAAGTTTGTATGTAAATTTAACTTGGTTTCTTTTTTGTGTGACATTTAGAACATTACATTTATCAGGGTGAAAATTCATGAGCCAATCCTGCTCCCATCTACCAGCAGCTTCTAGGTAAGATTGTAAGAGTTTTGCATCAGAAGTGTTGTTAATTTCTTTATATATAATGCTGTCATCTGCGAATAGTCTAAGGGTACTGTGATTGAGGTATTCAGGGAAGTCATTTATATAGATAAGAAAGAGGATAGGCCCCATGACAGTGCCCTGGGGTACTCCGGATGTGACTGGTACAGTGTTTGATGTTTCCCCTTCCAGGACAACTGTCTGGGTCCCAAGAAGTCAGATATCCAATAAAGAGCATTACAATTGATACCGTAGAATTGTAGTTTGTAGAGGAGGTGACGGTGAGAAACTTTGTCAAATGCTTTCGCAAAATCCATAATGATGACGTCTGTTTGAATATGTTTGTTGTTAGGTTTTGGAGAAATGAAATTAGCTGTGATTCGCAGGAGCGGGAAGATCGAAAGCCATGTTGTAGATCATAGAGGATATTATTGTTTTCTAGGTGTGACATTACATTACTTGAGATAATATGTTCGAGGAGCTTGCAACAAATACATGTGAGTGAAATTGGTCTGTAATTGATCGCATCATGCTTGTCGCCTTTTTTAAATACAGGACATACATTTGCGTGCTTCCAGTCTGTAGGGATTTCGCCAAGTGAGAGAGATTTATGAAAAATATTGGTAAGAATTGGTGATATGGAGGCGCTACATTCTTTTAAGATTTTACTTTGTATTTTGTCCGGTCCAGCGGCTTTATGTGGTTTGATATTTTTCAGTAACTTTTTAACTCCATTTTCAGTGATTGAGATGTCTTTCATTTGTGGATGAGGGCTTGGGCCTTTGTCAGGTATATCGTCATTTGTGACAGGGGTAAAAGCTTTTTGGAATTGTTTATTGAGTATGTTGGATTTATCGGTTGCGGTTGATTTGAGAATGCCGTTCTCTCGGAGGGGGGGGTATAATTTGACTTTCAGTTTTTTGGGTTTTTATGTACGAGAATAAGTTTTTTGGAGTTTTTGTGAAGGCTGGGCTATCTTGTTCCGGAATCGGTATGTCGAATATCATGTTTTCAATATATTTCCAATATGCCTGCCTTTGTTCTTTTTGAATTTCGCTTTTTAGGTGCTTCAGTTGATTATGGTTGTGGTTTTGTTTGCTTCTTGAGAATTTACGTCTATAGTTTTTCATTTTCTTTCTGAGTTCATTTGTTATCCAGGGAAGTTTGTTGTCAGGTTTTATTAATTTAGTTGGAATATTTTTCGAGATGGAAGCTTGAAGATCATTTTTAAATGTGTTCCAAATATAGTTGATATATTGTGTGTTTTGAGTTTCTTGAATTTTCTGATAAGTTTCTTCTAAGTCTAGATTGATTTTGTCCCAGTCTGCTTTAGAATACTTTAGTACTTCCCGTGGAGGGGATTTACAGCGACGTAGGGAGGTATTACTTTCAAGACATAGAATATCATGATCAGCTTCACCGATTGGGGGAATGGTTTCTAAATTATCTATAATGGACGGGTAGTTTGTGAGAATCAGGTCTAATGTTTTGTCGTTTCGAGTTGGTTTGTCTACAATTTGGTTCAGCGAGTGGTCTGCAATTATGTCTAAGAGTTCTTGATGATGTTTGATGTTAGTTTTGCCAGGGATTATGCTAGTAGTTTTCCAATCAATATTTCCGAGGTTGAAATCGCCACCAACTAAGATTACCGATCTTGAGTTAGGGGTTATCCTGCTAAGTGATAGGTTTAGTTGCTCAAGTGAAACTTCGTCATTTGGTTGCGGTCTGTAGAAAGAGGAGATTAATCATTTTCTTGAGTTTTGGATAGTCAGCTCCACCCATACTATTTCGCAATTGGTCTGTAATTCTTTAACCTCAGAGCTTTGGAATTCATTTCTAACAGCGATAAGGACACACCCCATGGCTTTGGCCTTTTTTATTGGGTTGGCGATCCTTCCTGTAGACTGTGAAGTGATTTGCTGGAAAGAATTCATTTGAAGAGACAGATGGGTCAAGCCAAGTTTCTGTTCCAATAACAATATCAGGGTTTATCGAGTCTATAAGGAAGTCAAGTTCAGGTTTTTTGTTTTTTAGTGATTGAAAATTTAGGCTTATGATTTTTAAGGGTCGTTTGACGCTTTTTGTCTTTTGTTTGGGTTTGTTAGTATTCTGATTTCTTGGGCTCCTATGGGTATGGTTGTCTGACGTTGTTTTGTTTGCATCTGGTTTAGGGGATGAACAGGCAGTAGGTTTTCCGGGACTATCACAACTTAGAATTGAGAAGTTATTTGAAGATGTAATTGGATCATTTTGGAAGTATGATCTTGTGAAATTTGGTAAACCACACTTGAGACAATGCCATGAGAGGTTACTGTTATCCATTAGAGCATACATTGTATTAGTCATCTGTCCTTGACAATTGATATGGTACCAGGTTCTGCAAGAGTCACATTCCAATGCTTTGGATTTCCAGGTGACTGCTTTGCCACATGTACCACAGGGCCATCTTGGCGTTCTAGGGCCTGGGTTGAGTTCGACTTGGTTTCCAAGTAACAGTTTGATGAGTAAGTGGTAGTTTTTGTCCGAAGGCGGTAGTATGTGTTTTGTGCAGAAGAATGGTTTTCTGAGATGGGATAGCCAGTGGAAGATACTGAGGCATTTGTCTTTTTGAAGAATGGGCGGGTCCGGGTCTGGGAGTGTGATTTGGTAGTCAAATAGTGGGGAGCAGCTACTTGTTGGACGGTCATATGTTTCCTTGTTGTGATAACATTTCCGTGTTTTTGTAACGCAGAATATGAGGGTCAAACCTAACAGTTTGTACATGAGTGCCATTTCCGGGTCTGGTACAGGTGGTGCTCAAGTACAGGAAATGTGAGAACAATTACATACACAAAACACACACACAAATGTTACACACAGATGGTGGTTATCTTCAGCCCGAGTGCTACCCACGGGCGCAGATGATGGACAAACAAATGAGCATGTTAGTACATGAATAGAACAGGCTAGAAGTTGGTATGGTGCAATTTACCTGTACCAAATTTGTTTGTTTATATTTGGCGGTCGCAACGGTGTGTTACCGGAAGTTGGCAAAATGGCAAAGGAGAGAAAACGAAAAACAGCCAAAAGTATGGGACTGTGTAACAATCGGTACAGCTTATCCACTAACATTACGAACAATGTAGTAAATTGATGATTTAATTAGTAAGGATGATACTAGATATGATATAATAATAATAAAAAGTCAAAAGTTTTGGAGAGCAGATCGAAAGTAGAATGACGCCGGCGCATGCGCATGAGTGACTGTATTCATGTATACGTACATTGGCCAATATGGCTATGAGGTAATCCCTAGATTGTCGTCAAAACTCACACTGATCTACACCATATATAGGTTTGGATTAAGTCTACACCATGGGTTTGGATGATTGTCTGGACATAAACTAAAATTAGCCCCATTGCGTTTAACTTACTAGCGATTCGTATTAAATTTTAAATCACATTGTTTTGGATTGATACACAAACCCGCTAAAACCTGTGAGCAAAATGTTGTATTCAGCACGTCGTGTTTATGACGGATCACTATTTATTAGATATTTATCACTGTCCCCAATGCTACGGCGTATGTCATCTGTTACAAATGTAAAATAATTGGTAACCCTGGTCCCTTAATTATGCTTTAAATTTGTACTGATCATGTTGTTACTTGCTTGTAACCTGATTGAAAAGAAAATGATCTGTCTGTAACGGGAAATGTTAAAAGCTTTCACATACAAGTTTGACAATGACTGTAAAGCTGATGGCTTTAATGTTGTGCTATCAACTATCGTGCTTTCCAAATCCATTTCCCCGTCAAGCTTAATCCTTTCAACACCACAGACCACCTCTAAATAGGTGTGTAGAAAGTGTAATAATACTATTTTTAGACAAAATTACCCATTTTGATAAATTAACTGGTCTAAATGTAATTTTTTGGTCTAAAAATATCATGGACCAGTTCATGTCAGTTACTGTACATGGTGTTGACTGACCCTTTCCAGCGCTATCAATTTCACATTATATTTACAAGTTTTTATATTGTTTTCATTGACATATATGTACATGCTTACCAGTAAATATATTTATATTAGGTATTTACTCATATTGTCTTTGTAGAACTGAACTTGTCTTAGATACAGTATTCATGAAAAATATAGACTAATGTTTAGGCATATGTCATGTTCAAACTCACTCCGTCATAGCTATTAAAAAGTGAATGCAGATGAAACACTACTGGTATCTTCTATGCAGCCAGCTGGTCACGCAGTATTGGGACTCAAGCTAGACCCAAATGTTGTTGAGAAATTCATTTCTCCCTCCATAAGATTTAGGGAGAAGTGGAGGAGGCTTAACTTCCCCGACTGCAAATAGTGAAACCATATTTAGTTTGCATGATATACATGTGGGAACTATTGTACATAGAAATGCTTGTACAAAGGTAATGAAGCATCAGGTTGATATGTGTGCACTTTGATTCTAGAAAGAACTGTACATCAACCCAACTGGAAGTCGTGATAGCGCAGCAGGAGCGCTGTCGCTTCAGGTGTGAAAGGTCCAGAGTTTGAGTCCCGCTGGAGCCGTTACGATTGTGCCCTTAGGCAAGGCATTTAAATTCCACGTTGCCTCTTCTCTCTCCCTCATGGCGATGAATTCCATCAGGAATGGGGCCTCGAGAGTGATTAATATAAGTTGTAAGAACTTGTTTCGCAATCGAGCTAAAATAAATTTGTATAAACTAACCCAACTTAACATTACTTTCTATCAGCTTGCATTCCACTAGTGATTACTTGATACTAGCTTACACTAGCATAGACATCTAGAGTAGATAAAACAGATTTTATATCAGAATCTCAACCGTTGATTGGCATAATAATTTTTCAGGACTATGTTATATGTTGTATAAAATATGTGTAGATTTTGATGTTCTGAACTAAAAATTCATGCAAATTACTCACTATACCGTAACAGCATATTGATTAGCCACATGCCTTGGTTATTTCTGTAGTAATTATTGTAGCACAAAGCGTCAGTTAAGTCTACAATAGTGATTACTTAGAGGTTGAATGTTCGAACCTCGTCTGGGGTTTGTTCTGATATGGCCGGTTGGTGAGCCGCCAGCTAGTTAAAGGCACCTGGCATACAAGCATAGGATTCGGGAAGTACTGATGTTCATAAAAATGGGTGTCTCATAAGTCAGAAATGGCTGTGTGACACTATAAAAAAGTTTAATAAACAAACACTTTACTTTTTTTAATAATGACTGGAGCAAATAATAGTAAAGTTACCATATCTGGATACTCCTATAGAGAGTGGGTGATGAAAGTAACAGCCTTTATTCTCTTGATAGAGAGTGGGTGATGAAAGTAACAGCCTTTATTCTCTTGATAGAGAGTAGGTGATGAAAGTAACAGCCTTTATACTCTGATAGAGAGTGGGTGATAAAAGTATCAGCCTTTATACTCTAATAGAGAGTGGGTGATAAAAGTAACAGCCTTTATACTCTGATAGAGAGTGGGTGGTAAAAGTAACATAGTACCCCCAAATGTGCCGAATCCCTGTGATAGAGAGTGGGTGATGAAAGTAACAGCCTTTATACTCTGATAGAGAGTGGGTGATAAAAGTAACAGCCTTTATACTCTGATAGAGAGTGGGTGGTAAAAGTAACATAGTACCCCCAAACGTGCCGAATCCCTGTGATAGAGAGTGGGTGATGAAAGTAACAGCCTTTATACTCTGATAGAGAGTGGGTGATAAAAGTATCAGCCTTTATACTCTGATAGAGAGTGGGTGATAAAAGTAACAGCCTTTATACTCTGATAGAGAGTGGGTGATGAAAGTAACAATCAACAATGAATAATAGATTTTGTTCCATGATTCGAGATATATAACTCCGGACTTAAGCTAGACTCCAATTTTTGGGAGAAGTCACTTTTCCCTCCAGATGGTTTAGGGAGAAATGAGAAAATATAGGGAGAAGTTGGGAGACTTTGACTTTTCACTGTCTGCAAATAGTGAACCCGTATTTAGTGGAGGTTTGCAGGATATAAGACTATGTTTTCAGGTACTTATTAGCAAGACAAGTCGTGGTTGCTCACTGAGGTTTTTCAATCCCTCGGAAGTGCTTGCCGCAGAGTGTCTGGCCTGTCTCGTTAAACTGTTGTCCGACCAGGCCACCAAGCCATCACTACTGCTCAAATGTATTCTGGTGTTTAACAATATTGGTAAGTTAGCATCGCAATGTACATTAATGTAAGCATTTGTGTAACCGCTAGCATGTTGTATGCAAAATGAGCAGATAACAAATGTGTAATATATTTCTTATATTTCCTAGAAAGTAGGGCTTGACATTTCATTCAAATTGTCCCATCTGCTCATTTAGCCTACAGCGTTGTAATTTTGTGTTTTACGTTTATTTATCATCGCTACCGGTTACCCATGTGAGCGACACCCCTTGAAGAGATTAGTCATTTTAGATTTTTGGAGGATAGTGCAATGATACAGACAGAGACTCATTCCAGAGTCTCCTCTTGTTATTGTACGTGCATGGTGTAAAACACCGACACAAGACCTTGGTTTAAAGTCCCACCTGAAAGACTGTTCATTTTATTATGGTCAGACGTGGGATCGAACCTGCAATCCCTGGATTACCAGTCCAATGTGTTAACCACTGGACTACAGTCCCGTCTGTGCACAGCAGTTGCCTTCATAAGTATTTTATATTTTGGAGGATAGTGCATGATACAGGCGACTTCCACGACCAATCATATTTTCTCAAACTTGAGTCTCTAGACTCTAGATTGGCTACAGAAAAGGAACAATCTTCATGTAATGTTTATTTTAACTCTTTCGCTGGCAACATTCTCTTGCATCTAACATCGTACACAGGATAACATGTTTAATGGAATGTTTCATGTGCTTAGTTTCAGACAATTATATCAGAGAATGTTTGCACGAAAAGTTTCAACTTACCCCAGCCCTTGTTGGTGTGGTGGTAAGTCATGGAGTGACAACCAGTGATACGCTAACTGCCGAGGTGAGTACATACAATGTCTGTAACATTAATAGCCATACATGTTCCTCAGGGTTCCCTCTGTCTGAAATTCAATTTCTGTCGCCAATTGAAAACAGCTGGAGCCAATTAAGAGCCATATATTTGACAGATCAATATTTGAATCCATGTATTTGACAAACATGTTGCGTCTAAATAAATTTTTTTTAATGTTGCGCCAAATATTTTCGCCAATTCAGTAAATTTAGCACCAATATTTGTTTTTTGTCGCAATTAGTGACTGACAGCTGGAACCCTTGTACTAGAGTGGTGGAACCTATGCTCAGCGTAAATCCCACATATAATGACCAGTATAAAATGTTAATTGCACATGCCATATATTATTATTTTCTTAAGTCGTGAAAACAACTTTCAAAACACTTGTCGACAGTTTTAGCTTCATCACGTGACCTTGCTGCTCAATACAGCTATCGCAACGGTGTCGGTCGGCACCCGTTTATATGGGGAACTGAAGACATCAGGACACCTAGTTGAGTAAAAACATTTATTGGTCTTAATCAGAATTGGTATAGAAGCTATTTTTTGGGTTAGGTGTAGATTTTTTAAATTCGGATAGCTACCCGAATTGCTAATACACCGTAACAGTTTCGGTGGAAATATTCTCCCAATAATTTGCTTGTTTATATTCGTCTGCTCGACCAGTCACGTGACAGTTGCACCAGCCTACCGATACACTCAACGGAATGCTATTGAGCCCTGCTTCAGCTCTGTTGGCAAAATTAGCCTAGAACTATATAAATATTCTAAATTTCGGATGAAAATACGCTGAGCATAGGAATACGCCAATTTTTTTTTTTAGGGCGACAATTTCGCCCACATCACCCTCTAGAATGATCCCTGTCTATTATGTAGTTGTCAACTTTGTAGTAATTTTTTCTGTCACATTGTCTACTGTTGGCATGCTCCATGATACCATTTCTGTCAGCTTGCTTCATTGATATTCATGGTGTTGGGGTATATTGTGAGTTCAGGCTGTGTAAGTGCAGGTGACTCGCTAAATCTTGGGGTGACGGTGGTTACCTCCCCCTGTTCTTCCGCCTATCTAATTATTTGTGGTAGTTCTTCATTGTATAGCTTCAGTACACTTGTGTCATGTGACCCGTTTAGACCAATGAAGGACACTGTTTTAAAAGAGACTGATATTATTAATAATATGATATTAACCCATTCAACACCAATTAACGGACTGGTCCATATTTTTAGACAAATAAATTAATAAGAAAATTACATTTGGTGGATCAGTTCATTTATCAAAATGGGTAATTTTGTCTAAAATAGTATTATTACTGGCAAAAAGTGCAGATCCTGATGAGATGAGCCGGCTCATCTGGATCTACACTTTTTGTAAGCCTATTTTGAGGTCTGTGGTGTTGAAAGGGTTAATATCCTTTCGGTATTAGCCAGCTGTCGATATTTCTGGTCATCAAAAGTACTAGTATGATAGAACGTAGCCCAAGATCACCATGTTCAATGTTTCAGGCGATGCAGCTGCTACAGAAGGTTACATACGGACATCGGATCAGTTTCCAGGAGTCGTACATGGAAGGTCTAGTCAGGTTTCTCCTTGGTAACATGTAAGTGTTAGTAACATGTAAGTGTTAGTGATATGTATGTTTTCTTTGTAATATGTAAGTGTTTGTGATATGTATGTTTTCTTTGTAATATGTAAGTGTTTGTGATATGTATGTTTTCTTTGTAATATGTAAGTGTTTGTGATATGTATGTTTTCTTTGTAATATGTAAGTGTTTGTGATATGTGTGTTTTCTTTGTAATATGTAAGTGTTTGTGATATGTATGTTTTCTTTGTAATATGTAAGTGTTTGTGATATGTGTTTTTTTTATGTAATATGTAAATGTTTGTGATATGTATGTTTTCTTTGTAATATGTAATTGTTTGTGATATGTATGTTTTCTTTGTAATATGTAAGTGTTTGTGATATGTGTTTTTTTTATGTAATATGTAAATGTTTGTGATATGTATGTTTTCTTTGTAATATGTAAGTGTTTGTGATATGTGTGTTTTCTTTGTAATATGTAAATGTTTGGGATATGTATGTTTTCTTTGTAATATGTAAATGTTTGGGATAATATCAGGGCGTTCATTTGACCCGAGCTCCCGGGTTTTGACGCACGAAAATTGATAAAGACGCATGTTTGACTCTTGGTGAAAATGCCCTGAGAGTCAACTTGACCCGAGACGTTGATCGGTCATGCGTCATCAAATATTTTCTCAGCGGAGTAATTATCAAAATATGTCTGTCTACGAGGTCGAAGACCGTAATCGTAACCGTAACGCAGTTATTGTCATCAAAAGTCTGCTGCATTTCGTTATGAACACGATCGTGATTTACGAGGGACTCACAATCGGACAAATGGCGTCTAGGCAATTTTTACGTAAAATCTTTATCTCAACCAGCCGATCAGAATATAGTATCAACCACGCATAAAGCGCCTTCATCACTTGCGCCGCCCAGGGTTAGGTTCAAAACGCGTGGTTGATGTCATTATTCAGTTGGGTGGTTGAGAAAAAAGGCTTACCCAAACTTTAGTATCAAAGGGAAATAAATCTTTAATAACGTTTCTCTAATACCTGTACGGCTCGGTATTTTTCCGGTAAAAATTAGTTTTTATCAAAAGACAATTATTATTGATTGTCACAATAAACACCTTTAGCAAGTTTTGCAAACAACCAATTACCGTTTGTGTTGTTTGCCATCATATGTGCTGCTAATCATGAGAACTGAGAAGTTTAAGTAGGTGTTGACATTATGTGTATTGTCAATGTACAATCGGCATAGATAAAACGGTGTTTTTGTAACACGTGTATTGTCAATAATAAGTTGTCTGCTATTTGAGAAGCTTATAGTGGGCCACTGATATAGAAATTATACGCCGGAATCGTTTGATGATGTCGGTGAGTAAAAGTACTTTTGCTATTGTTTGTTACAGATTTCTATGGGGTATTCATTGTGTGCACCACCCATTAATCATTTCATTGTTTCTACGTTATCCCATTATTTTCTGGAGAATATTCCTAAATCATTCTTAATTAAAGAGTATCAGTTTTAGAAATTAAATCTAAAATATGGTTCAGAAAAGCCTTAGTCACTTCGGAATTGGCACACCCAGCAAACGTAAGCTGAGTGATAGTGTTAGTGAACCTGGGACACCTAAACGCCATAAAGTAGACTGTGACACTCCTAAGTCTAAAGTGAAAAGAAAATTCAGGTCTGAGTGGCTTAATGAATTTGGGTGGCTGGAAATGAAACAAACTGATGATCAGATTCTGTTGTATTGTACTTGGTGTAGAGATGCTAAAAAGAAAAATCCCTTTGCTAACAGTGGTAGCACGAACCTACAAAAAATACATGTACGTAAAGTACCAACATGCATATATTTGACTCTTGAAAATTCCAGCTTGACTCTTGAAAATTCCTGTTTGACTTGAGATTTTGACCTCAAGGGTCATTGACTCTTGAGTTTCAAAGTCTAGTGAACGCCCTGATAATATGTGTGTTTTCTTAGTAATATGTAAGTGTTTGGAATATGTGTGTTTTCTTAGCAACATGTAATATTGTACTATATATATTGTAAATATGTTTAAATGTTACAGACGAGAAACTGTAAAGTTTAAGTCTTAATAAAGCATTCTTCTTCTTCCTCTTCTTCATGTAAGTCTTCATATAATACAGAGACATCGCTCTGCACTACGTCCTATGCAGAAATAAACACAATCTTACAAATTTTGTCAGTATAAATATATTTGAATATTACTTGAAAAAATAAGAAATTACGCAATCAGATATTCTGGTTATAACACTCTACTAAAAATGATATATAGGAACATACACCAGTAAGTATTATTATGTTTGTTCATTGTTGACACTAATTCAGTTACACTGTATTAGTATGTTAGGTTATTTTTCAGTGTGTAAAGTATAATTCCTATATATTACAACGATTTAGAGCCTCTAACAAGATTTAACACCTTTTAGTAATTACTCTCGTAATCGCGGATGAAAGCATATGTGCTTTCTGAGAAATCCGGAGTACCCGAAGAGAACCAAGCTGTCCGATCTGGCGCCAACCGTACCATCTTGCATACTACGACTACCCTGTCTGAGGATTGAACCCGGGTTGTATTTGTGATCAAGCGAGTGTGCTCACCACTGTGCTTATTGGACAGCCTTGCTCCATGTATTGTATATGTTTGTACTGATGTATTGTATATGTTTGTACTGATGTATTGTATATGTTTGTACTGATGTATTGTATACATTTGTACTCATGTATTGTATATGTTTGCACTGATGTATTGTATATGTTTGTACTCATGTATTGTATATGTTTGTACTGATGTATTGTATATGTTTGTACTCATGTATTGTATATGTTTGTACTGATGTATTGTATATGTTTGTACTGATGTATTGTATAAGTTTGTACTGATGTATTGTATATGTTTGTACTGATGTATTGTATACATTTGTACTGATGTATTGTATATGTTTGTACTCATGTATTGTATATGTTTGTACTGATGTATTGTATATGTTTGTACTCATGTATTGTATATGTTTGTACTGATGTATTGTATATGTTTGTACTCATGTATTGTATATGTTTGTACTGATGTATTGTATATGTTTGTACTGATGTATTGTATAAGTTTGTACTGATGTATTGTATATGTTTGTACTGATGTATTGTATACATTTGTACTGATGTATTGTATATGTTTGTACTCATGTATTGTATATGTTTGTACTGATGTATTGTATATGTTTGTACTCATGTATTGTATATGTTTGTACTGATGTATTGTATATGTTTGTACTCATGTATTGTATATGTTTGTACTGATGTATTGTATATGTTTGTACTGATGTATTGTATAAGTTTGATGTATTTCAGTATATCCCCTGCTACAGGTCTGACGCAGCCGGCCATGGGAATACTCGTCAATCTAACAAGAGACAACTTCTCTGTGCAGTCGTACATTAAAAATAATGTAAGTGACGTTTGTTTACATGTAGTATAATATTATACAACTAAACAAGAGACAACTTCTCTGTGCAGTTGTACATTAAAAATAATGTAAGTGACGTTTGTTTACATGTAGCATAACATTATACAACTAAACTGGTTAAACGCTTAGGTCGGTTAAGCCTGCCCAGGAAAACATGTCTAGGTCCCCGCAAGGGGTTTGACATTAATGGAACATACATACATATCAATATTTATCTGTGAACTATATCGCTCTTAGTTGGTTCCTAGTTAAATTGGCTCCAATATTTTTCAATTGGCGATAGAAGTGGTGCATGCGCTGACAAACATTCAGACAGAGGGAACCCTGGTCAATCCCTCGCGGGTATCGAGGTGATGTAGTCATATTCCTTCAATAATGTCTATTTCTGTAATTTTGTAATTCTGCACTCCTTTATAGTCTTTCCTTGTTGATAGTCAGTGCCTATTTCATATTATAATATATAACAATACAATAAGTGGAAAAAAACATTATACAACTAAGCAGCTTGTTCATGTCAGCTTCATGGTTGATCACAGTAAGAACTACAAGTATGTAGTAATATTGATATCTGTTGGAAATTAAAAACTTTGTTCTGTTTACATTTATGTCAAACACCTAGCGGGGAACTAGAAACACCTAGTGGGGAACTAGAAATACCTAGAGGGTAGCTAGAAACACCTAGCGGGGAACTAGAAATACCTAGCGGGGAACTAGAAATACCTAGCTGGGAACTATAAATACCTAGCGGGGAGCTAGAAATACCTAGTGGGGAGCTAGAAATACCTAGCTGGGAATTAGATAGCCGGGGAACTAGAAATACCTAGCGGGGAGCTAGAAACACCTAGCGGGGAACTAGAAATACCTAGCGGGGAACTAGAAATACCTAGCGGGGAGCTAGAAATACCTAGCGGGGAACTAGAAATACCTAGCTGGGAGCTAGAAATACCTAGCGGGGAGCTAGAAATACCTAGCGGGGAACTAGAAATACCTAGCGGGGAACTAGAAATATCTAGCGGGGAACTAGAAATATCTAGCGGGGAACTAGAAATACCTAGCGGGGAACTAGAAATACCTAGCGGGGAGCTAGAAATACCTAGCGGGGAACTAGAAATACCTAGCGGGGAACTAGAAATACCTAGCGGGGAGCTAGAAATACCTAGTGGGGAGCTAGAAATACCTAGCGGGGAACTAGAAATACCTAGCTGGGAACTATAAATACCTAGCGGGGAACTAGAAATACCTAGCTGGGAACTATAAATACCTAGCGGGGAGCTAGAAATACCTAGTGGGGAGCTAGAAATACCTAGCGGGGAACTAGAAATACCTAGCTGGGAACTAGAAATACCTAGCGGGGAACTAGAAATACCTAGTGGGGAGCTAGAAATACCTAGCGGGGAACTAGAAATACCTAGCGGGGAACTAGAAATACCTAGCGGGCAACTAGAAATACCTAGCGGGGAACTAGAAATACCTAGCGGGGAGCTAGAAATACCTAGCGGGGAACTAGAAATACCTAGCGGGGGAACTAGAAATACCTAGCGGGGAACTAGAAATACCTAGCGGGCAGCTAGAAATACCTAGCGGGGAACTAGAAATACCTAGCGGGGGAGCTAGAAATACCTAGCGGGGGAACTAGAAATACCTAGCGGGGGAACTAGAAATACCTAGCGGGGAACTAGAAATACCTAGCGGGGAACTAGAAATACCTAGCAGGGGAGCTAGAAATACCTAGTGGGGAGCTAGAAATACCTAGCTGGGAACTAGAAATACCTAGCGGGGAACTAGAAATACCTAGTGGGGAACTAGAAATACCTAGAGGGGAGCTAGAAACACCTAGCGGGGAACTAGAAATACCTAGCGGGGAACTAGAAATACCTAGCTGGGAACTATAAATACCTAGCGGGGAGCTAGAAATACCTAGTGGGGAGCTAGAAATACCTAGTGGGGAGCTAGAAATACCTAGCTGGGAATTAGATAGCCGGGGAACTAGAAATACCTAGCGGGGAGCTAGAAACACCTAGCGGGGAACTAGAAATATCTAGCGGGGAACTAGAAATACCTAGCGGGGAGCTAGAAATACCTAGCGGGGAACTAGAAATACCTAGCTGGGAGCTAGAAATACCTAGCGGGGAGCTAGAAATACCTAGCGGGGAACTAGAAATACCTAGCGGGGAACTAGAAATATCTAGCGGGGAACTAGAAATACCTAGCGGGGAGCTAGAAATACCTAGCGGGGAACTAGAAATACCTAGCGGGGAGCTAGAAATACCTAGCGGGGAACTAGAAATACCTAGCGGGGAACTAGAAATACCTAGCGGGGAGCTAGAAATACCTAGTGGGGAGCTAGAAATACCTAGCGGGGAACTAGAAATACCTAGCTGGGAACTATAAATACCTAGCGGGGAACTAGAAATACCTAGCTGGGAACTATAAATACCTAGCGGGGAGCTAGAAATACCTAGTGGGGAGCTAGAAATACCTAGCGGGGAACTAGAAATACCTAGCTGGGAACTAGAAATACCTAGCGGGGAACTAGAAATACCTAGTGGGGAGCTAGAAATACCTAGCGGGGGAACTAGAAATACCTAGCGGGGGAACTAGAAATACCTAGCGGGGAACTAGAAATACCTAGCGGGCAGCTAGAAATACCTAGCGGGGAACTAGAAATACCTAGCAGGGGAGCTAGAAATACCTAGCGGGGGAACTAGAAATACCTAGCGGGGGAACTAGAAATACCTAGCGGGGAACTAGAAATACCTAGCGGGGAACTAGAAATACCTAGCAGGGGAGCTAGAAATACCTAGTGGGGAGCTAGAAATACCTAGCTGGGAACTAGAAATACCTAGCGGGGAACTAGAAATACCTAGCGGGGAACTAGAAATACCTAGCGGGGAACTAGAAATACCTAGCGGGGAACTAGAAATACCTAGCGGGGAACTAGAAATACCTAGCGGGGAGCTAGAAATACCTAGTGGGGAGCTAGAAATACCTAGCGGGGAACTAGAAATACCTAGCGGGGAACTAGAAATACCTAGCGGGGAACTAGAAATACCTAGCGGGGAACTAGAAATACCTAGCGGGGAACTAGAAATACCTAGCTGGGAACTAGAAATACCTAGCTGGGAACTAGAAATACCTAGCGGGGAACTAGAAATACCTAGCGGGGAACTATAAATACCTAGCTGGGAACTAGAAATACCTAGCGGGGAGCTAGAAATACCTAGTGGGGAGCTAGAAATACCTAGCGGGGAACTAGAAATACCTAGCTGGGAACTATAAATACCTAGCGGGGAACTAGAAATACCTAGCTGGGAACTATAAATACCTAGCGGGGAGCTAGAAATACCTAGCGGGGAGCTAGAAATACCTAGTGGGGAGCTAGAAATACCTAGCTGGGAACTATAAATACCTAGCGGGGAGCTAGAAATACCTAGCGGGGAACTAGAAATACCTAGCAGGGAGCTAGAAATACCTAGCAGGGAACTAGAAATACCTAGCAGGGAACTAGAAATACCTAGCAGGGAACTAGAAATACCTAGCTGGGAACTAGAAATACCTAGCGGGGAGCTAGAAACACCTAGCGGGGAGCTAGAAACACCTAGCTGGGAATTAGATAGCCGGGGAACTAGAAATACATAGAGGGGAGCTAGAAACACCTAGCGGGGAACTAGAAATACCTAGCAGGGAACTAGAAACACCTAGCGGGGAACTATAAATACCTAGCGGGGAACTAGAAATACCTAGCTGGGAACTATAATACCTAGGGGAACTAGAAATACCTAGCGGGGAACTAGAAATACCTAGCAGGGAACTAGAAACACCTAGCGGGGAACTATAAATACCTAGCGGGGAACTAGAAATACCTAGCTGGGAACTAGAAATACCTAGCGGGGAACTAGAAATACCTAGCGGGGAGCTAGAAACACCTAGCGGGGAGCTAGAAACACCTAGCTGGGAATTAGATAGCCGGGGAACTAGAAATACCTAGCGGGGAACTAGAAATACCTAGCGGGGAGCTAGAAATACCTAGCAGGGAACTAGAAATACCTAGCGGGGAACTAGAAATACCTAGCGGGGAACTAGAAATACCTAGCGGGGAACTAGAAATACATAGCGGGGAACTAGAAATACCTAGCGGGGAACTAGAAATACCTAGCGGGGAACTAGAAATACCTAGCGGGGAACTAGAAATATCTAGCGGGGAGCTAGAAATACCTAGCGGGGAACTAGAAATACCTAGCTGGGAACTATAAATACCTAGCGGGGAACTAGAAATACCTAGCGGGGAACTAGAAATACCTAGCTGGGAACTATAAATACCTAGCGGGGAACTAGAAATACCTAGCGGGGAACTAGAAATACCTAGCGGGGAGCTAGAAATACCTAGAAGGGAGCTAGAAACACCTAGCTGGGAATTAGATAGCCGGGGAACTAGAAATACCTAGCGGGGAGCTAGAAATACCTAGCGGGGGAACTAGAAATACCTAGCGGGGGAACTAGAAATACCTAGCAGGGAACTAGAAACACCTAGCGGGGAGCTAGAAATACCTAGCGGGGAACTATAAATACCTAGCGGGGAACTAGAAACACCTAGCGGGGAACTAGAAATACCTAGCGGGGAGCTAGAAATACCTAGCGGGGAACTAGAAAACCTAGCGGGGAACTAGAAATACCTAGCGGGGAACTAGAAATACCTAGCGGGGAGCTAGAAATACCTAGCTGGGAACTAGAAATACCTAGCGGGGAGCTAGAAATACCTAGCGGGGAACTAGAAATACCTAGCGGGGAACTAGAAATACCTAGCGGGGAGCTAGAAATACCTAGCGGGGAGCTAGAAATACCTAGCTGGGAAGTAGAAATACCTAGCGGGGAACTAGAAATACCTAGCAGGGAACTAGAAATACCTAGCAGGGAACTAGAAATACCTAGCGGGGAACTAGAAATACCTAGCGGGGAACTAGAAATACCTAGCGGGGAGCTAGAAATACCTAGCGGGGAGCTAGAAATACCTAGCGGGAACTAGAAATACCTAGCGGGGAACTAGAAATACCTAGCGGGGAACTAGAAATACCTAGCGGGGAACTAGAAATACCTAGCGGGGAGCTAGAAATACCTAGCGGGGAGCTAGAAATACCTAGCTGGGAACTAGAAATACCTAGCGGGAACTAGAAATACCTAGCGGGGAGCTAGAAATACCTAGTGGGGAGCTAGAAATACCTAGCTGGGGAACTAGAAATACCTAGCTGGGAACTAGAAATACCTAGCTGGGAACTATAAATACCTAGCGGGGAGCTAGAAATACCTAGCGGGGAGCTAGAAATACCTAGTGGGGAGCTAGAAATACCTAGCGGGGAGCTAGAAATACCTAGCGGGGAGCTAGAAACACCTAGCGGGGAGCTAGAAATACCTAGCGGGGAACTAGAAATACCTAGCAGGGAGCTAGAAACACCTAGCGGGGAGCTAGAAATACCTAGCGGGGAACTAGAAATACCTAGCGGGGAGCTAGAAACACCTAGCGGGGAGCTAGAAACACATAGCTGGGAATTAGATAGCCGGGGAACTAGAAATACCTAGCGGGGAGCTAGAAACACCTAGCTGGGAACTACAATTCTGTGTTGGGGCAATGTAACAACCACCTCTGTATGCTTGGATGTTCCCATTTGTGTATCATGCCATGTATTTCAGGAGAACATGAAGGAGTTTACGAGGAATCTGATCAAATTGTTAGGAGATCAGGCGCACAATGTCCTTCTATTCTCTCTAACTCTACTGCTCAATGTTTGTCCGCTGGAAAAAATGACATCAAAGGTAAGCTTCTTCAATCTTTCCCTTTATAGGTGATCAGGGTCTTGGCTTTGTTATAAATCTGTTTATCTACAACCAAACGTTGTTTGTAGGACGAATGTTGAATTCAAATTGTATGTTTGTCAACATTTTCAGTGCTCACGGAAAATATTTTTAACAGATAGGCCCAGGGCTTGTCCCCTCTGAAAATGGACAGGCCCCAATTTAAAATGGACAATCCCTGATTTAAAGTGGACAGGCCCTGATTATAAGTGGACACGACCATTCATTATATGCATGTTATATCAATATGGGTGACTTTCTAGTATACAGTCCTGGTCTGTGAACTTATATCATCTTCCTGATGAAAGTACTGAGTGGCACAAGCTTTGCGTGAGCTGCTTGCCTGGTGTGCCCTTATTGGATCTAACCGGAACTGATCCATACCTGTAGTAAACACATTCTTGTCTGCCAAAATAGGAAATCTCTCACAGTAGATCTATGCAAAAAACCGTTAACGATAGAGGCAGTAATGAAATAAACAATTAGCAAGAATCTTGGGACAATTGGCAGTAATCTTGACATTATACTTAGGGTTAAATTTGATCTTCAATTGAAGAGTATTCTTTTCAGCTCTAGTTTACTGCCACCAAAACATCTTGTGTGTTATTTCATCAAACCGTAGCTTTTCTGTTTTGAAGTGTTTTTACTGTCACGTTGTTCAATATTGTGTTTACATTTTCTACTTTCACTTTCATTTTGGACGACCCGTGAGAAATTTCAACATGTTTGTCCACTTCACATCTGTAGAAGTTCCATCCACTCAATTATGCTAATATATCCTATCATATCTCGCCGCTAATCTGCTAATTAATCCGTCTTTCATGCATTGTGCAGACAAAGACCACACAATTTATTTATGCATATTAATGAAGGTATATCCCCGATACAGCCAATCAGCGAGTCGTATGCTAATGTATCGAGGGTTTCTCAGCATGATTGAGAAATTAGTGAAGTGATTGTTTATTGGGGCTATAATTTAGGTTTGCAGTAGCTAATGTGCTGTAAACAGAGGACAAAAGAGGTATAATTGATTGATTTAGTCACCAGGCCCGAGACACATTAGACACATGTCCGCGGGCTTGTCAGATTTAAAGAGAGACTGGCCCGACTTCGATTTTGAGGGGTCCCCGACATCGGGCTGTTCTATTTTTCGAGCACTGATTTTGTTACTTTAAATGTCTCTGAATCTGGTTTTTGGAATTGCCGTTTTTTTCAGGCTATCCTTGACAGGCATATAGTTTTGGACCATTACTTCCTTGAGGCCTCAGCTGTTCATTTGGTTCTCCTCCTTGTCTAAGCCTTGTGGCCTAAATTTCTTATTAAGATTTCATCAGTTTGACTTACGGAGTAAGTATGCATCTGCGACATTAAGCGGACAAGCACATATTGTTGTGACTTTCAATTCCGATAACTTCTCTGGACTCTGGTTATGTCACTTTGTCATTTTGTATTTTACTATAAATTATCTAAATTATCTCATCAATCAACAGAGATCAATGTAGGTATTTTATCAAAACGTTGAAAATGTTTATTTGGTCGTGTAATGTGTTATACCTGACCTAAAATGTTATATAAAAATACCTGTGGTCAGTTAGAATGTCTATGTCTATTTGATCCGGACCAATTTGGGTTTGAACATTTTAGAAAGGTTTTATATGTATTCATTTGAAACTTGACTGAAGGTCCATCGGTGATTCCCTATCAAATTTATATGAATGTCTATGATTCACCCAGAACTGTGGTTGCCATAGCAACCTATATACCTATTCATAATAATTTACTCATTGCTGTTTGGGTGTCCCACTTCCAAATTTGTTCAGATTCCCACTTATGATAACTAATGACTATAAAGGGAATGTTAAAAGAATCATCTCTCAAAACTTCTCGTCTTATTTCAAATAATTTCACACAAATGATGTTTAGATGACCTTGCAAGTTTATGAAATCCGGTTTGTTTGCCAAAACACGGTTGCCAAGAAGTGAGGCTCATGTTTCCTTGTATGTCTGTATGGGAAATCTCTATAACCACTGGGACACATTTGGAATAATATCACACAATTGATGTACATGTATGAGTGACTCATTACCAAAAACAGGTTTTGGGCATACTTTCCTTATTGGCTGAATCGCCCGCTGAAACTGTTGTTTGTTTGTTTTTTGGGTTTATAGCCGCACCAACAACTTTGGTTATATTCACCAGCTATTATTGGTTTAGGAAGACCCCGGGTGTCCCTCTGAGCATCATTTCAGGCATGGACGGGCACTCAGGTAGAACCACCGACCTACCGCAAGCAACTGGATAACTTCCTCACATGAAAGAATTTGACACGCCCCAGTGGGATTTGGACATACAGTGGTGAGGGGCAAGAAAGAATTTGACACGCCCCAGTGGGATTTGAACATACAGCGGTGAGGGGCAAGAAAGAATTTGCCACGCCCCTGTGGGATTTGAACATACAGCGGTGAGGGGCAAGTGATTTGAAATCAAAGACTAACAAATCGACCATGAAGGCTCTCTTTTATATAAGAAGTGATGAAACTTGCCCAGAAAATCACAATAGTACCGTAAATGTACGCCAACATATTTCATGAAACGTATAATTATTTAGGAATGACTTACGGTTGATTTATATGAATGATCTGATACATGTATGTTATATCTGCTGCAGTTTTACAATGATCTGATACATGTATGTTATATCTGCTGCAGTTTTACAATGATCTGATACATGTATGTTATATCTGCTGCAGTTTTACAATGATTCAAATGCTCCACAAACGTATCAAATGGTGTTTAACGTGCTGATTGATGGTCAGTCAGGGGATACAAGACGATATGCTGTAGATCTGTTTAAAGATATTCTTAAAGTGGAGAGGCTGCAGAAGAGTTTAGCGAGGTATTTTTGATACAATAATATACAGACAAACCTGTGTTAGCGGTCACCTCTATTAAGCAGCCAACCTGTATTAAACAGCCAGATTCCAGATTCCCAATATGATGTTTTAGTATACATTTCACCTCTATTAAGCAGCCAACTGTGCTAAGCAGCCACTTCCTGTGAATCCCTTGGCTGGCTGCTTAAGACAGGTTTGACTGTACTTAACTTTGTATTACCGGTATTATTAAAGTACTATCCACAGTGTTGTGAGGAAACGTTGTAAATCTTAATACATGTATAGTACTTTGTAACTGTAAATATAAAGTAAAGTGGATGTTTATTATAGTGTCACCCCTATTGAAAGGGCCAGACATTTCTGACTTATGAGAAACCTTACGGACATCAGTACTTCCCATATCCTATCCTTGAAGGCCAGGTATAGTACTTTGTAACTGTAAATATAAAGTAAAGTGGATGTTTATTAGAGTGTCACCGCTATTGAAAGGGCCAGACATTTCTGACTTATGAGACACTTTATGGACATCAGTACTTCCCATATCCTATCCTTGAAGGCCAGGCACCTGGCTGATAGGAAATTGCTAACCATTATATTTAACTAGCTGGTGCTCACCATATAGGAACGAACCCCTCAAGGTTTGAATCTTCAACCTCCTGCTCCTGACGCCCTAACCACTAAGGCCATGGAGATAGTACTTGGTAACTGTGTAAATTTGTTTCCTATCCATTCCAGCAAATATTTATAACATCAAGTCACTGATATCATGAACAAGGATTGTGATTGGGTTATACTTGACTTAAATATAACGTAGGTTATATTTCATAATACAGCCAAAGATGTGTACAGTCAAACCTGTGGTAGTGGTCACTTCTATTAAGCAGCCAACATGTATTAAGCAGCCTGTTTTCAGATTCCCAATATGCTGTTTTATTATATATTTGGCCTCTATTAAGCAGCCACCTGTGCTAAGCAGCCGCTTTCTGGGATTCCCCCATGGCTGGCTGCTTAAGACAGGTTTGACTGTATAAATAACTCTCAAAGAAATGGCAAGCGTGGATCTGTGTTGACAGGTTATAATGCATTAACTCTTTGCCTGCTGAGTAAATAAAATTACTTTTGCAAACAACATAGATCCAGATCAGCCGCGGCGTAACGCCTCGTCTGATCAGGATCTATGTTGTTTGCTATTCAGCCAAGTGTTTTAGCTCCACTATCCGAATAGCAAACAGCATAGAGCCTGATCAGACGGCACGTTCTGTGCCGTCTGATCTGGCTCTATGCTGTTTGCAAAGGTGATTTTATCTGCCGCTAGCATGCAAAGGGTTAATTATGAACTGATGGGACACCAATATGGGGGTCTTAAGTGGCAGATGTCTTGATTTGAAGGTGGTATCTAGCACTGGTTTCACAACATTAACCCTTTCAACACCACAGACCTCTAAATAGGCTTACAAAAAGTGTAGATCCAGATGAGCCGGCTCGTGACGAGCCGTCTCATCAGGATCTGCACTTTTTGCCAGTAATATTACTATTTTAGACAAAATTACCCATTTTGATAAATGAACTGGTCCAAATGTAATTTTCGTATTAATTTATTGGTCTAAAAACTGATCATGGACCAGTCCATGTCAGTTACTTGGTGTTGAATGGGTTAAAAACGAATCAAGACATGTACAGTCTATCAATGCTTTTATACTATTGCACAACAAGCTCATACAACATACCTTTATACTATTGCACAACAAGCTCATACAACATACTTTTATACTATTGCACAACAAGCTCATACAACATACGTTTATACTATTGCACAACAAGCTCATACAACATACCTTTATACTATTGCACAACAAGCTCATACAACATACTTTTATACTATTGCACAACAAGCTCATACAACATACTTTTATACTATTGCACAACAAGCTCACAACAAGCTCACAACAAGCTCATACAACATACCTTTATACTATTGCACAACAAGCTCATACAACATACTTTTATACTATTGCACAACAAGCTCATACAACATACGTTTATACTATTGCACAACAAGCTCATACAACATACCTTTATACTATTGCACAACAAGCTCATACAACATACTTTTATACTATTGCACAACAAGCTCATACAACATACTTTTATACTATTGCACAACAAGCTCATACAACATACTTTTATTCTATTGCACAACAAGCTCATACAACATACTTTTATACTATTGCACAACAAGCTCATACAACATACTTTTATTCTATTGCACAACAAGCTCACAACAAGCTCATACAACATACTTTTATACTATTGCACAACAAGCTCATACAACATACTTTTATACTATTGCACAACAAGCTCATACAACATACTTTTATACTATTGCACAACAAGCTCATACAACATACTTTTATACTATTGCACATCAAGCTCATACAACATACTTTTATACTATTGCACAACAAGCTCATACAACATACTTTTATACTATTGCACAACAAGCTCATACAACATACCTTTATACTATTGCACAACAAGCTCATACAACATACCTTTATACTATTGCACAACAAGCTCTTACAACGTTTAAGTTTAATCGCTCACAAGAAAACCATCACCTTATGGGAAAGAGAAGCGCAATGTGGATCTAAGTCTCTTGCAATGGAAGTCGTGATAGTGCAGTGGTAGTGTGTTCACTTTAAGTGGGAAAGGCCCAGAGTTTGTGCCCAGTTGTAGCCGTTACGATTGTGCCCTTAGGCAAGGCATTTAAATTCCACATTGCCTCTTCTCTCTCCCTCGTGGCAATGGATTCCATCAGGAATACGGTCTTGAGAATGATTAATATAAGTTGTAAGAACTTGTTTCACAATCAAGCTATAATAAATTTGTGTAAACTAAGTATCTTGCAATGCAAGACTTGCATAAGGACCCTGCCACCATGATTTGAACAACATGCAAGACTTGCATAAGGACCCTGCCACCATGATTTGAACAACATGCAAGACTTGCATAAGGACCCTGCCACCATGATTTGAACAACATGCAAGACTTGCATAAGGACCTTGCCACCATGATTTGAACAACATGCAATACTTGCATAAGGACCCTGCCACCATGATTTGAACAACATGCAAGACTTGCATAAGGACCCTGCCACCATGATTTGAACAACATGCAAGACTTGCATAAGGACCCTGCCACTATGTTGTTATATATATTTTCAGCTATGAGTACCTTGGACCTTGCATTGAACAGACCTTGAATCTGTTAAGCTCTAGTTCTCACGAGTCTGTTGTTAAGGTAGGTACACATATAAATAATAGCCAACTTTAAGCAACATTTACGCGTGATTTAGTTACAGTACATGCTATTTGAGGTATGTATAATAGTTAAATAAGCCTAGCATGCTGGACTCGTGTATATATTTCACTTTGAGTAAAAGTGAGAAAAGTAGTCCGGCTACAGCTATGATACGGATTCTGAAGACATAAGATGTGATACAACATGCATGTATTTATGGTGGATTTATGATGTGCATATAGGAAAATATATTAATCAGTCAAAGGTATTTTAATATTACATTTGAACCACACAAAGCATGATGTTTACATAGAATATTTTAAGAGCAATTTATAATCAGTGAATTATTAATCTCACTAGAATTTTGTAAATTGAGTATCACTTCATACTAATCTGCCCACATTATTCAACTCTAAGATCGAAATTCATTAAAAGATATTACCGTACTTGGCCGACAATACATTAATCTTTTCTTGTGAAAATCCAAAAAAATCAACATCGATCTTTCCAAATATATATATTTTGCAAATACACAATGAAACTAACACATTTTTACATCATATATTTGAATACTGATAACTTACAAGTTTGCTCTTTTGTAAAATACCATGTCACTGCCTGTTTTTACTGTCTAATTGCTATAAACATGTGTAACTGTTTTATGCAATAAACATATTGTATTGTATTGTTTACTGAAAAACATGACATTGAGACACATTTCTTGTACCTGTGTTTTCTCTCAAATGTAAAACTGACTCCATATTTCTGGAAGGGCCGTAACTAGTGTTGCTAGAACTTATGGCCCCGACACATTTGCCTTTCATGAAATTGTCATGTATTGTATTATATGTATGTAAAATGAATCGAGCAATAACATATGATTAAACTAGTCTTCATGTTCTTGCAGGTCTTTGAGTTATTGCACACACTGTGTCGTGTTGAGGGTGTGCGGAGGGTGGTCTGTAAAGCCATGTTTGCCACATTCCACATTCAGGACCCATCTCAGTTTGCCGCACTTGCCCAGACCCCCCTCAGCAGGATAGCAGATCCTCTTCTTGCCACAATTCACTGGGCAGGGCAGTCCACAGACTCCCAGGGGCTGGCCCCACTGGGTTCATATGACTTGCTGATAGAGATTTACGAGGAAATGATATTCTCACATAGCAAGATGAACTACGATAAACATGTAGCGGCTATATTACCAACAGCCCTGCACACGCTAAGCACCCCGCTAGAGGGAGATAATCGTATGATAGAGAGACGGTGTTCCGCGTTGGTGAAATGTGTCAAGTTACTCCTCAGTATCCTTTTGCTTTACCTCGCATAATTTATAAGAATACTACAGTCAAACCTGTGTCAGTGGTCACCTCTATTAAGCAGCCAACCTGTATTAAGCAGCCAGTTTTCAGATTCCCAATATGTTGTTTTATTATACATTTGCCATCTATTAAGCAGCCACCTGTGCTAAGCAGCCAGTTTTCAGATTCCCAATATGTTGTTTTATTATACATTTGCCCTCTATTAAGCAGCCACCTGTGCTAAGCAGCCACTTTCTGTGATTCCCTTGGCTGGCTGCTTAAGACAGTGTTGACTGTATGTGCATCATTTTCAGGTTCGGTGACTAAACACTGCACATTGTGTCCTCATTCTAAGGTGGCTGCCATTTTGACCATCCTGGAAATATCTCGTCATGCCTAACTATTGTGTCATTTTTGATTGGGGTGGAGCAGTGGGGGAATGCAGTTAACATCCTTCTCATTTATTTTTGAGTACTGCAGAAGTAGCTACATTGTTCAAGTGCAAGACTGCCGGCATTGTGTCCATTTTGAAAATCTATTATCAAGTTTATATAACGATTGCGATGCAAGTTTTAACAACTTATATTAATCACTCTCATTGGCGCGGATGACAGCGTAAATGTGGTCATTCGTGTGGGAGGAAACCGGAGTACCCGGAGAAAACACACCTGTCCGATCTGGCGACCATCGTATCATCTTGCATACAATCTATTATCAATCTTTATCCAAACATCTTGTAACTTGGTATGGAGTATTGCGACAGTCTTTAAGAAGGGTCTTTAAACCGAGGTCTCATGTTGGTGCTTTACACCGTGCACGTAAAAGAACAAGAGGAGACTGGAATGGGTCTCTGTCTGTATCATTGCACTATCCTCCAAAAATCTTCAGGAGGCGTCGCTCATATGGGCAACCGGTATCGACGATAAATAAACATAAAACACACATAGAACTATTGTTCATTCCAAATCGTATATGTGCTCCATTATGTTTTGAATTTGCTCTAGTATTTATATTGATTGTTCCTTATCTGCTGTCAGCATTCTGTCACGAGGACAGTCTTCTCACGCTCGTCTCCAAGCAGCTTGCCCCGGACCTGCTGATTAAACTACTCTACTTCCAGTTTAACAACAACACCAGAACGATGGTGTCCGATGTTACCCCACCCACAGATGATTGGAGGTAAGCGATGTGTAAAGTACCATGTCTTCCAGCTCTGTGTTTCTATGGTGACCGCACTCACAGATGATGGGAGGTAAGCGATGTGTAAAGTTCCACGTCTTCCTGCTCTATGTTTCTATGGTGACCGCACTCACAGATGATGGGAGGTAAGTGATGTGTAAAGTTCCACGTCTTCCTGCTCTTATGTTTCTATGGTGACCGCACTCACAGATGATGGGAGGTAAGTGATGTGTAAAGTTCCACGTCTTCCTGCTCTTATGTTTCTATGGTGACCACACTCACAGATGATGGGAGGTAAGTGATGTGTAAAGTTCCATGTCTTCCTGCTGTTATGTTTCTATGGTGACCGCACTCACAGATGATGTGAGATAAGTGATGTGTAAAGTTCCATGTCTTCCTGCTCTATGTTTCTATGGTGACCGCACTCACAGATGATTGGAGGTAAGTGATGTGTAAAGTTCCATGTCTTCCTGATCTATGTTTCTATGGTGACCACACTCACAGATGATGGGAGGTAAGTGATGTGTAAAGTTCCATGTCTTCCTGCTGTTATGTTTCTATGGTGACCGCACTCACAGATGATGTGAGATAAGTGATGTGTAAAGTTCCATGTCTTCCTGCTCTATGTTTCTATGGTGACCGCACTCACAGATGATGGGAGGTAAGTGATGTGTAAAGTTCCATGTCTTCCTGCTCTATGTTTCTATGGTGACCGCACTCACAGATGATTGGAGGTAAGTGATGTGTAAAGTTCCATGTCTTCCTGATCTATGTTTCTATGGTGACCACACTCACAGATGATGGGAGGTAAGTGATGTGTAAAGTTCCATGTCTTCCTGCTCTATGTTTCTATGGTGACCGCATTCACAGATGATGGGAGGTAAGTGATGTGTAAAGTTCCATGTCTTCCTGCTCTATGTTTCTATGGTGACCGCACTCACAGATGATGGGAGGTAAATGATGTGTAAAGTTCCATGTCTTCCTGATCTATGTTTCTATGGTGACCACACTCACAGATGATGGGAGGTAAGTGATGTGTGAAGTTCCACGTCTTCCTGATCTATGTTTCTATGGTGACCACACTCACAGATGATGGGAGGTAAGTGATGTGTGAAGTTCCACGTCTTCCTGCTCTTATGTTTCTATGGTGACCGCACTCACAGGTGATGGGAGGTAAGTGATGTGTAAAGTTCCACGTCTTCCTGCTCTTATGTTTCTATGGTGACCGCACTCACAGATGATGGGAGGTAAGTGATGTGTAAAGTTCCACGTCTTCCTGCTCTTATGTTTCTATGGTGACCACACTCACAGATGATGGGAGGTAAGTGATGTGTAAAGTTCCATGTCTTCCTGCTGTTATGTTTCTATGGTGACCGCACTCACAGATGATGGGAGGTAAGTGATGTGTAAAGTTCCATGTCCTCCTGCTCTATGTTTCTATGGTGACCGCACTCACAGATGATGGGAGGTAAGTGATGTGTAAAGTTCCATGTCTTCCTGATCTATGTTTCTATGGTGACCACACTCACAGATGATGGGAGGTAAGTGATGTGTAAAGTTCCATGTCTTCCTGCTCTATGTTTCTATGGTGACCGCACTCACAGATGATGGGAGGTAAGTGATGTGTAAAGTTCCACGTCTTCCTGCTCTTATGTTTCTATGGTGACCGCACTCACAGATGATGGGAGGTAAGTGATGTGTAAAGTTCCACGTCTTCCTGCTCTTATGTTTCTATGGTGACCACACTCACAGATGATGGGAGGTAAGTGATGTGTAAAGTTCCATGTCTTCCTGCTCTTATGTTTCTATGGTGACCGCACTTAAATATGTCCAAATTTTGCGAGTAGTGTCCATCCTTGCATCAACCGCCAGCAATTTGTGGACATGGATAAAAACTGTCAGCAAGGTATTTAGGGTGTTTAAGCCCTTTTATACGAGTGCACCAAGTTATAAGCCCTTTTATACGAGTGCGCCAAGTTATAAGCCCTTTTATACGAGTGCGCCAAGTTATAAGCCCTTTTATATGAGTGTGCCAAGTTATTAGCCCTTTTATACGAGTGCGCCAAGTTATAAGCCCTTTTATACGAGTGCGCCAAGTTATAAGCCCTTTTATACTAGTGAGCCAAGTTATAAGCCCTTTTATACAAGTGCGCCAAGTTATAGGCCCTTTTATATGAGTGTGCCAAGTTATAAGCCCTTTTATACGAGTGCGCCAAGTTATAAGCCCTTTTATATGAGTGTGCCAAGTTATTAGCCCTTTTATACGAGTGCGCCAAGTTATAAGCCCTTTTATACGAGTGCGCCAAGTTATAAGCCCTTTTATACTAGTGAGCCAAGTTATAAGCCCTTTTATACAAGTGCGCCAAGTTATAGGCCCTTTTATACGAGTGCGCCAAGTTATAAGCCCTTTTATATGAGTGTGCCAAGTTATAAGCCCTTTTATATGAGTGCGCCAAGTTATAGGCCCTTTTATACGAGTGCGCCAAGTTATAGGCCCTTTTATATTAGTGAGCCAAGTTATAAGCCCTTTTATACTAGTGAGCCAAGTTATAAGCCCTTTTATACAAGTGCGCCAAGTTATAAACCCTTTTATACTAGTGCGCCAAGTTATGGAAGTTACATATTACTTGATTTCAGTGATGTTACAGTAAATCTAGTTATCAAAGTAAAATTTGATTTTATTTCAGTGATTTTTGGGAACAGTAAACTTAGTTATAAAAGTTAAATGTGACTTTCAGTGATTTTTTGGACCGGTAAACTTAGTTATAAAAGTTACTTGTTACCTTATTTCAGTGATTTTTGGGACTGGTAAACTTAGTTATAAAGTTAAATGTTACCTTATTTTAGTGATTTTTGGGACCGGTAAACTTAGTTATAAAAGTTACTTGTTACCTTATTTCAGTGATTTTTGGGACCGGTAAACTTAGTTGTAAAAGTTAAATGTTGCTTTATTTCAGTGATGTTGGAGTGGAACTTGTTTTATATCTGTTAGACCTGATAGCCAGAATTAAAAATGAAGTACTTGAAGATCTCTTTATGACTACCATGCAGGTCAGTAAAGTTCAAATGTATTTTCAACCGATAATCAGGGTATGTCTGAGGTCACAGTTGTTGCAGTTTACTTGTCAATCATCACTCTGTAGGTGGGGTATGTCTGAGGTCACAGTTGTTGCAGTTCACTTGTCAATCATCACCCTGTAGGCGGGGCATGTCTGAGGTCACAGTTGTTGCAGTATACTTGTCAATCATCATCCTATAGGCGGGGCATGTCTGAGGTCACAGTTGTTGCACCAAGCATTCAGCACCAAGTAACTGACATGGACTGGTGCATTCAGCACCAAGTAACTGACATGGACTGGTGCATTCAGCACCAAGTAACTGACATGGACTGGTGCATTCAGCACCAAGTAACTGACATGGACTGGTGCATTCAACACCAAGTAACTGACATGGACTGGTGCATTCAACACCAAGTAACTGACATGGACTGGTGCATTCAACACCAAGTAACTGACATGGACTGGTGCATTCAACACCAAGTAACTGACATGGACTGGTGCATTCAACACCAAGTATCAGACATGGACTGGTGCATTATATTAACCCATTCAACACCAAGTAACTGACATGGACTGGTGCATGATATTTAACCCATTCAACACCAAGTAACTGACATGGACTGGTGCATTATATTAACCCATTCAACACCAAGTAACTGACATGGACTGGTGCATGATATTTAACCCATTCAACACCAAGTAACTGACATGGACTGGTGCATTATATTAACCCATTCAACACCAAGTAACTGACATGGACTGGTGCATTATATTAACCCATTCAACACCAAGTAACTGACATGGACTGGTGCATCATATTAACCCATTCAACACCAAGTAACTGACATGGACTGGTGCATTATATTAACCCATTCAACACCAAGTAACTGACATGGACTGGTGCATCATATTAACCCATTCAACACCAAGTAACTGATATGGACTGGTGCATTATATTAACCCATTCAACACCAAGTAACTGACATGGACTGGTGCATCATATTAACCCATTCAACACCAAGTAACTGACATGGACTGGTGTATGATATTTTTAGACCAGTCAATAAGAAAATTACATTTGGACAAGTTCATTTATCAAAATGGGTAATTTTATCTAAAAATACTAACATTACTGGCAAAAAGTGTAGATCCTGATTAGACGGCTGATCACGAGCTGGTTGATCTTGACACTTTTTGTAAGCCTATTTATACTAGAAATATATTTGGATAAACAATTATACCATATACAGTAATCAGAAATTACATTCTGTAGAAATATGCTTTTCGACTGATGTAATGTCGCTTTAAATATGTGTTTAACCACTACTATTGAGCCTGTTGAAATGTAATCATTTATACACCACAATAGTGATCTCCTAATTGACTGTTTACGTGACGTCATTTGTTCATTGAAAATTTATTAGATGTTGTTTGCAACACAGGTTTGACTTGAAGTTGATTCGTAACTTGAAGTTGATTTGTAACTTGAAGTTGATTCGTAACTTGAACTTGATTCGTAACTTGAAGTTGATTGTAACTTGAAGTTGATTTGTAACTTGAACTTGATTCGTAACTTGAACTTGATTCGTAACTTGAAGTTGATTCGTAACTTGAAGTTGATTCGTAACTTGAAGTTGATTGTAACTTGAGGTTGATTCGTAACTTGAAGTTGATTCGTAACTTGAAGTTGATCATAGCTTGAAGTTGATTCGTAACTTGAAGTTGATTCGTAGAGGGAAGACGTGGCTTTGGATGTGGTACCTGTAGAAGTAGTTTACTTCATGATTTATTCACCTAGTAGCTAATTTGTTTATCTGTGTGTTTCAGGAGACGCGGGTGGTACCGTTCCTGGCCTGTGGATTATGTAGTACCAATCGTCAGAGAGTACAAGACACATTGAATCTCATACAGATTTGCTCTAAGCTTGAAGGATTTCCAAATGTTATGTAAGTGTAAATTTTGAATGATAAGTACAGTCGAACTTCGTTGCCTCGAACTCGGTTAAACTTGCCTAAAGGCTTGTTTTATAGCAAAATTCATAAATATGGTATGAAATCACCACTCATGTAAGATCATATTGTGGAAGTCGTGATAGCACAGTGGATGCGCGTTCGCTTCAGATGCGAAAGGTCCGGAGTTCGAACCCCGCTGGAGCCGTTACGATTGTGCCCTTAGGCAAGGCATTTAAATTCCACATTGCCTCTTCTCTCTCCTTCATGGCGATGGATTTACATCAGGAATGAGGTCTCGAGAGTGATTAATATAAGTTGAAAGAACTTGCTTCGCAATCGAGCTAAAATAAATTTGTATAAACTAAGATTATATATATATACTTTTGATGAGATTTTAGAAAATGAAACATGGACATGTATTATGTTGCAGTGACATCTGCATGATTTTATGTAATTGAATTTGTTACCACTGATTATGAGAGTTTTGCGTTACTTGTTTTACAGGATAGCAAATGAATGTGTGTTTTACGTTTATTTATCATCGCTACCGGTTGCCCATATGACTTACGTCTCCTGAAGAGATTAGTCATTTTAGATTTTGGAGGATAGTGCAATGATACAGACAGATACCCATTTCTGAGTCTCCTCTGGTTCTTTTGCGTGACGGTGCACAGCATCGACATGAGACCTCGGTTTAAAGTCCCATCTGAAAGACTGTTAATTTTATTAGGGTCAGACGGGGAGAACGATAGCGCAATGGTTAGCGCGCTCGTTTCTCATCGATGCAACCTGGGTTCGATCCTCGGACCGGGAAGTATGTGAGATGGTACGGTGGTCGCCAGATCGGACAGGTGAGTTTTCTCCGGGTACTCCGGTTTCCTCCCGCACGAATGACCACATATACACTTTTATCCGCGCCAACGAGAGTCATTAATATAAGTTGTTAAAACTTGTTTCGCAATCGTTGTAAAATAAATAACGTTTAAACTGAATTATATTCAGTGTTGATTTATCTCCTATTGCAGACTCGGTGATGTGTTAGCCAGCCAGAATGCAGCTAGAGAAAGACGTATACAGTCGTCTGTGCAGATTTCTGACTACAGCTACCCAAACAAACGAATCTTGTTGGAAGATAAAGAGAATATGGTGCCAATGTCTGTGGCATATATGAATGGAAATATGGCAAATATTGCTTGCCATCAGGTGTCCAATAACTCAGATTGTGATATAAGTACAGAGTCATTACATTCCCTGATTGACAAGATGAACAGCGGTCAGTGGGTAGGTGGTTATACTAGGGTACAGAGGGTTTATAGTTCTACTGTGCCAGTCAGTTCTCGAGTGTTAATGAAAGAGATTAAAGAAATATGTAGAGGATATTGATATATTGTGTTTATTAGTTAACTCCACTAGTGGAAATACAAATTTCGGGGATCACACGATGAAATAAAATCCTATCTTGCACTAATAGACACAAATCTTCTTTTAGGAATACGAAACACACTCGCATGTGATTTCAACATGGCGTCAAAATGGCTTCAAATAACACACTCACATGTGTTTTCAACATGTCGTCAAAATGGCTTCAAAAACACACACTCGCATGTGATTTCAACATGGCGTCAAAATGGCTTCAAATAACACACTCACATGTGTTTTCAACATGTCGTCAAAATGGCTTCAAAAAACACACTCGCATGTGATTTCAACATGGCGTCAAAAAACACAACTGTTCACACATTATTTGCACAGTAATCCATGAGGTTTCACCCTTTATAAAAGCAAACAAATACTTCTTCATATATACCTACCTCTGCTTAGGGATTTTAGAGTGTACACGCGAATGACATTAATGAAACGGTCAACATTTACATATTTGCTAAGTTTAATATGAATATTTATCTGTTTTTTGTGTGCTCATTTTCCTGTTTGACAATTCTAGTGTGTATCATATAAAACAAGCACCTGTTACTGACAGTGTTGATGTCATTCGCAAACAAATTCGAAAACAGGTGGGGAACGAAAACAGGGCATTTGACAATAAATAAACTGTTGAGAAAGTTATAAATATATTTGTAATAATCTGTTGTTTATATTTTGTTACAGCTAAAGGATGGGAAGGAATCCGAGATTGTACCTGTTTATGAGAGGTCGTTGCAAGCTTTACAGGTATATGTGTAAATTGTACCTGTTTATGAGAGGTTGTTGCAAGCTTTACAGGTATATGTGTAAATTGTACCTGTTTATGAGAGGTCGTTGCAAGCTTTACAGGTATATGTGTAAATTGTACCTGTTTATGAGAGGTCGTTGCAAGCTTTACAGGTATATGTGTAAATTGTACCTGTTTATGAGAGGTTGCTGCAAGCTTTACAGATATATGTGTAAAATGTACCTGTTTATGAGAGGTTGTTGCAAGCTTTACAGATATATGTGTAAAATGTACCTGTTTATGAGAGGTTGTTGCAAGCTTTACAGATATATGTGTAAAATGTACCTGTTTATGAGAGGTTGTTGCAAGCTTTACAGATATATGTGTAAAATGTACCTGTTTATGAGAGGTTGTTGCAAATGTACCTGTTTATGAGAGGTTGTTGCAAGCTTTACAGATATATGTGTAAAATGTACCTGTTTATGAAAGGTTGTTGCAAGCTTTACAGATATATGTGTAAAATGTACCTGTTTATGAGAGGTTGTTGCAAGCTTTACAGATATATGTGTAAAATGTACCTGTTTATGAGAGGTTGTTGTAAGCTTTACAGATATATGTGTAAAATGTACCTGTTTATGAGAGGTTGTTGCAAGCTTTACAGATATATGTGTAAAATGTACCTGTTTATGAGAGGTTGTTGCAAGCTTTACAGATATATGTGTAAAATGTACCTGTTTATGAGAGGTTGTTGTAAGCTTTACAGATATATGTGTAAAATGTACCTGTTTATGAGAGGTTGTTGCAAGCTTTACAGATATATGTGTAAAATGTACCTGTTTATGAGAGGTTGCTGCAAGCTTTACAGATATATGTGTAAAATGTACCTGTTTATGAGAGGTTGTTGTAAGCTTTACAGATATATGTGTAAAATGTACCTGTTTATGAGAGGTTGTTGCAAGCTTTACAGATATATGTGTAAAATGTACCTGTTTATGAGAGGTTGCTGCAAGCTTTACAGATATATGTGTAAAATGTACCTGTTTATGAGAGGTTGCTGTAAGCTTTACAGATATATGTGTAAAATGTACCTGTTTATGAGAGGTTGTTGCAAGCTTTACAGATATATGTGTAAAATGTACCTGTTTATGAGAGGTTGTTGCAAGCTTTACAGATATATGTGTAAAATGTACCTGTTTATGAGAGGTTGTTGCAAGCTTTACAGATATATGTGTAAAATGTACCTGTTTATGAGAGGTTGCTGCAAGCTTTACAGATATATGTGTAAAATGTACCTGTTTATGAGAGGTTGTTGCAAGCTTTACAGATATATGTGTAAAATGTACCTGTTTATGAGAGGTTGTTGCAAGCTTTACAGATATATGTGTAAAATGTACCTGTTTATGAGAGGTTGTTGCAAGCTTTACAGATATATGTGTAAAATGTACCTGTTTATGAGAGGTTGCTGTAAGCTTTACAGATATATGTGTAAAATGTACCTGTTTATGAGAGGTTGTTGCAAGCTTTACAGATATATGTGTAAAATGTACCTGTTTATGAGAGGTTGTTGCAAGCTTTACAGATATATGTGTAAAATGTACCTGTTTATGAGAGGTTGTTGCAAGCTTTACAGATATATGTGTAAAATGTACCTGTTTATGAGAGGTTGTTGCAAGCTTTACAGATATATGTGTAAAATGTACCTGTTTATGAGAGGTTGTTGCAAGCTTTACAGATATATGTGTAAAATGTACCTGTTTATGAGAGGTTGTTGCAAGCTTTACAGATATATGTGTAAAATGTACCTGTTTATGAGAGGTTGTTGCAAGCTTTACAGATATATGTGTAAAATGTACCTGTTTATGAGAGGTTGTTGCAAGCTTTACAGATATATGTGTAAAATGTACCTGTTTATGAGAGGTTGTTGCAAGCTTTACAGATATATGTGTAAAATGTACCTGTTTATGAGAGGTTGTTGCAAGCTTTACAGATATATGTGTAAAATGTACCTGTTTATGAGAGGTTGTTGCAAGCTTTACAGATATATGTGTAAAATGTACCTGTTTATGAGAGGTTGTTGCAAGCTTTACAGATATATGTGTAAAATGTACCTGTTTATGAGAGGTTGTTGCAAGCTTTACAGATATATGTGTAAAATGTACCTGTTTATGAGAGGTTGTTGCAAGCTTTACAGATATATGTGTAAAATGTACCTGTTTATGAGAGGTTGTTGCAAGCTTTACAGATATATGTGTAAAATGTACCTGTTTATGAGAGGTTGTTGCAAGCTTTACAGATATATGTGTAAAATGTACCTGTTTATGAGAGGTTGTTGCAAGCTTTACAGATATATGTGTAAAATGTACCTGTTTATGAGAGGTTGTTGTAAGCTTTACAGATATATGTGTAAAATGTACCTGTTTATGAGAGGTTGTTGCAAGCTTTACAGATATATGTGTAAAATGTACCTGTTTATGAGAGGTTGCTGTAAGCTTTACAGATATATGTGTAAAATGTACCTGTTTATGAGAGGTTGCTGCAAGCTTTACAGATATATGTGTAAAATGTACCTGTTTATGAGAGGTTGTTGCAAGCTTTACAGATATATGTGTAAAATGTACCTGTTTATGAGAGGTTGCTGTAAGCTTTACAGATATATGTGTAAAATGTACCTGTTTATGAGAGGTTGTTGTAAGCTTTACAGATATATGTGTAAAATGTACCTGTTTATGAGAGGTTGCTGTAAGCTTTACAGATATATGTGTAAAATGTACCTGTTTATGAGAGGTTGTTGCAAGCTTTACAGATATATGTGTAAAATGTACCTGTTTATGAGAGGTTGTTGCAAGCTTTACAGATATATGTGTAAAATGTACCTGTTTATGAGAGGTTGTTGCAAGCTTTACAGATATATGTGTAAAATGTACCTGTTTATGAGAGGTTGTTGCAAGCTTTACAGATATATGTGTAAAATGTACCTGTTTATGAGAGGTTGCTGTAAGCTTTACAGATATATGTGTAAAATGTACCTGTTTATGAGAGGTTGCTGTAAGCTTTACAGATATATGTGTAAAATGTACCTGTTTATGAGAGGTTGTTGTAAGCTTTACAGATATATGTGTAAAATGTACCTGTTTATGAGAGGTTGCTGTAAGCTTTACAGATATATGTGTAAAATGATTTTGTCTCGCTTGCTTCTTCAGTATGCTTATAATCATACGGTCCAGTTAAAATAATGGCCTCATAATCCAGGGCTCGCAAATTCGTTGCACATGCTATGCCAGACTAAAATACATAATATCATAGTCCTTCGGATGAGATTTTAATTTGCATGCAAAAGAATCAGAGGAGGCTCTATAATGATGCTCTATTTGTATCATTGCACTAGCCTCCGAAATGACAAATCTCTCCAGGAGGTGTGGCCTCTGTAATGTTGCTTCTGTTTGTATCATTGCACTAGCCTCCGAATGACAAATCTCTCCAGGAGGTGTGGCCTCTGTAATGTTGCTTCTGTTTGTATCATTGCACTAGCCTCCGAAATGACAAATCTCTCCAGGAGGTGTGGCCTCTGTAATGTTGCTTCTGTTTGTATCATTGCACTAGCCTCCGAAATGACAAATCTCTCCAGGAGGTGTGGCCTCTGTAATGTTGCTCTGTTTGTATCATTGCACTAGCCTCTGAAATGACAAATCTCTCCAGGAGGTGTGTCCTCTGTAATGTTGCTCTATTTGTATCATTGCACTAGCCTCCAAAATGACAAATCTCTCCAGGAGGTGTGGCCTCTGTAATGTTGCTTCTGTTTGTATCATTGCACTAGCCTCCGAAATGACAAATCTCTCCAGGAGGTGTGGCCTCTGTAATGTTGCTCTATTTGTATCATTGCACTAACCTCCGAAATGACAAATCTCTCCAGGAGGTGTGGCCTCTGTAATGTTGCTTCTGTTTGTATCATTGCACTAGCCTCCGAAATGACAAATCTCTCCAGGAGGTGTGGCCTCTGTAATGTTGCTCTGTTTGTATCATTGCACTAGCCTCCGAATGACAAATCTCTCCAGGAGGTTCCGAAATGACATCTCTCCAGGAGGTGTGGCCTCTGTAATGTTGCTCTATTTGTATCATTGCACTAGCCTCCGAAATGACAAATCTCTCCAGGAGGTGTGGCCTCTGTAATGTTGCTTCTGTTTGTATCATTGCACTAGCCTCCGAAATGACAAATCTCTCCAGGAGGTGTGGCCTCTGTAATGTTGCTCTGTTTGTATCATTGCACTAGCCTCCGAATGACAAATCTCTCCAGGAGGTGTGGCCTCTGTAATGTTGCTTCTGTTTGTATCATTGCACTAGCCTCCGAAATGACAAATCTCTCCAGGAGGTGTGGCCTCTGTAATGTTGCTCTATTTGTATCATTGCACTAGCCTCCGAAATGACAAATCTCTCCAGGAGGTGTGGCCTCTGTAATGTTGCTCTATTTGTATCATTGCACTAGCCTCCGAAATGACAAATCTCTCCAGGAGGTGTGGCCACTGGAATGTTGCTTCTGTTTGTATCATTGCACTAGCCTCTGAAATGACAAATCTCTCCAGGAGGTGTGTCCTCTGTAATGTTGCTGTTTGTATCATTGCACTAGCCTCCGAAATGACAAATCTCTCCAGGAGGTGTGGCCACTGGAATGTTGCTCTGTTTGTATCATTGCACTAGCCTCTGAAATGACAAATCTCTCCAGGAGGTGTGTCCTCTGTAATGTTGCTCTGTTTGTATCATTGCACTAGCCACCGAAATGACAAATCTCTCTAGGAGGTGTCGCTCATGTTGGCAACCGATCGCTACGATAAATAAACACAAAACACACGCAATGAAGTCACCGAGACCAGGAGGTATCGCTCATATTGGCAATGAAGTCATCGAGTGAATTAAATATAGCACCCTCTGAAGTCAGATCTGTGTCTGCACATCATGTCATGAAACGTAAAATTATTCTATTCTCTAAGAATCCGAGGTGATTTAGATTATGAATGCACGTCTGCGCAAAAATGTAGTCCATTCTTACACTATTGGAATGTGTACAGTTTAAAGGATTCTGTCTTGTATGGAAATATTAATGTTGTAATTTGAAATATTAGCTATAATTATAACAAAGAATGTTCTTTCTCTGAGTTTCATGGAGATAGAAAATGTCAGATTTTACACCTAATTTGGTCATAGAAAAAACCCCATTTCATATCTTGATGAAAACGGAGAAAAATAATATTTAATTGTTAATACGATTGGGCTGTCTGATTAGCGCAGTGGTTCGCGCTCGCTTCTCACCAATGCAACCCGTGTTCGATCCTCGGACCGGGAAGTATGTGAGATGGTACGGTGGTCGCCAGATCGGATAGGTGGGTTTTCTGTACGCTTTCATCCGCGCCAACGAGAGTGATTAATATAATTTGTTAGAACTTGCTTCGCAATCGTTGTAAAATAAATAAAGTTTAATACATGTGGCATGTTTGTGTTGTATATACATTATTTCTGTATACAGATAAGGAACATTGTGTCACGGATTCATTGTTAAACTGGATGGTAGTTAGTAACAGTTTATTCTGTATAAGTTTTTGGTTCATTCAGACTAAGGAAGTGCAACTACAAGACTTACTGGAAGCTAAGACTATGTCCCTGACACAAGCTGACAGGATGCTAGCCCAATACCGGGCTAGGAAAGGACAGGAGGATGCTGAGGTATATTAAATTGTTATATCTATCAACTGGAAGTCATATCTTCTACATCGGAGAACTGACAGGTCTGAGAACTGGAAGTTTTATCTCCTACATGGGAGAACTGACAGGTCTGAGAACTGGAAGTTTTATCTCCTACATGGGAGAACTGACAGGTCTGAGGACTGGAAGTCATATCTTTTACATGGGAGAACTGACAGGTCTGAGGACTGGAAGTCATATCTTTTACATGGGAGAACTGACAGGTCTGAGGACTGGAAGTCAGGTCTGATGGTGGATGTCGTGTGTGTGTGTGTGTGTGTGTGCGTGTGCGTGTGCGTGTGCGTGTGCATGTGCATGTCATTCCAGCTGTACATGTCATTGTAGCTGTACATGTCATTGTAGCTGTACATGTCATTGTAGCTGTACATGTCATTGTAGCTGTACATGCCATTGTAGCTGTACATGTCATTGTAGCTGTACATGTCATTCCAGCTGTACATGTCATTGTAGCTGTACATGTCATTCCAGCTGTACATGTCATTGCAGCTGTACATGCCATTGTAGCTGTACATGCCATTCCAGCTGTACATGTCATTCCAGCTGTACATGTCATTCCAGCTGTACATGTCATTGTAGCTGTACATGCCATTGTAGCTGTGCAATTCATTCCAGCTGTACATGTCATTGCAATTACATGTTGCATTCCAGCTGTACAAGGCATTCCAGCTGTACAAGGCATTCCAGCTGTACAAGGCATTCCAGCTGTACAAGGCATTCCAGCTGTACAAGGCATTCCAGCTGTACAAGGCATTCAAGCTGTACAAGGCATTCAAGCTGTACAAGGCATTCCAGCTGTACAAGGCATTCAAGCTGTACAAGGCATTGCAGATGTGTATTAATTGGGTAACAACTGTTTGTATTGCAGCGTAACAGGCTACGAAGTCTACTGCTTGGTTCGGAGGAGAAATGTAAAAACCTGGATAGAAAGTGTTCGGACATGAGAAATAAACTGGAGAAATACGCCAAGGAAATAGAGGACACACACATGGAAAATCAAAAGTACAAACTGATATTTTATTACAGAATTTAGATATGTGGCAGAATTATGCAATATCATTATCCATATCAAAGTTTGAACAGTTAAATTATGACATTAAAGCAGCATTACATCTAATAAAGGATGTTTTGGGTAAAATATAAATACTAATGTGTGTGTGTTTACAAAAATCGAAATAGTCGCTCAGAAACGATAAAATTCCAATAAATATAAAACGTCGTATACGCGAATTTGTTTATCAACACACGAAATGTGTGAAACAACAGAGGATGTAGAAAACAACGTATATATTTTGAACATGAAAGACTATCTATCTATCTTCCTCTAATGTCGAACCCCTCGCGGGGATGTAGAAATGTCCCTAAAAGACTTAGCTAACAGAGGTATGAATCAACATATCAATTAATTTAATTAAAAACAAATGGGGATGATGTATTCCGAATGCAAACAAGTGCGGACGATGTGTTCCGGTTGTAAACAAGTGCGTGACCAATCGACTCGGAAAGTCCTACTTTCGGTTTCGAGTTTGTTTTATCGCAAAAAACACTGTATACCAAATGAACATAAGCATACAAAGTATAATGTTAGAATGTGTAGAAGCATTGCTACCCATACGTAAAAATTGAATTTTTCAAATATCTTTTATTTCATACGATGTAATGGTGCTTTAACCCTTTCCTTTATAGAAAGTTTGGTTAATATACTATTATATATCCATGCAAACGACAGCCATTAGGTATCATGCAGTGGAGAAGTAGTCGCCATATCTATCCCACCTCCATATATATTACTGGGCCTACATAGAGATTTAGGTTAATATACTATTATATATCCATGCAAACGACAGCTATTAGCTATCATGCAGTGGAGAAGTAGTCGCCATATCTATCCCACCTCCATAGATATTACTGGAACAATATGAGATTCTGGCCTTTATTATGAACATTGGTTTGACTACTACATTGTCAATGTATGTTGTATTGGTAATGGCGTCAAGAGGTGCTTCTATGAGGGAAAAGGTTAATGAACATTGATTTGGCTACTACATTGTGAATGTATATCGTATTGGTAATGGCGTCAAGAGGTGCTTCTATGAGGCAAAGGGTTAACTACCTTTCCCATTATGTTGGAGTTCAATATGCTGACGGTACGGGTAAAAACCAATGCTGGAATCAAAATAGTTTGATATGTAATGTAGAATGTACGACTATAAGCAGGGCTCATTCTGGAGGGCGATGTGGGCGAAATAGTCACCCTAGGGACCCTGACTTCTCCCTCTGGGGGCCCCACTTCTCAACAAATGTTTTTTGTTTACAATTTTCATACAAAAGTTTCTCCAGAAAGATACATTATAAAGCACTCCTTCTATTATAATGTTGTATTTAATGGTGATACTGTGCATTTTAACCATATTTTGTTGAAATTTATTAAATAACACCATTTAAGGATGCGAGCATGCGCTTTCTCACTTCACCCAAATATTCTAACCTAGAATGAACCCTGATACGATATGGGGATATGAAGAAGAATGCTTTATTAAGACTTAAACTTTACAGTTTTTCGTCTGTAACATTTAAACATATTTACATTATATATAGTACAATATTATGATATATGCAATCATGATGAGGATGGACAAATGATGTAATGATTATGGACATACATGGAAAAATAATGACAATGTCATGAAGGATTATAGACTATGCAAAACATGGTCATGACTGTATTAAGAGTGTAGGGAGTATTCAACTGGTAACTCATATATCCTAAACAAGTGAATTACGAAGGGATAAAGCTTCATGAATATATTTACTAAAGTTAACCAGCTCTAGGGAATTGTCACATTGAAATATTTGCAATAATTTGAACATACTTGGTCGATTAGAATATAAACGTTTAATATATTTTTTTCTTAATGTACTATACACCTCACATTTAAACATGAAATGAAACTCATCTTCCACGTTGTTTGTATTACACAATAAACATAACCTTTCGTTTTGTTCAATACGGTTTCTACCATATCTGCCAGTTTCAATCCGTAAGTTGTGCGCCGATAGTCTCAATTTTGTAAATGCAATTCTTAATTTTCTGCTTAGTATTATATCTACTTCGTAACCAAAATTAATCTTTACATTTTTATATATATGTAACATAGAATGATTTATAAAAATCTGTTGGAGGGGAAACGACACGAAAAACCAGTTTGTTTGTCGACAAATCATCAAAATGTTGCTGTAAATTTTAATTAATTATTGGAGTGTAGCATATTGTAAGTAATGTCTATGTGGCTTTATGCGTAGCAGGCTAACTTGTATTTATGTATGTTTGTATTTGTGCAGGTTAGAGCTGGTGGCACAGATGCACCAGCAGCTAACAGCAGCTCATACAGAACTCACAGAGAGGTAACGTTATAATGTTAATGCTGTATTACTGTTTTATCCCTAGCCAACATTTATAGATGTTGCATTGTACAGGGGCTGTCCAAGTTTTTCAGTTTGCTTGCGGTAGGTCGGTGGTTCTACCCGAGTGCCTGTCAGTCCCGCAATACTGGTCGGATGGGCACCTGTGGTCTTCCTCCACCAATAATAGCTGGAGAGTCGCCATATGACTTAATCTTTTGAAGCGACTTTAAACCCCAAAAATAAAAGTCTAGTGTCACACGTAATGTTGGTGTTTCCATAAGGTTTTAATATCCGATTCGTGCAGTGTTCGATTTAGACTGGGAAGCCCCGTCTGAGCCGCGGTGTTTGTATATTAGACAAGACTTAGCTTGCTTCTCACCAATGCAACCCGGGTTCGATCCTCGGACCGGGAAGTATGTGAGATGGTACGATGGTTGCCAGATCGGACAGGTGGGTTTTCCCCCGGGTACTCCGGTTTCCTCCCACACGAATGACCACATTTACACTTTCATTCGCGCCAACGAGAGTGATTAATATAAGTTGTTAAAACTTGCTTCGCAATCGTTGTAAAATAAATAAAGTTTAAAAGAAAAAAGAAAAGACACGTAACTCCACATTGACACTTCCCTCTCCCCCTCATGGTGATGGATTCGGAATGAGGTCTCGAGAGCAATGAATCTAATGTTGTAAAAACTTGTTTCGCAATCGACCTAAAATAAATTTGCAATAGTTAATTAACATATATTGACATTTTGATAATAAATAAATAAGTAATAAATAAGTTATAAACATACATGCACATTGTAACCTAGGTATGAGAGTGTACAGAAATCTTACCTGACCATGAGACAGGAACATAAATCACTGACAGAGATGCACGAGATGCTTCAGAAACATAACACTAACTTGAAACAACAATATGACACGTAAGTAACGTCCTGAAACAACAATATGACACGTAAGTAACGTCCTGAAACAACACTATGACACGTAAGTAACGTCCTGAAACAACACTATGACACGTAAGTAACGTCCTGAAACAACAATATGACACGTAAGTAACGTCCTGAAACAACACTATGACACGTAAGTAACGTCCTGAAACAACACTATGACACGTAAGTAACGTCCTGAAACAACAATACAATATGTAAGTAATGTCTTGAAGCAACAATACAATATGTAAGTAACGTCCTGAAACAACAATATGACACGTAAGTAACGTCCTGAAACAACAATATGACACGTAAGTAACGTCCTGAAACAACAATATGACACGTAAGTAACGTCCTGAAACAACAATATGACACATAAGTAACATCCTGAAACAACAATATGAGACATAAGTAATGTCCTGAAACAACAATATGACACGTAAGTAGCATCCTGAAACAACACTATAACATGTAAGTAATGTCCTGAAACAACAATATGACACGTAAGTAACGTCCTGAAACAACAATACAATATGTAAGTAACGTCCTGAAGCAACAATACAATATGTAAGTAACGTCCTGAAACAACAATATGACACGTAAGTAACATCCTGAAACAACACTATAACATGTAAGTAATGTCCTGAAACAACAATATGACACGTAAGTAACATCCTGAAACAACAATATGAGACATAAGTAACGTCCTGAAACAACAATATGACACGTAAGTAACGCCCTGAAACAACAATATGACATGTAAGTAATGTCCTGAAACAACACTATGACACATAAGTAATGTCCTGAAACAACACTATGACACATAAGTAATGTCCTGAAACAACACTATGACACATAAGTAACATCCTGAAACAACAATACAACATGTAAGTAACGTCCTGAAGCAACAATACAACATGTAAGTAACGTCCTGAAGCAACAATACAACATGTAAGTAACGTTCTGAAGCAACAATACAACATGTAAGTAATGTCATGAAGCAACAATACAACATGTAAGTAACGTCCTGAAACAACAATACAACATATAAGTAACATCCTGAAGCAACAATACAACATGTAAGTACAGAAGTACAACACTGACCTGATAAGTTACATTGGTGTTTTTTTTGTTGACTTTGTGCCTACGTCTGTGCTTGCAAACCAGATATTTGGTACAGATATGTGTCCACATACTGGCTGGCATTCTAACAAATATTATCCAAATCCCCTGAATAACACCAGAGTTATTGCCCTTGAATTGTAAAAAAGAGTTGTATATCTTGAAAATGGCTGAATTTTATCTTCCTTGTGTATGTATCCTCATACTGAGTTATCCGTATCCTTTCAGCAGATCCAGAGTTATAGCCCTTGAATTGTTAAATAACGTTCATATGAACCAATATCTTGAAATGTATATGGTAGCAACGTGTAACCTGATCCTGGCATTTGTCATCTTGTCATTAATATCACATTCATTTCATTTGTGATATCCCTGTACCTCAGGATAGGTAACTGGAGCCACAGACTGGGTATGTATGTATGTATGTCCCAGTAATGTCAAACCCTTGCGAGGACCTAGACATGTTTTCCTGGGCAGGCCTAGCCGACCTAACCGAGTATCAAACCCTGGACCGTTTGATTCCAAATCCGACACTACCACTGTACCACAGACTGAGGCTAGCTTTTGTACTTAAGACATTTGTATCTTCTCAATCCCTTTATTAAATCCAGAGTTATTGCCCTTGATCCTTTCAGGATAATAACTAGACATCTAAAATAATAATTTCCATTATCATATTACAGTCAAACCTGTGTTAGTGGTCACCTCCATTAAGCAGCCAGTTTCCATATTCCCAATATGTTGTCTTAGTATACATTTGACCTCTATTAAGCAGCCACCTGTGCTAAGCAGCCACTCTCTGTGACTCCCTTGGCTGGCTGCTTAAGACAGGTTTGACTGTATACTGGCCACCTTGGATAACAGTAATAACAATTCAAAGAAATCTTTGTTTTATAGGGAAGTTTTGGAGTCCTGATTGTATCGAGTACATTAATGTTTATGTGTGGATAATGTGTAATACATTTCTATTGTCAGTAGTCGTGTTTCAGGGCTATGGAACAGTGGAATACCCTGTATAATACATTTCTATTGTCAGTAGTCGTGTTTCAGGGCTATGGAACAGTTGAATACACTATAATACATTTCTATTGTCAGTAGTCGTGTTTCAGGGCTATGGAACAGTTGAATACACTATAATACATTTCTATTGTCAGTAGTCGTGTTTCAGGGCTATGGAACAGTGGAATACCCTGTATAATACATTTCTATTGTCAGTAGTCGTGTTTCAGGGCTATGGAACAGTTGAATACCCTGTATAATACATTTCTATTGTCAGTAGTCATGTTTCAGGGCTATGTGACAGTTGAATACACTGTATAATACATTTCTATTGTCAGTAGTCGTGTTTCAGGGCTATGGAACAGTTGAATACATTGTATAATACATTTCTATTGTCAGTAGTCGTGTTTCAGGGCTATGGAACAGTGGAATACACTGTATAATACATTTCTATTGTCAGTAGTCGTGTTTCAGGGCTATGGAACAGTGGAATACACTATAATACATTTCTATTGTCAGTAGTCGTGTTTCAGGGCTATGTGACAGTTGAATACACTGTATAATACATTTCTATTGTCAGTAGTCGTGTTTCAGGGCTATGGAACAGTGGAATACACTGTATAATACATTTCTATTGTCAGTAGTCGTGTTCAGGGCTATGGAACAGTGGAATACCCTGTATAATACATTTCTATTGTCAGTAGTCGTGTTTCAGGGCTATGGAACAGTTGAATACATTGTATAATACATTTCTATTGTCAGTAGTCGTGTTTCAGGGCTATGGAACAGTGGAATACACTGTATAATACATTTCTATTGTCAGTAGTCGTGTTTCAGGGCTATGGAACAGTGGAATACACTATAATACATTTCTATTGTCAGTAGTCGTGTTTCAGGGCTATGGAACAGTGGAATACCCTGTATAATACATTTCTATTGTCAGTAGTCGTGTTTCAGGGCTATGGAACAGCTGAATACCCTTCAAGATGAGAGGAGAAAGGTCAGCAAGCAACTAAAAACTACTGAAACCAAACTGGAAGGTTTGTGTGTTCTATCATGTAGTCTCTTATCATGTGCTGTATAGGATTATGAAGATCGGAACTTCTATTGGTCGCCATATGACATAATGTTATGCTGTTTGGTCGACATTTAACTACAAGCACATTTTACAACATGGCAACGGCACTTTGATAGATTTACTTTTAACAAGAATCCTCACATATAAAACCATATCCTGGACTTTTATAAGTGACTCAAACAACCCATCATTATGTAACGGTGATATGTGTGTTGTCTTCAGCCTTCATCGTGTAGCATTGAACCAACATCATGTAGCATTGAACCAACATCATGTAGCATTGAACCAACATCATGTAGCATTGAACCAGCATCGTGTAGCATTGAACCAACATCGTGTGGCATTGAACCAACATCATGTAGCATTGAACCAACATCATGTAGCATTGAACCAACATCGTGTGGCATTGAACCAGCATCATGTAGCATTGAACCAACATCATGTAGCATTGAACCAACATCATGTAGCATTGAACCTACATCATTTAGCATTGAACCAACATCAAGATAGCATTGAACCAACATCATGTAGCATTGAACCAACATCGTGTAGCATTGAACCAACATCATGTAGCATTGAACCAACATCATGTAGCATTGAACCAACATCGTGTAGCATTGAACCTACATCATTTAGCATTGAACCAACATCGTGTGGCATTGAACCAACATCATGTAGCATTGAACCAACATCATGTAGCATTGAACCAACATCATGTAGCATTGAACCAACATCGTGTAGCATTGAACCAGCATCATTTAGCATTGAACCAACATCGTGTAGCATTGAACCAACATCATGTAGCATTGAACCAATATCGTGTAGCATTGAACCAACATCATATAGCATTGAACCAGCATCATGTAGTGCTGAGATGTCTTGAGCTACTGTCTTCTAAAGCACACTTACCTTCTTATATAACTACTCCACATTTATTTGTAGTACATATTGAGTTTGCTGTACCTTGTAGATAGCGTTATAGTACATATTGAGTTTGCTGTACCTTGTAGATAACGTTATAGTACATATTGAGTTTGCTGTACCTTGTAGATAATGTTAGAGTACATATTGAGTTTGCTGTACCTTGTAGATAACGTTAGAGTACATATTGAGTTTACTTGTAGATAATGTTAGAGTACATATTGAGTTTGCTGTACCTTGTAGATAACGTTATAGTACATATTGAGTTTGCTGTACCTTGTAGATAACGTTATAGTACATATTGAGTTTACTTGTAGATAATGTTAGAGTACATATTGAGTTTGCTGTACCTTGTAGATAATGTTATAGTACATATTGAGTTTGCTGTACCTTGTAGATAACGTTAGAGTACATATTGAGTTTGCTGTACCTTGTAGATAACGTTATAGTACATATTGAGTTTGCTGTACCTTGTAGATAACGTTATAGTACATATTGAGTTTGCTGTACCTTGTAGATAACGTTATAGTACATATTGAGTTTGCTGTACCTTGTAGATAACGTTATAGTACATATTGAGTTTGCTGTACCTTGTAGATAACGTTATAGTACATATTGAGTTTGCTGTACCTTGTAGATAACGTTATAGTACATATTGAGTTTACTTGTAGATAACGTTATAGTACATATTGAGTTTACTTGTAGATAATGTTATAGTACATATTGAGTTTGCTTGTAGATAACGTTATAGTACATATTGAGTTTGCTGTACCTTGTAGATAACGTTATAGTACATATTGAGTTTGCTGTACCTTGTAGATAATGTTATAGTACATATTGAGTTTACTTGTAGATAACGTTAAGAGTACATATTGAGTTTGCTGTACCTTGTAGATAATGTTATAGTACATATTGAGTTTGCTGTACCTTGTAGATAACGTTATAGTACATATTGAGTTTGCTGTACCTTGTAGATAACGTTAAAGTACATATTGAGTTTACTGTACCTTGTAGATAACGTTATAGTACATATTGAGTTTGCTGTACCTTGTAGATAACGTTATAGTACATATTGAGTTTGCTGTACCTTGTAGATAACGTTATAGTACATATTGAGTTTGCTGTACCTTGTAGATAACGTTATAGTACATATTGAGTTTGCTTGTAGATAACGTTATAGTACATATTGAGTTTGCTGTACCTTGTAGATAACGTTAGAGTACATATTGAGTTTGCTGTACCTTGTAGATAACGTTATAGTACATATTGAGTTTGCTTGTAGATAACGTTATAGTACATATTGAGTTTGCTGTACCTTGTAGATAACGTTAGAGTACATATTGAGTTTGCTGTACCTTGTAGATAACGTTATAGTACATATTGAGTTTGCTGTACCTTGTAGATAACGTTATAGTACATATTGAGTTTGCTGTACCTTGTAGATAACGTTAGAGTACATATTGAGTTTGCTGTACCTTGTAGATAACGTTAGAGTACATATTGAGTTTGCTGTACCTTGTAGATAATGTTATAGTACATATTGAGTTTACTTGTAGATAACGTTAGAGTACATATTGAGTTTGCTGTACCTTGTAGATAACGTTAAAGTACATATTGAGTTTACTGTACCTTGTAGATAACGTTAAAGTACATATTGAGTTTACTGTACCTTGTAGATAACGTTAGAGTACATATTGAGTTTGCTGTACCTTGTAGATAACGTTATAGTACATATTGAGTTTGCTGTACCTTGTAGATAACATTATAGTACATATTGAGTTTGCTGTACCTTGTAGATAACGTTATAGTACATATTGAGTTTGCTGTACCTTGTAGATAACATTATAGTACATATTGAGTTTGCTGTACCTTGTAGATAACGTTATAGTACATATTGAGTTTGCTGTACCTTGTAGATAACATTATAGTACATATTGAGTTTGCTGTACCTTGTAGATAACGTTATAGTACATATTGAGTTTGCTGTACCTTGTAGATAACGTTATAGTACATATTGAGTTTGCTGTACCTTGTAGATAACGTTATAGTACATATTGAGTTTGCTTGTAGATAACGTTATAGTACATATTGAGTTTGCTGTACCTTGTAGATAACGTTATAGTACATATTGAGTTTGCTGTACCTTGTAGATAACGTTATAGTACATATTGAGTTTGCTTGTAGATAACGTTATAGTACATATTGAGTTTGCTGTACCTTGTAGATAATGTTATAGTACATATTGAGTTTGCTGTACCTTGTAGATAACGTTATAGTACATATTGAGTTTGCTTGTAGATAACGTTATAGTACATATTGAGTTTGCTGTACCTTGTAGATAATGTTATAGTACATATTGAGTTTGCTGTACCTTGTAGATAACGTTATAGTACATATTGAGTTTGCTTGTAGATAACGTTATAGTACACATTGAGTTTGCTGTACCTTGTAGAAGTTAAGGTCGCTGACTTGTATACCACTGTAACCTATGATCACTGATGGTCACGGGTTCGAGCCCCGCTCAGGCCGTGTCTCATTTATATGAAAAAGTTGGCAGTTTCTTACGAAGGTTGGTGCACCCAAGTACTGGTTAACCGCTGGAGCCTGCCCAGGAAAGGTGTTGTTAGGTAAACTGCCCGCCGGCGATATAGCCTAAAATGGTGCTGATGCAGGCGTAAAACCCGAATCATAACATAACATGTACCTTGTAGATAACGTTATAGTACACATTGAGTTTGCTGTACCTTGTAGATAACGTTATAGTACATATTGAGTTTGCTGTACCTTGTAGATAACGTTATAGTACATATTGAGATTGCTTGTAGATAACGTTATAGTACATATTGAGTTTGCTGTACCTTGTAGATAACGTTATAGTACATATTGAGTTTGCTGTACCTTGTAGATAACGTTGTAGTACATATTGAGTTTGCTGTACCTTGTAGATAATGTTGTAGTACATATTGAGTTTGCTGTACCTTGTAGATAACGTTGTAGTACATATTGAGTTTGCTGTACCTTGTAGATAACGTTATAGTACATATTAAGATTGCTTGTAGATAACGTTATAGTACATATTGAGTTTGCTGTACCTTGTAGATAACGTTATAGTACATATTGAGTTTGCTGTACCTTGTAGATAACGTTGTAGTACATATTGAGTTTGCTGTACCTTGTAGATAACGTTATAGTACATATTGAGTTTGCTGTACCTTGTAGATAACGAATTTGCTGTACCTTGTAGATAACGTTATAGTACATATTGAGTTTGCTGTACCTTGTAGATAACGTTATAGTACATATTGAGATTGCTTGTAGATAACGTTATAGTACATATTGAGATTGCTTGTAGATAACGTTAAGAGTACATATTGAGTTTGCTGTACCTTGTAGATAATGTTATAGTACATATTGAGATTGCTTGTAGATAACGTTATAGTACATATTGAGTTTGCTGTACCTTGTAGATAACGTTATAGTACATATTGAGTTTGCTGTACCTTGTAGATAACGTTAGAGTACATATTGAGTTTGCTGTACCTTGTAGATAACGTTAAGAGTACATATTGAGTTTGTTTGTAGATAACGTTAGAGTACATATTGAGTTTGTTTGTAGATAACGTTAGAGTACATATTGAGTTTGCTGTACCTTGTAGGTAGCGTTATAGTACATATTGAATTTGCTGTACCTTGTAGATAACGTTATAGTACATATTGAGATTGCTTGTAGATAACGTTAGAGTACATATTGAGTTTGCTGTACCTTGTAGATAACGTTATAGTACATATTGAGTTTGCTGTACCTTGTAGATAACGAGTTTGCTGTACCTTGTAGATAACGTTATAGTACATATTGAGTTTGCTGTACCTTGTAGATAACGAGTTTGCTGTACCTTGTAGATAACGTTATAGTACATATTGAGTTTGCTGTACCTTGTAGATAACGTTATAGTACATATTGAGTTTGCTGTACCTTGTAGATAACGTTAGAGTACATATTGAGTTTGTTTGTAGATAATGTTAGAGTACATATTGAGCTTGCTGTACCTTGTAGATAACGTTATAGTACATATTGAGTTTACTTGTAGATAACGTTAGAGTACATATTGAGTTTACTTGTAGATAACGTTAGAGTACATATTGAGTTTGCTGTACCCTGTAGATAACGTTAGAGTACATATTGAGTTTGCTGTACCTTGTAGATAACGTTAGAGTACATATTGAGTTTGCTTGTAGATAACGTTAGAGTACATATTGAGTTTGCTTGTAGATAACGTTAGAGTACATATTGAGTTTGCTTGTAGATAACGTTAGAGTACATATTGAGTTTGTTTGTAGATAACGTTATATTACATATTGAGTTTGCTGTACCTTGTAGATAACGTTATAGTACATATTGAGTTTGCTGTACCTTGTAGATAACGTTATATTACATATTGAGTTTGCTGTACCTTGTAGATAACGTTATAGTACATATTGAGTTTGCTGTACCTTGTAGATAACGTTAGAGTACATATTGAGTTTGCTGTACCTTGTAGATAACGTTAGAGTACATATTGAGTTTGCTGTACCTTGTAGATACGATGAAGGCGTCGCTGAGATGGGAGTATGATTATAAGAAGTCTGAAGAAGAACGAGAAGTGATGGAGAACTCCATAGAAACATTGAGAAGCTCGATAGCCAAGTCGGAAGCAAAGAAAAAACAGCTGCAAGATCAGGTAATGCTGGATTTATAGGCTAATGGTGTAAAAACAACTTTACGAGTGAGTATAGGGACTGTGGACATTTCTCTTAGACACCCTGATGTTTGATATGAGTGTACCACAAACCGGCCAGCAGGAGTAAATACTAGTATCCTCTTTACTATCGGCGTGATATAGCCTGAACTGTGTTTATGTTCTGTTAAGCCAAATACTCACTCCTCTTTACTATCGTCGTGATATAGCCTGAACTGTGTTTATGTTCTGTTAAGCCAAATACTCACTCCTCTTTACTATCGGCATGATATAGCATGAACTGTGTTTATGTGCTGTTAAGCCAAATACTCACTCCTCTTTACTATCGTCGTGATATAGCCTGAACTGTGTTTATGTTCTGTTAAGCCAAATACTCACTCCTCTTTACTATTGACCTTGTATGCTGAAAGTCCCATTTCTTTACGTGTTACCACTAACTACCATTAATACAATTTATTGTGGTAGCTGATTGTGCATATAGTGCTGGGGTAGATCATCAGAATGTTCTACGATAGATTATAAGCACAACGTTAATTAATGTTGAGGGATCTGAGTAATTGTTTGTGCTGTTTCATTGGGCATATAGTGCTGGCGTAGATCATCAGAATGTTCTACGAGGGATCTGAGTAATTGTTTGTGTTGTTTCATTGGGCATATCAGCAGTTCCTAGCTTTATATTTAGCTGGAACGAATACATGTTAAGCAGCCTATCAAGCAATGTACTGCAAATTTTAAAGTCGGCATGAGTAAAGTAGTCTACTTGCTTTAAAAAATAACGTAAAATATTCATAAGTTATTGAAACGTTAGCTAAAGGACCACTAGAGAATACCCGGCTATTTGAAGAATCCGCGATTGTGATATGGATAAGTATGCACTCTACATGTGTGTCCAGATGCCCTAGCTAATTGAAAAACTCTTTGGTGATAACTTATATAAGTTTATACAGGTGTCCCGGCTATCTGACTGTTTGGTTATAACTTATATATGTTTATGTAGGTGTCCCAGGTATCTGACTGTTTGGTTATAACTTATATAAGTTTATGCAGGTGTCCTAGGTATCTGACTGTTTGGTTATAACTTATATATGTTTATGTAGGTGTCCCAGGTATCTGACTGTTTGGTTATAACTTGTAATTGTTTATGTAGGTGTCCCGGCTATCTGACTGTTTGGTTATAACTTATATATGTTTATGCAGGTGTCCCGGCTATCTGACTGTTTGGTTATAACTTATATATGTTTATACAGGTGTCCCGGCTATCTGACTGTTTGGTTATAACTTATATATGTTTATGCAGGTGTCCCGGCTATCTGACTGTTTGGTTATAACTTATATATGTTTATGCAGGTGTCCCGGCTATCTGACTGTTTGGTTATAACTGGTATATGTGTCTATACAGGTGTCCCGGCTATCTGACTGTTTGGTTATAACTGGTATATGTTTATGCAGGTGTCCTGGCTATCTGACTGGTTATAACTGGTATATGTTTATGCAGGTGTCCTGGCTATCTGACTGTTTGGTTATAACTGGTATATGTTTATGCAGGTGTCCTGGCTATCTGACTGTTTGGTTATAACTGGTATATGTTTATGCAGGTGTCCTGGCTATCTGACTGTTTGGTTATAACTGGTATATGTTTATGCAGGTGTCCTGGCTATCTGACTGTTTGGTTATAACTGGTATATGTTTATGCAGGTGTCCTGGCTATCTGACTGTTTGGTTATAACTTATATATGTTTATACAGGTGTCCCAGTTGGAGTTTGTGTGTAATGAACATGAGCAAAAGATTGCCAGGTATGAGACAGACATCCAAGAACTCCAGAGTGACGTCTCCAAACATCAGCACATAGCTGCCCTCATTAACAGCTTGAGTAGTGGAAATGCGTCGGACAAGAGTGGAATGACATCAAATTCATCCAAGGCAGATCAATAGAGTACCATGAAATATGTCCAGGGCAGATCAATAGAGTACCATGAAATATGTCCAAGGCAGATCAATAGAGTACCATGAAATATGTCAAGGCAGATCAATAGAGTACCATGAAATATGTCCACAGCAGATCAATAGAGTACCATGAAATATGTCCAAGATAGATCAATAGAGTACCATGAAATATGTCCATGGCAGATCAATAGAGTACCATGAAATATGTCCATGGCAGATCAATAGTGTACCATGAAATATGTCCAAGGCAGATCAATAGAGTACCATGAAATATGTCCATGGCAGATCAATAGAGTACCATGAAAAATGTCCAAGGCAGATGAATAGAGTACCATGAAATATGTCAAGGCAGATCAATAGAGTACCATGAAATATGTCCAAGACAGATCAATAGAGTACCATGAAATATGTCCATGGCAGATCAATAGAGTACCATGAAATATGTCCACAGCAGATCAATAGAGTACCATGAAATATGTCCACAGCAGATCAATAGAGTACCATGAAATATGTCCAAGATAGATCAATAGAGTACCATGAAAAATGTCCAAGGCAGATCAATAGAGTACCATGAAATATGTCAAGGCAGATCAATAGAGTACCATGAAATATGTCCAAGACAGATCAATAGAGTACCATGAAATATGTCCATGGCAGATCAATAGAGTACCATGAAATATGTCCACAGCAGATCAATAGAGTACCATGAAATATGTCCACAGCAGATCAATAGAGTACCATGAAATATGTCCAAGATAGATCAATAGAGTACCATGAAATATGTCCATGGCAGATCAATAGAGTACCATGAAATATGTCCAAGAGTACCATGAAATATGTCCATGGCAGATCAATAGAGTACCATGAAATATGTCCAAGACAGATCAATAGAGTACCATGAAATATGTCCATGGCAGATCAATAGAGTACCATGAAATATGTCCAAGACAGATCAATAGAGTACCATGAAATATGTCAATGAAATATGTCAAGCAGTCAATAGAGTCCTGAAAATGTCAGGCAGATCAATAGAGTACCATGAAATATGTCCATGGCAGATCAATAGAGTACCATGAAATATTTTTCTGTTATAATACAATGAGAGACGTTGCTAGTTTGTCTATTATCTCCCCTTGGCAGATACGATTTATCCCTAAATGTATTGACTATTGGTCCCTTTAATTGGAATCCTTTGTTTTTACTGTTCTATAGATATTTTTACAGCAAACTATCCATTAAATTTGTCGAGATTTAGCAATAAATATAAACTTTATGTATTTTACAACGATTGCGAAACAAGCTTTAACAACTCGTTGGCGTGGATGAAAGCGTTTATGTTGTCATTTGTGTGGGAGGAAACCATAGTACCCGGAGAAGACCAACCTGTTCGATATGGCAGCCATCATACCATCTCGCAAACTTCCCGGTCCGAGGATCGAACCCGGGTTGCATTGGTGAGAAACAAGCGTGCTAACCACTGTGCTAATTGGACAGCTTTTGCAATTTAACAGGATGAGAAAACGACGATGAAAACCAAATAAGCAGACCTATCCTCCTTTAGAGAGTGGTCGGGGGGAGATAACTGACCAATGTCTCTCGAAAACAGTTAAATGATCTTGCATTTAAGTATCTATGTACATCACTATATATGTAATGACTGACACAAGAGACTAATACACTATAATAAAATACTTAGCTACCTACAAATAATGTCGATAGTGAATTTTATTATTATTTTAGCAAAATTCTTTATCTTCAAAAATAAACTCAACCACACAACTCCTATGTTTGAAGTGTTCGTTTGTTACCTGAGGAAACGAAAGGAAGTAGAAAGACATATTGAAGGACAAAATTGCTACTCATAATAAAAAATGGGATCAAATACAGCTGTAGGACAAATTCTCAAAACCGTTTTGTTTTTTCTCTCTCTTTATTTTGTTGCTTTTTTCCCCCTTTGTTTTTGCTCTGTTAAATGTAACGGAAGAATCTATTCTTTTAACTCTATTTAAATCTATTATCACTTCCTTCTATAAAAAAAACATCTTATTCTTTGTGACCTTTCATGACATATTATTCTTAATCACTAACTGAAATGTTTAATACGTCATGTATGTGTATTTATGTATATATGTATATGTGTGTAATTTGTTCTTGTAATGACATGAAAAGGAAAATAAAAAATATTAATACAAAAAAAAAATACTTACCTACTTATACCATTGTACATGCATGTGAGTATGAAATATTGTTGCTATTTACTATATATGTAAATATTGGATTGATCTGTAAATGTCTGATGTATATCTCTACCTTTACCTGTTTTCTCTATATTTACCTGTTTTCTACTGTTTTCTCTACCGTTACCTGTTTTCTACTGTTTTCTCTACATTTACCTGTTTTCTACTGTTTTCTCTACCTTTACCTGTTCTCTTTACCTGTTTTCTCTATATTTACCTGTTTTCTACTGTTTTCTCTACCTTTACCTGTTTTCTACTGTTCTCTCTACCTTTACCTGTTTTCTACTGTTCTCTCTACATTTACCTGTTTTCTACTGTTTTCTCTACCTTTACCTGTTTTCTACTGTTCTCTCTACCTTTACCTGTTTTCTCTACATTTACCTGTTTTCTACTGTTCTCTCTACCTATACCTGTTTTCTACTGTTCTCTCTACCTTTACCTGTTTTCTCTACATTTACCTGTTTTCTACTGTTCTCTCTACCTTTACCTGTTTTCTCTACATTTACCTGTTTTCTACTGTTCTCTACCTTTACCTGTTTTCTACTGTTATCTCTACCTTTACCTGTTTTCTCTACATTTACCTGTTTTCTACTGTTCTCTACTGTTACCTGTTTTCTACTGTTCTCTCTACCTTTACCTGTTTTCTACTGTTCTCTCTACCTTTACCTGTTTTCTCTACATTTACCTGTTTTCTACTGTTATCTCTACCTTTACCTGTTTTCTCTACATTTACCTGTTTTCTACTGTTCTCTCTACCTTTACCTGTTTTCTCTACATTTACCTGTTTTCTACTGTTCTCTCTACCTTTACCTGTTTTCTACTGTTCTCTCTACCTTTACCTGTTTTCTCTACATTTACCTGTTTTCTACTGTTCTCTCTACCTTTACCTGTTTTCTCTACCTTTACCTGTTTTCTACTGTTTCTCTCTACCTTTACCTGTTTTCTCTACATTACCTGTTTTCTACTGTTCTTTCTCTACCTTTACCTGTTTTCTCTACATTTACCTGTTTTCTACTGTTCTCTCTACCTTTACCTGTTCTCTCTACCTTTACCTGTTTTCTCTACATTTACCTGTTTTCTACTGTTCTCTTTACCTGTTTTCTCTACATTTACCTGTTTTCTACTGTTCTCTCTACCTTTACCTGTTTTCTCTACATTTACCTGTTTTCTACTGTTCTCTCTACCTTTACCTGTTCTCTCTACCTTTACCTGTTTTCTCTACATTTACCTGTTTTCTACTGTTCTCTCTACCTTTACCTGTTCTCTCTACCTTTACCTGTTTTCTCTACATTTACCTGTTTTCTACTGTTCTCTCTACCTTTACCTGTTCTCTCTACCTTTACCTGTTTTCTCTACATTTACCTGTTTTCTACTGTTCTCTCTACCGTTACCTGTTTTCTCTATATTTACCTGTTTTCTACTGTTCTCTCTACCGTTACCTGTTTTCTCTACATTTACCTGTTTTCTACTGTTCTCTCTACCGTCACCTGTTTTCTACTGTTCTCTCTACCGTTACCTGTTTTCTCTATATTTACCTGTTTTCTACTGTTCTCTTTACCTGTTTTCTCTACCTTTACCTGTTTGCTACTGTTGTGTTAGCCTGGGTTCCAGTCTGTCGATTTTTAACTTCTGGCAAAATGACAGCCTGGGGAAACTTGATTTCCGATCGTAGCCCCATCTACTTTTATGAGGGTGTAGTTTTGAAGAACAACAACTCTTCTTTACAAGATATTATAGCTAAATATAGAAACGTAATTCTATCGGAAATCGCCGAACAGGCACGATTATACACGATCATTTCCGAATATACACGAATGTTCCCATAGCCTCATTTGCATTGCAAACATATAATTTCCTGTTTCTGTGTTATTTTGACGAGACGGCGGATTTTAACTATTACGTTTAGGTGGTAATGGGTCGATTTGGCGTAATTGAAGTAAGGACGACTTAAATCTGGAGTAAATATGTCAAATCCGACGCACATGGTACTTTTTAAAACTACTGTTCCCAGGTTACTGTTCCCAGGCTACTGTTGTGTCATAGTGAGAATGTTTCTGCATTGTGAACATTTCACTCGTACCCTTACAACTGTAAACATGTTACTCGCTGTCCCCTTACAACTGTGAACATGTTACTCGCTGTCCCCTTACAACTATGAACATGTTACTCGCTGTCCCCTTACCACTGTGAACATGTTACTCGCTGTCCCCTTACCACTGTGAACATGTTATTCGCTGTCCTCTTACCACTGAACATGTTACTCGCCGCACATTCACCCCCCCTACCACTGTGAACATTTCATTTACCCTCCACCTACCACTGTGAACATTTCATTTACCCTCCACTTACCACTGTGAACATTTCATTTACCCTCCACTTACCACTGTGAACATTTCATTTACCCTCCACCTACCACTGTGAACATTTCATTTACCCTCTACTTACCACTGTGAACATGAACATTTCATTTACCCTCCACTTATCACTGTGAACATTTCATTTACCCTCCACTTACCACTGTGAACATTTCATTTACCCTCCACTTACCACTGTGAACATTTCATTTACCCTCCACTTACCATTGTGAACATTTCATTTACCCTCCACTTACCACTGTGAACATTTCATTTACCCTCCACTTACCACTGTGAACATTTCATTTACCCTCCACCTACCATTGTGAACATTTCATTTAACCCCTTTACCACTGCGAATAATTCACTCGCCCCTTTACCACTGCGAATAATTCACTCGCCCCTTTACCACTGCGAATAATTCACTCGCCCCTTTACCACTGAATAACGCCCCACTTACCACTGAATAATTCACTCGCCCCCTTACCACTGTGAATAATTCACTCGACCCCTTACCACTGTGAATAATTCACTCGCCCCTTACCACTGTGAATAATTCACTCGCCCCCTTACCACTGTGAATAATTCACTCGCCCCCCTTACCACTGTGAATAATTCACCCCCCCCCTTACCACTGTGAATATTCACTCGCCCCCTACCACTGTCAATAATTCACTCGCCCCCTTACCACTGTCAATAATTCACTCGCCCCCCTACCACTGTCAATAATTCACTCGCCCCCTTACCACTGTCAATAATTCACGCCCCCCTTACCACTGTCAATAATTCACTCGCCCCCCTTACCACTGTCAATAATTCACTCGCCCCCCCCCCCCTACCACTGTGAATAATTCACTCGCCCCCTTACCACTGTGAATAATTCACTCGCCCCCCCTACCACTGTCAATAATTCACTCGCCCCCCCTACCACTGTCAATAATTCACTCGCCCCCCTTACCACTGTCAATAATTCACTCGCCCCTACCACTGTCAATAATTCACGCCCCCCCTACCACTGTCAATAATTCACTCGCCCCCCTACCACTGTCAATAATTCACTCGCCCCCCTTACCACTGTCAAAATTCACTCGCCCCCCTTACCACTGTCAATAATTCACTCGCCCCCCCTACCACTGTCAATAATTCACTCGCCCCCCTACCACTGTCAATAATTCACTCGCCCCCCCTACCCAAACCCCCCCCCTACCACTGTATAATTCACGCCCCCCCTACCACTGTCAATAATTCACTCCCCCCCCTACCACTGTGAATAATTCACTCGCCCCCCTTACACTGTCAATAATTCACTCGCCCCCCTTACCACTGTCAATAATTCACTCGCCCCCCTTACCACTGTGAATAATTCACTCACTACTATGAATTTTATTATTAGTACAGGTGTTCTGTTAACTTACTCTCACATTGAAAGTCATCTTAACAATAAAATTACTGTCATCAGCCATGTTGTTATTTATATTTAAATTACATGTACACAGACAAGGCGATCATTTCTTCAAATACACATACTAGTGTCCAATGATAATTTGATATTTGTAAACATATGCATTCGACCATATTATTTACCTGGATGCATAAGTTTATATAGCCCAGTTGTCTGGACAGATATCCATGTATATTGTAGGAATAAACGACCTTCCTAAATTATCTTATGTGGACTTGTCTAATATTTTCCCGCGATTTTCTTTATCTTTCCAGGACAGTATATTAATTCAAAAACATTGTATTGTTAGAACGCACTTGGTAAATATGTATTGTTGAATGGATCATGCACCAGTCCATGTCAGTTACTTGGTGTTGAATGGATCATGCACCAGTCCAGTCATTACTGGGTGAATGGATCAGCACCAGTCCATGTCAGTACTTGGTGTTGAATGGATCATGCACCAGCCATTCGTTACTTGGTGTGAAGGATCATGCACCAGTCCAGTCGTTATGGGTTGAAACCACCACCCAAGTGAATGGATCCACCACACAACAAACCACCACCACAACGTTGAATATCATGCACCAGTCCAGTCAGTACTGGGTTGAATGGATCATGCACCAGTCCATGTCAGTTACTTGGTGTTGAATGGATCATGCACCAGTCCATGTCAGTTACTTGGTGTTGAATGGATCATGCACCAGTCCATGTCAGTTACTTGGTGTTGAATGGATCATGCACCAGTCCATGTCAGTTACTTGGTGTTGAATGGATCATGCACCAGTCCATGTCAGTTACTTGGTGTTGAATGGATCATGCACCAGTCCATGTCAGTTACTTGGTGTTGAATGGATCATGCACCAGTCCATGTCAGTTACTTGGTGTTGAATGGATCATGCACCAGTCCATGTCAGTTACTTGATGTTGAATGGATCATGCACCAGTCCATGTCAGTTACTTGGGGTTGAATGGATCATGCACCAGTCCATGTCAGTTACTTGGGGTTGAATGGATCATGCACCAGTCCATGTCAGTTACTTAGGGTTGAATGGATTAAGCATGATTTCCTGAAACTATGTAGCATGGCTTAATGGGACAAATAAGAATATTGCCATTTTAAACATCGGAACGAGATAAATTGAAAAGTAGGTAAAGTTAATAAATTATTCAAAACTGAGGGTCCATTATGCGCAAACAAATCGCATGTCAGTTTATTTGTACGGTAAGTCCCATACCAGCGCTCAAGAGATGGCATTTCGTCATCAATTTTTATTAAGTACGAGTCGAGCAAATCAGCACATTGGTTGAGCAACACCAGTCGATGGAGTGCCAATGAATGAGAGATGCTGTATATCATCTTGTGAGCAGTATTCATCAAATCTGCAAACACTATCATTTCTATGCCGTATCTGTTATACCACATACATATATCGTATTGCATCTAGATACAGAACAGGGGAATGTAAAGCTATAAACATACAATGTAAGTTTTCTTTGTGTGTGTAACCAAACGTACATGCATCTCAACCATGTTCGATTTGTTGATTTCTATTAATGCAATAGTGATTAGGTGAATAATGTAGATGGACATAACAAGATGACACGGTACCCGGTAAGCTAATGCATCATAGACTACCAAAGGTTTTACATGTTTATTTCAGAATATAATAATATATCTATCAAATGTATATATTACAAGCACATTATACACAGTACAACATGGGTAAGGTATGTATGGTAGTCCCGGGTTATTGCTGACATACGAGTACATAACGTACAGCAATCACATCACTGATTTCTCAGCATTTTTGTATAACTCGGTTCGGACACGTGAAGCAGTACAGGTTATTTGGCACACAACCAAATTTTGGTTTTGTATTTCCATTTTGCCCAAGAAGAGAAACAAGAGGACTGCTAACCTGAACAAGACCTGTAAAATGTTCCGTAATGCAACAGTTCTTCAATGACCTAATATGATAGAGCGCCAAGGGTCGTTCATACATAAATATGATGGAGCGTCAAGGGTCGTTCATACATAAATATGACAGAGCGCCAAGGGTCGTTCATACATAAATATGACAGAGCGCCAAGGGTCGTTCATACATAAATATGACAGAGCGCCAAGGGTCGTTCATACATAAATATGACAGAGCGCCAAGGGTCGTTCATACATAAATATGATAGAGCGTCAAGGGTCGTTCATACATAAATATGATAGAGCGTCAAGGGTCGTTCATACATAAATATGACAGAGCGCCAAGGGTCATTCATACATAAATTGGTTAGTGTCCACCTGTACAACCATCATTACTCCAATACATTACTCCAATCCATTCATCCAAAATTGATGATGAATCCGATGAACATTTTTCAACCTGCATACTTCCTATAATCACTAAAAACAGGACGACAATCTGAGAGACAGTTATATCCCCTACCACTTTTGTAAATTGGACTAAAACTGCAGCCTGATAAACAAACATATAAACTTGTTTTGATAGCAGAATAGAGCTAGCTGGCACAGAACTAAGTTCTAAATATGACCTTGATTTGAAGACCAACCAACCTGGATTCTTCTGCCGGTTAAACGGGTATGAAAAATACCCAAATTTAAGCTAATTGAACTACAACCAACACGGCTGAAACCTGCGCTCTATGCATCGTCTCAATATAATTACAAGTTATTTTAAAATTCGAAACAAATTGATTTTTGGACGGAGACCATAACCTATATCCGGCTTTGCAAGGAGGGATAATAACTTATCGGTCATCTGTTAACACATTCATCCCACACACACATCATGGATTGGATCCACTATACTAACTAACACAAACTATATCCCTACTTCATTGTCGGGTGCTATAAATATAAAAAGCAGTAAGCAGAGCTTGGCTCAAGGTACACAAAAGCATCAATGTAAAATATGAATATTTAAACAAAAATCTTGCAAGTTCAGGAATATTTATACAAAAATCTTGCAAGGTCATGAATATTTATACAAAAATCTTGCAAGGTCATGAATATTTATAGAAAAATCTTGCAAGTTCATGAATATTTATAGAAAAATCTTGCAAGGTCATGAATATTTATACAAAAATGATGAACTTCCAAGACAATACATTTCATCGAGGATAGACGGCAGGCAGCATGCATCTGTAGTCACTATGACAACAGATCGGGAAAATATTTGGCCACACTCATAGCGCCAACCCAGCAGAGCTTGAATCTTAATGCTATGATAATTATAACTTATTGGTTGAACAGCATCTTCAAGATCATCGACAGTCGGCATTTCTGCATTACTTTACTATCCATATCAACAACTACTACGAAACATTAAATTTGCAGATCGTATTATTTCCATAACAAAAAGCAAACACCTATTGAAAATAATACTGTTGATACTTCACCCTTACTGCTGTCAGAATGAACATTCGAGTTGAATTCATCGAAATGAAGCTGTGTGGAAGGTCAGTGGTTATGCCCAGTTGTCATGTCATGTTGAATATATTGTCTAAAACTTCACCAATAATGGTGGAAAGTTGCTAAATAACGACACAAAAGTAATAAAAAATAAATATAGTATACAAAAATAGCAAAGCTTAACATAGTAATACTGGCCTTTGTACCAACACGGTACCACGTATGATAATAAGTTTATACAAATTTATTTAGTTTTAGTTTGATGCAAACAGACAGATGAGGACCTTAGAATAGATGGTTCTGTTCAGTGTTTTCGCCATTCTTTCAAATTTATGTATACTAAACAGGTTAACATATTGATTTTTTAAAAATAGAATGTATTTAGTTTATACAAATTTATTTTAGCTCGATTGCGAAACAAGTTCTTACAACTTATATTTATCACTCTCGAGACCATATTCCTGATGGAATCCATCGCCACGAGGGAGAGAGAAGAGGCATGTTGAGTTTAAATGCCTTGCCTAAGAGCACAATTGTAATGGCTCCAGCGGGGCGTAAACTAAGGGCCCTTCGCACCTGTATCACGACTTTCACGTTAACTGTATGACAATATAATGCTAATCTAAATTAAAAATGTACAATAATGATAAGGTGCAACAAGATATTGTTTCCTTCGATTGTTCATAATGAAACAATTGTATCTCCTTCTTCAGTTACATACAGATACATTAGTTTCACATTGAACCCTCGGTCTGTGTGTATATTGATCACATTCAGCATCATTAAGAATACTCTACACTGTCTGTATCTTAATCACATAGTGAACGTCGTAAATTTGTTAAAGTTTCCAACAAAAGAAAGTTAAGTGTGTTACCATAGCAACTAGTATTATTTATACAGCCAAATCTTGAACAAACAAGTGCAGTACTTTATTCTACACGTACGGAGATAGTAAAAAATTCACAATGTCACATATTTCTTTTGTTTGTTTTTTGGTTTTAAAGTTGCACCAACAGCTTAGGTAATATGGGGACTCTCCAGCTATTATAGGTGGTAGAACTAGAAGACTATGGGTGCGAGCAGTATGTCACGCATGGACAGGCACCCAGTGGGTTAAAACCTACAACAGTTAGGGACAAGGTGATTTGAAGTAAACCTCAGCCACGGAGGCTCCATTTACAGATTTTCAATCTTCTGACATAGTAGCTTTCAATCGCAAGCCTGAAATTTGCACAGGGTAGTTTGGAGAGCTTAGATATTTAGAAAACATGAAATCCCCAGTTTTGAATGTTGCCCTATTAATCAAGCACAGTTTCATATCGACTATGGCCGAGCATTTAAGCCAAGTTTTAACAGCACTGAGACAACACTAGCAAGGAACTGTGCATTATCATTACATTCATCAATTGTTTAAGATCTATAAACTCCCAATATCATTAAATTTCTTCAATTCACTCCGGAAATTGTCTTTGTACAGCACTGGATCAGCTCTAAACTCCACCGATTTTAACGGCATTGACTCGTATACGCTTGTAAACTGATTTATACACTCCGACCGTTCTACCATATGAGTGATATCTGCTGACAACATCTCTGTGTTTATACACTCGGGACATTTGAATTTTTTCCTCGGTGTCACTTTAATCGGAGCTTTGCCAGTCAAGTTTGAGATAAGAAAGTTCATGGCGATGTCTTCACAGTTCATGTGTTCATCCACCCATGTCTTTATATTACCGGGCATACTGTTTGTGTAGAGGTAGCTAAAATACTGAAAAGTATAAAGGAGTAATATATAGTAAAGTATTGTTGTACATGCCTTAATGATAAACACTATCTTCTTCTGTCTATTACCCATTACACTACCATGCCACCACTAACCATACACTACCAGGCCACCACTAACCATTACACTACCAGGCCACCACTAACCATTACACTACCAGGGCACCACTAACCATTACACTAACAGGCCACCACTAACCATTACACTACCAGGCCACCACTAACCATTACACTACCAGGCCACCACTACCCATTACACTACCAGGCCACCACTAACCATTACACTACCAGGCCACCACTAACCATTACACTACCCAGGCCACAACTAACCATTACACTACCAGGCCACCACTACCCATTACACTACCAGGGCACCACTAACCATTACACTACCAGGGCACCACTAACCATTACACTACCAGGGCACCACTAACCATTACACTACCAGGGCACCACTAACCATTACACTACCAGACCACCACTACCCATTACACTACCAGGCCACCACTAACCATACACTACCAGGCCACCACTAACCATTACAGTAGTATTGTGATTGAGCATTGTGGCTCGAATCAGTTTTGCTTTCTTTGCATAATATTGTATGTAGATTCTGTGCCATAATAAAATATGATTAAACTAAACTCATTGTTTGCCAAGATGCAAGTTCAATGATACAGGCATTGAGGGTAGAGAATAATACATTGTATGTATCTGCAATATTATATAAATATATCCAATAAGAATACAAACTGAAATACTATACTACACGACAACAATAACGCACCATAACAATAACACAGAACAACATTTCTATAACAATCGAGGGTGTAATATACATAAACGTATTGTCACCTTGTGATAGAATGCTGCTCCGGTCAGCACCATGGATATCGAGTTGGTCCACTCAGATTCGTATCTCCATTTCGCAGTAATATTATCCCACAGATGCACCCGAGATGGAAACCCAACTAAACGATCGGGGAATTCACGCCACACCTAAAATAGAGCAAACCAACACACAACAAAACAGCCACACCAAAATAGAGCAATCTCAACTACACAATCTGGAAAACATGCCACACCTAAAATAGAGCAAATCTCAACTACACAATCTGGAAAACATGCCACACCTAAAATAGAGCAAATCTCAACTACACAATCTGGAAAACATGCCACACCTAAAATAGAGCAAATCTCAACTACACAATCTGGAAAACATGCCACACCTAAAATAGAGCAAATCTCAACTACACAATCTGGAAAACATGCCACACCTAAAATAGAGCAAATCTCAACTACACAATCTGGAAAACATGCCACACCTAAAATAGAGCAAATCTCAACTACACAATCTGGAAAACATGCCACACCTAAAATAGAGCAAATCTCAACTACACAATCTGGAAAACATGGCACACCTAAAATAGAGCAAATCTCAACTACACAATCTGGAAAACATGGCACACCTAAAATAGAGCAAATCTCAACTACACAATCTGGAAAACATGGCACACCTAAAATAGAGCAAAACTCAACTACACAATCTGGAAACCATGGCATACACAAAATAGAGCAAAACTCAACTACACAATCTGGAAACCATGGCATACACAAAATAGAGCAAAACTCAACTACACAATCTGGAAACCATGGCATACACAAAATAGAGCAAAACTCAACTACACAATCTGGAAACCATGGCATACACAAAATAGAGCAAAACTCAACTACACAATCTGGAAACCATGGCATACACAAAACAGAGCAAAACTCAACTAAGCAATCGGGGAATTTACGCCACACATCTCAATTAAGTGATTTGGGAATTCATGGCATCCCCTTGATAATGGGGCCATATATGTTGAACTGCATTATATTGAACCTTCATAATCAGACAAGGTGCTTTGTTTCAACATTTATTTCATCTCTATGTATTTAAATATGTGTGTAATACAAATGTACTATTTTGCGAAGGCGTGTCATGGTCCTAGGACCAATCCATTAACTTTTGGTGGACCCAGGACCAATCCATTAATATTTGATGGGCTTAGGACCAACTCATGAATGTATGGTGGGCCTAGGAAAAATTCATTAACTTTTGGTGGATCTATGACCAAATCATTAACATTTGGTGGGTATATGACCAAATCATTAACATTTGGTGGGTCTAGAACTAAATCATTAATTTTTGGTGGATCTAGGACCAAATCATTAACTTTTGGTGGATCTAGGACCAAATCATTAACATTTGGTGGACCTAGGACCAAACATTTGGTGGGTCTAGGACCAAACCATTAACATTTGGTGGGCCTAGGACCAAACCATTAACATTTGGTGGGCCTAGGACCAAACCATTAACATTTGGTGGGTCTAGGAACAATTCATTAACCTTTGGTAATGATTATTTGGTCTAGGATTTTAAAAAAAGGATTCTTAATCAGTATGATATAGCACAAGCTTGGAATGTAGTATCTGGTAGTTGTGAGCAGCATGACGGAGGTATGTGCTAGTTGTGAGCAGCATGACGGAGGTATGTGCTAGTTGTGAGCAGCATGACGGAGGTATGTGCTAGTTGTGAGCAGCGTGACGGAGGTATGTGCTAGTTGTGAGCAGCATGACGGAGGTATGTGCTAGTTGTGAGCAGCATGACGGAGGTATGTGCTAGTTGTGAGCAGCATGACGGAGGTATGTGCTAGTGTGAGCAGCGTGACGGAGGTATGTGCTAGTTGTGAGCAGCATGACGGAGGTATGTGCTAGTTGTGAGCAGCGTGACGGAGGTATGTGCTAGTTGTGAGCAGCATGACGGAGGTATGTGCTAGTTGTGAGCAGGTGACGGAGGTACTAGTTGTGAGCAGCATGACGGAGGTATGTGCTAGTTGTGAGCAGCATGACGGAGGTATGTGCTAGTTGTGAGCAGCGTGACGGAGGTATGTGCTAGTTGTGAGCAGCGTGACGGAGGTATGTGCTAGTTGTGAGCAGCGTGACGGAGGTATGTGCTAGTTGTGAGCAGCATGACGGAGGTATGTGCTAGTTGTGAGCAGCGTGACGGAGGTATGTGCTAGTTGTATGCAGCGTGACGGAGGTATGTGCTAGTTGTGAGCAGCATGACGGAGGTATGTGCTAGTTGTGAGCAGCGTGACGGAGGTATGTGCTCTACCTAGTGCCCTCAAGTTTCTACATAATTATATACAACACATGCATATACCTCAAATCCAAACTGTAACTCATCAGCTGTTAACATGACAATACCATCATCTAATGCCAGTATGCACTCTGTCTCTATTTCCTTGTACGCTTTAAATCTACAAGCATATACAGACATGTAAAACATGACAATACCATCATCTAATGCCAGTATGCACTCTGTCTCTATTTCCTTGTACGCTTTAAATCTACAAGCATATACAGACATGTAAAACATGACAATACCATCATCTAATGCCAGTATGCACTCTGTCTCTATTTCCTTGTACGCTTTAAATCTACAAGCATATACAGACATGTAAAACATGACAATACCATCATCTAATGCCAGTATGCACTCTGTCTCTATTTCCTTGTACGCTTTAAATCTACAAGCATATACAGACATGTAAAACATGACAATACCATCCTCTATTGCCAGTATGCACTCTGACTCTATTTCCTTGTACGCTTTAACCCTTTCATTCATAGAGATTTAGGTTAATATACTATTATATCTCCCGGGTTCGATCCTCGGACCGGGGAGTATGTGAGATGGTACGGTGGTCGCCAGATCAGACAGGTGGGTTTTCTCCGGGTACTCCGGTTTCCTCCCACACGAATGACCACATTTACAATTTCATTCGCGACAACGAGAGTGATTAATATAAGTTGCTAAAATTTGCAAAGTAAAATAAATAAAGTTTAAACTTATTATATCTCCATACAAACGACAATCATTTAGCTATCATGCAGTGTATAAGTAGTCGCCATATCTATCCCACCTCCATAGATATTACTGGGACTACATGAGATTCTGGCCTTTATTATGAACATAGGTTTGGCTACTACATTGTCAATGTATGTCGTATTGGTAATGGCGTTAAGAGTTGCTTCTATGAGGGAAAGGGTTAAATCTACAAGCATATACAGATATGTAAAGTGTGGATTTATTTTTAAGGTTGTTTGATATTGAGCTATATTGAAATAAGCTTAATGCTGGAATTGCACTAAATGGTTTCAGTTACACGAGTGTGTCCACATCCGTGGCCGAGTGGTTAAGGTCGCTGACTTGTATACCAGTGTAATCTATCCTCATGGGTTCGAGACCCGCTCAGGCCTATGTATCATTTATTTGAATAAGGTGGCCATCAAGTACTGGTTAACCGCTGACTTGTATACCAGTGTAACTTATCATCATGGGTTCGAGCCCCGCTCAGTCCATGTATCATTTATTTGAATAAGGTGGCTACCAAGTACTGGTTAACCGCTGACTTGTATACCACTGTAACTTATCATCACGGGTTCGAGACCCGCTCAGTCCGTGTATCATTTATTTGAATAAGGTGGCCACCAAGTACTGGCTAACCGCTGGAGCCTGCCCAGGAAAGGTGTTATTATGTAAACTGCCCACCTGCGATATTGCCAAAAATGGTGCTGATGCTGAACCTGAACCAACATACGCGAGTGTACAAAGCACCTATATACATTACGTAGGAACACCTAGTACAGACAGGCAAACCTGTCTTAGGCAGAAGTAAATCACAGAAAGTGGCTGCTTAGCACAGGTGGCTGCTTAATAGAGGTCAAATGTATAATAAAACAACCCATTGGGAATCCGGAAAGTTGGAAACTGGCTGCTTACTACAGGTAGGCTGCTTAATAGAGGTGACCACTAACACAGGTTTGACTGTATATCATATATATGGGTATCTCTGTACACTCACATATATTTCCATACGGGCTCTGTACACCCCCTTATAGAAACTCATTTTCTGCAGTGTATGTTTTTAAATGCCAATCTTCTCGAGGATTTATCGTAAACTATTGCATAACCATCTCCTATATCCCAACACACTTGTTCTGCAGTGGTAAGTTTTAGGCAGAAATGTAGACTTAGTAAAGTTAGTGTTACCTGTTGCTGAGTTTATTTTCTGTTGTCTGAATAACTTTCAACGGTTTCCCTGCATGTGGCCAGGCTGATTCTGTAAATCAAAATAAATAAATGTCAGCGATGACAAGAATGTTATATAACTAGAGCGTATCTGGATGATGTGATGTCCTGCTAGTACACTCAGACTTCCTCGAACTCGGTTAACTAGAAATTTCACGTTGCCTATTCTCTCTCCCTCGTGTCGATGGATTCCATCAGAAATGAGGTCTTGAGAGCTATTAATATAAGTTGTATGAACTTATTTCGCAATCAAGCTAAATTAAATGTGTATCAACTAAATCTGCAGTTGATAAGATACAGCCACCATCGCCTTGGCAGCCATCTTGGCAGCCATTTTGTACCATCTATATTCTAGTTACTTTCATTTACTAGACATCCCGAGCAATAATAAAGCACAGACTGATGCTGGATGCCTGACAATCGTTACTAATAGCTGAACCTGACAATAGCTAATGATAAATATGATAATATAAATAAATATAAAAAGTATTGACTGTGTTACGGTACCAGGTGGCGGTGTTTTCTCCTGGTTATTCCAGACTACGATGATCTTGGCTAGACTGGGAACCTTGGCTACTTGTAGTATGACATCAAATAGTGATTCCAGTCTGTCAAACGTGAGAATCACAGCCGTGAATCCCTGGCTGCTGGGAGGCATCAATGGCAGGAATAATGGGTTGTGAGATACTCCCTGAAGTAAACAACCGATACAATAATGGGCTGTGAGATACTCCCTGAAGTAAACAACCAATACAATAATGGGTTGTGAGATACTCCCTGAAGTAAACAACCGATACAATAATGTGTTGTGAGGTACTCCCTGAAGCAAACAACCGATACAATAATGGGTTGTGAGATACTCCCTGAAGTAAACAACCGATACAATAATGGGTTGTGAGATACTCCCTGAAGTAAACAACCAATACAATAATGTGTTGTGAGTTACTCCCTGAAGCAAACAACCGTTACAATAATGGGTTGTGAGGTACTCCCTGAAGTAAACAACTGATGGAATGGGTCTCTGTCTGTATCATTGCACTATCCTCCAAAAATCTAAAATTACTAATCTCTTCAGGAGGCGTCGCTCATATGGGTAACAGGTAGAGACGATAAATAAACGTAAAACACACTCTGTATGGAACGTGTTCCATTCTGCCATGAGAACACAATCATCTGATGTATTACCTCTCTAGGGAAGTCGTTCCATTCCTCGTACTTCCTGCCGGCATAAGGAAACACTCTATCATTGATGATCTGTAGAGTGGTGAGCGTGATGTCCTTCATTGTGCGGAAATATCGCGTGTAGAAGAAATTCACCTGCTGTCTCATCTCCACGATACGTTCCATGCTGAACGACTGAAGGAGCTTCACAATGCCGCCAAGGTCATCCTCTCGTACAATCACTGCCGCTCTACAACGTGACAAAGGAAGGTTAAAGCGATCAGTTTACATAATTCAATAAAATCTTCAACTTTCATTTCATACAACTGTTTTCTCAAACATATATTTAGAACTGTAGGTGAGTTGAAAATATATGTTATGTTATATGTTATGTTATATGTTATGTTATATTTATGTTATATTTCGGGTTTAACGCCTGCATCAGCACCATTTTGGGCTATATCGCCGGCGGGCAGTTTACCTAACAACACCTTTCCTGGGCAGGCTCCAGCGGTTAACCAGTACTTGGGTGCACCAACCTCCGCCAACTCATATAAATGAGACACGGCCTGAGCGGGGCTCGAACCCGTGACCATCAGAGACGATAGGTTACAATGGTATACAAGTCAGCGACCGTAACCACTCGACCACGGAGGCGGAGAGTTGAAAATAACGTAGAACCTCGGATATTCGATCGGCCTCAGGCGGATATCCAATTCCTATGCTCTTCTGATTCAACAAATATTATCCAGGACATCGGAGAAATAAAATATTGAATTACTACGAGTTTTTCTGAGATTCAAACAGAAAGGTTCACTTTATTACCCCCGTTGCATTAGGTAATTATAGAATATGCAACACTAATAATATCCTTGTAAATAACTGCTAATACAGTTACAGAACTCTCATTCTCAGCCGATATTGCAGTCCCGATGGCACATAGGACATACGTAATGTGAGGTTCCAATGGGGTTATTGTTATTGATCTTTGCCTCACCATTAAAGGCAACTACTCACATCACCATTAAAGGTGACTACCCACATCACCATTAAAGGCGACTACTCACATCACCATTAAAGGCGACTACCCACATCACCATTAAAGGCGACTACTCACATCACCATTAAAGGCAACTACTCACATCACCATTAAAGGCAACTACCCACATCACCATAAAAGGCGACTATTCACATCACCATTAAAGGCAACTATTCACATCACCATTAAAGGCAACTACCCACATCACCATTAAAGGCGACAACTCACATCACCATTAAAGGCAACTACTCACATCACCATTAAAGGCAACTACCCACATCACCATTAAAGGCGACTACTCACATCATCATTAAAGGCAACTACCCACATCACCATTAAAGGCGACTACTCACATCACCATTAAAGGCAACTACTCACATCACCATAAAAGGCAACTACCCACATCACCATAAAAGGCGACTATTCACATCACCATTAAAGGCAACTACTCACATCACCATTAAAGGCAACTACCCACATCACCATTAAAGGCAACTACTCACATCACCATTAAAGGCAACTACTCACATCACCATAAAGGCAACTACCACATCACCATTAAAGGCAACTACTCACATCACCATTAAAGGCACTACCCACATCACCATTAAAGGCAACTACCCACATCACCATTAAACACACCACACACCAAAACAACACCCACACACCAAAACACACACACACCAAAACAACACCCACATCACCATTAAAGGCGACTATTCACATCACCATTAAAGGCAACTACCCACATCACCATTAAAGGCAACTACTCACATCACCATTAAAGGCAACTACCCACACACCAAAACAACACACACACCAAAACACTATCACATCACCATTAAAGGCAACTACTCACATCACCATTAAAGGCAACTACTCACATCACCATTAAAGGCAACTACTCACATCACCATTAAAGGCAACTATCACATCACCATTAAAGGCAACTACCCACATCACCATTAAAGGCAACTACTCACATCACCATTAAAGGCAACTACCACATCACCATTAAGGCAACTACTCACATCACCATTAAAGGCAACTACCACATCACCATTAAAGGCAACTACCACATCACCATTAAAGGCAACTACCCACATCACCATTAAAGGCAACTACCCACATCACCATTAAAGGCAACTACCCACATCACCATTAAAGGCGACTACTCACATCACCATTAAAGGCAACTACTCACATCACCATTAAAGGCAACTACCCACATCACCATTAAAGGCAACTACCCACATCACCATTAAAGGCAACTACCCACATCACCATTAAAGGCAACTACCCACATCACCATTAAAGGCAACTACCCACATCACCATTAAAGGCAACTACCCACATCACCATTAAAGGCAACTACCCACATCACCATTAAAGGCGACTATTCACATCACCATTAAAGGCAACTACCCACATCACCATTAAAGGCGACTATTCACATCACCATTAAAGGCAACTACTCACATCACCATAAAAGGCAACTACTCACATCACCATTAAAGGCAACTACCCACATCACCATTAAAGGCGACTACTCACATCACCATTAAAGGCAACTACTCACATCACCATTAAAGGCAACTACTCACATCACCATTAAAGGCGACTACTCACATCACCATTAAAGGCAACTACTCACATCACCATTAAAGGCAACTACTCACATCACCATTAAAGGCAACTATTCACATCACCATTAAAGGCGACTACCCACATCACCATTAAAGGCAACTACCCACATCACCATTAAAGGCAACTACCCACATCACCATTAAAGGCAACTACTCACATCACCATTAAAGGCAACTACCCACATCACCATTAAAGGCAACTACCCACATCACCATTAAAGGCAACTACCCACATCACCATTAAAGGCAACTACCCACATCACCATTAAAGGCAACTACCCACATCACCATTAAAGGCAACTACTCACATCACCATTAAAGGCAACTACTCACATCACCATTAAAGGCAACTACCCACATCACCATTAAAGGCAACTACCCACATCACCATTAAAGGCAACTACTCACATCACCATTAAAGGCAACTACCCACATCACCATTAAAGGCAACTACCCACATCACCATTAAAGGCAACTACTCACATCACCATTAAAGGCGACTACTCACATCACCATTAAAGGCAACTACCCACATCACCATTAAAGGCAACTACCCACATCACCATTAAAGGCAACTACTCACATCACCATTAAAGGCGACTACTCACATCACCATTAAAGGCAACTACCCACATCACCATTAAAGGCAACTACCCACATCACCATTAAAGGCAACTACCCACATCACCATTAAAGGCAACTACTCACATCACCATTAAAGGCGACTATTCACATCACCATTAAAGGCAACTACCCACATCACCATTAAAGGCAACTACCCACATCACCATTAAAGGCAACTACCCACATCACCATTAAAGGCAACTACCACATCACCATTAAAGGCAACTACCCACATCACCATTAAAGGCAACTACCCACATCACCATTAAAGGCAACTACCCACATCACCATTAAAGGCAACTACTCACATCACCATTAAAGGCAACTACTCACATCACCATTAAAGGCAACTACCCACATCACCATTAAAGGCAACTACCCACATCACCATTAAAGGCAACTACCCACACAAAACAACACCACATCACCATTAAAGGCAACTACCCACATCACCATTAAAGGCAACTACCCACATCACCATTAAAGGCAACTACCCACATCACCATTAAAGGCAACTACCCACATCACCATTAAAGGCGACTATTCACATCACCATTAAAGGCAACTACTCACATCACCATAAAACAAACCACCACCATAAAAGGCAACTACTCACATCACCATAAAAGGCAATTACTCACATCACCATAAAAGGCAACTACTCACATCACCATTAAAGGCAACTACCCACATCACCATTAAAGGCAACTACTCACATCACCATTAAAGGCGACTATTCACATCACCATTAAAGGCGACTACTCACATCACCATTAAAGGCAACTACCCACATCACCATTAAAGGCAACTACCCACATCACCATTAAAGGCAACTACCCACATCACCATTAAAGGCAACTACCCACATCACCATTAAAGGCAACTACCCACATCACCATTAAAGGCAACTACCCACATCACCATTAAAGGCAACTACACACATCACCATTAAAGGCAACTACTCACATCACCATT
>CM026387.1:73807790-73869365 GCA_014843695.1 Archivesica marissinica | reverse complement strand
CACATCACCATTAAAGGCAACTACCCACATCACCATTAAAGGCAACTACTCACATCACCATTAAAGGCAACTACCCACATCACCATTAAAGGCAACTACCCACATCACCATTAAAGGCAACTACCCACATCACCATTAAAGGCAACTACCCACATCACCATTAAAGGCAACTACCCACATCACCATTAAAGGCAACTACTCACATCACCATTAAAGCACTATCACATCACCATTAAAGGCGACTATTCACATCACCATTAAAGGCAACTACCCACATCACCATTAAAGGCAACTATTCACATCACCATTAAAGGCAACTACCCACATCACCATTAAAGGCGACTACCCACATCACCATTAAAGGCAACTACCCACATCACCATTAAAGGCAACTACCCACATCACCATTAAAGGCAACTACCCACATCACCATTAAAGGCAACTACTCACATCACCATTAAAGGCGACTACCCACATCACCATTAAAGGCAACTACCCACATCACCATTAAAGGCAACTACCCACATCACCATTAAAGGCGACTATCAACATCACCATTAAAGGCAACTAACCACATCACCATTAAAGGCAACTACCCACATCACCATTAAAGGCGACTACTCACATCACCATTAAAGGCAACTACCCACATCACCATTAAAGGTGACTATTCACATCACCATTAAAGGCAACTACTCACATCACCATTAAAGGCGACTACCCACATCACCATTAAAGGCAACTACCCACATCACCATTAAAGGCGACTACCCATATTACCATTAAAGGCAACTACTCACATCACCATTAAAGGTGACTACTCACATCACCATTAAAGGCAACTACCCACATCACCATTAAAGGCAACTACTCACATCACCATTAAAGGCAACTACCCACATCACCATTAAAGGCGACTACTCACATCACCATTAAAGGCAACTACCCACATCACCATTAAAGGTGACTATTCACATCACCATTAAAGGCAACTACTCACATCACCATTAAAGGCGACTACCCACATCACCATTAAAGGCAACTACCCACATCACCATTAAAGGCGACTACCCATATCACCATTAAAGGCAACTACTCACATCACCATTAAAGGCGACTATTCACATCACCATTAAAGGCGACTACTCACATCACCATTAAAGGCAACTACTCACATCACCATTAAAGGCGACTATTCACATCACCATTAAAGGTGACTACTCACATCACCATTAAAGGCAATTACTCACATCACCATTAAAGGCGACTATTCACATCACCATTAAAGGTGACTACTCACATCACCATTAAAGGCGACTATTCACATCACCATTAAAGGCGACTATTCACATCACCATTAAAGGCGACTACCCACATCACCATTAAAGGCGACTATTCACATCACCATTAAAGGCAACTACCCACATCACCATTAAAGGCGACTATTCACATCACCATTAAAGGCGACTACTCACATCACCATTAAAGGCAACTACTCACATCACCATTAAAGGCGACTACTCACATCACCATTAAAGGCAACTACTCACATCACCATTAAAGGCGACTATTCACATCACCATTAAAGGTGACTACTCACATCACCATTAAAGGCGACTATTCACATCACCATTAAAGGTGACTACTCACATCACCATTAAAGGCGACTATTCATATCAATTATCATTGTAATAGCTTTGCGAACTGAGTGACAATACCTTTTCCAGTCGAGGACTTCAGAGAAGGGCATTATATAGCTGTCTGCTACAACCACAGGAATACAGCCTGCCTTTAGAGTATCATAGAGTGCTGTCTGTCCCAGCCTCGATCCACGCAAAACCAGACAGAATGTACTTTCCTGCAATGAATTACACTCAGGGTAATACCACACACTCCAGCAATATATCACACTCAACGTAATACACACACTCAACGTAATACACACACACCAGCAATATATCACACTCAACGTAATACCACACACTCCAGCAATATATCACACTCAACATAATACCACACACTCCAGCAATATATCACACTCCACGTAATACCACACACTCCAGCAATATATCACACTCAACGTAATACCACACACTCCAGCAATCTATCATACTCCAGCAATATATCACACTCAACGTAATACCACACACTCCAGCAATACCACACACTCCAGCAATATATCACACTCCAGCAATACCACACACTCAACGTAATACCACACACTCCAGCAATATATCACACTCAACGTAATACCACACACTCCAGCAATATATCACACTCCAGCAATATATCACACTCAATGTAATACCACACACTCCAGCAATATATCACACTCAACATAATACCACACACTCCAGCAATATATCACACTCAACGTAATACCACACACTCCAGCAATCTATCATACTCCAGCAATATATCACACTCCACGTAATACCACACACTCCAGCAATATATCACACTCAACGTAATACCACACACTCCAGCAATATATCATACTCCAGCAATATATCACACTCCACGTAATACCACACACTCCAGCAATATATCACACTCCACGTAATACCACACACTCCAGCAATATATCACACTCAACGTAATACCACACACTCCAGCAGTATATCACACTCCACGTAATACCACACACTCCAGCAATATATCACACTCCAGCAATACCACACACTCCAGCAATATATCACACTCCAGCAATACCACACACTCCAGCAATACCACACACTCAACGTAATACCACACACTCCAGCAATATATCATACTCAACGTAATACTACACACTCCAGCAATATATCATACTCAACGCAATACCACACACTCCAGCAATATATCACACTCCAGCAATACCACACACTCAACGTAATACCACACACTCCAGCAATATATCACACTCAACGTAATACCACACACTCCAGCAATACCACACACTAAACGTAATACCACACACTCCAGCAATATATCACACTCCAGCAATACCACACACTCAACGTAATACCACACACTCCAGCAATATATCACACTCCAGCAATACCACACACTCAACGTAATACCACACACTCCAGCAATATATCATACTCAACGTAATACCACACACTCAATGTAATACCACACACTCCAGCAATATATCACACTCAACGTAATACCACACACTCCAGCAATATATCACACTCAACGTAATACCACACACTCCAGCAATATATCACACTCAACGTAATACCACACACTCCAGCAATATATCATACTCAACGTAATACCACACACTCAAGCAATATATCACACTCCAGCAATACCACACACTCAACGTAATACCACACACTCCAGCAATATATCACACTCAACGTAATACCACACACTCCAGCAATATATCACACTCAACGTAATACCCACACTCCAGCAATACCACACACTAAACGTAATACCACACACTCCAGCAATATATCACACTCCAGCAATACCACACACTCAACGTAATACCACACACTCCAGCAATATATCACACTCCAGCAATACACACACTCAACGTAATACCACACACTCCAGCAATATATCATACTCAACGTAATACCACACACTCCAGCAATATATCACACTCAACGTAATACCACACACTCGAGCAATATATCACACTCCAGCAATACCACACACTCAACGTAATACCACACACTCCAGCAATATATCACACTCCAGCAATACCACACACTCAACGTAATACCACACACTCCATCAATATATCACACTCAACGTAATACCACACACTCCAGCAATATATCACACTCCACGTAATACCACACACTCCAGCAATATATCACACTCAACGTAATACCACACACTCCAGCAATATATCACACTCAACGTAATACCACACACTCCAGCAATATATCACACTCAACGTAATACTACACACTCCAGCAATATATCACACTCAACTTAATACTACACACTCCAGCAATATATCACACTCAACGTAATACTACACACTCCAGCAATATATCACACTCAACGTAATACTACACACTCCAGCAATATATCACACTCCAGCAATACCACACACTCAAGCAGTATATCACTCAACGTAATACCACACACTCAACGTAATACTACACACTCCAGCAATATATCACACTCAACGTAATACCACACACTCCAGCAATATATCACACTCCACGCAATACCACACACTCAAGCAGTATATCACTCAACGTAATACCACACACTCAACGTAATACCACACACTCCAGCAATATACCACACTCAACGTAATACCACACACTCCAGCAATATATCACACTCCACGCAATACCACACACTCCAGCAGCACACTCAACGTAATACCACACACTCCAGCAGTATATCACACTCAACGTAATACCACACACTCCAGCAATATATCATACTCCAGCAATATATCACACTCCACGTAATACCACACACTCCAGCAGTATATCACACTCAACGTAATACCACACACTCCAGCAATATATCACACTCCACGCAATACCACACACTCCAGCAGTATATCACACTCAACGTAATACCACACACTCAACGTAATACCACACACTCCAGCAATATATCACACTCAACGTAATACCACACACTCCAGCAATATATCACACTCAACATAATACCACACTCCAGCAGTATATCACTCAACGTAATACCACACACTCAACGTAATACCACACACTCCAGCAGTATATCACACTCAACGTAATACCACACACTCCAGCAATATATCATACTCCAGCAATATATCACACTCCACGTAATACCACACACTCCAGCAGTATATCACACTCAACGTAATACCACACACTCCAGCAATATATCACACTCCACGCAATACCACACACTCCAGCAGTATATCACACTCAACGTAATACCACACACTCAACATAATACCACACTCCAGCAGTATATCACTCAACGTAATACCACACACTCAACGTAATACCACACACTCCAGTAATATATCATACTCAACGTAATACCACACACTCAACGTAATACCACACACTCCAGCAGTATATCACACTCAACGTAATACCACACACTCCAGCAATATATCATACTCCAGCAATATATCACACTCCACGTAATACCACACACTCCAGCAGTATATCACACTCAACGTAATACCACACACTCCAGCAATATATCACACTCCACGCAATACCACACACTCCAGCAGTATATCACACTCAACGTAATACCACACACTCAACGTAATACCACACTCCAGCAATATATCACTCAACGTAATACCACACACTCAACGTAATACCACACACTCCAGTAATATATCATACTCAACGTAATACCACACACTCAACGTAATACCACACACTCCAGCAATATATCACACTCAACGTAATACCACACACTCCAGCAATATATCACACTCAACGTAATACCACACACTCCAGCAGTATATCACACTCAACGTAATACCACACACTCCAGCAATATATCACACTCCACGCAATACCACACACTCCAGCAATATATCACACTCAACGTAATACCACACACTCAACGTAATACCACACACTCCAGCAATATACCACACTCAACGTAATACCACACACTCCAGTAATATATCATACTCAACGTAATACCACACACTCAACGTAATACCACACACTCCAGCAATATATCACACTCCACATAATACTACACACTCCAGCAATATATCACACTCAACGTAATACCACACACTCCAGCAATATATCACACTCAACCTTATACCACACACTCCAGCAATATATCACACTCCAGCAATACCACACACTCCAGCAATATATCACACTCCAGCAATACCACACACTCCAGCAATACCACACACTCCACGTAATACCACACACTCAATGTAATACCACACACTCGACGTAATACCACACACTTATACAAATTTATTTTAACTCGATTGCGAAACAAGTTCTTATAACTTATATTAATCACTCTCGAGACCTCATTCCTGATGGAATCCATCGCCACGAGGGAGAGAGAAGAGGCAACGTGGAATTTAAATGCCTTGCCTAAGGGCACAATCGTAACGGCTCCAGCGGGGCTCAAACTCCAGACCTTTCGCACCTGAAACGAACGCGCATCCACTGCGCTATCACGACCTCCACACACTCCAGCAATATATCACACTCAACGTAATACACACACTCCACGTCATACCACTTGCATCTACAGAGCCCACAAGTTAATTGTTGATGGATGCATGCCCGACAGGCGAGTTGACAATGATTATGGACAGGGAAGCAATTTCAACCTGACCGTTTAGTTTACATGTCAATCAACACTACAGATCTACTGTATCCCTTTATTACTATTATACTAGAACAATCAAATTGATCACCAGCCGAGCTGGCTCTGGACGGACACATCTGTGAATTTTAATCCAATTAAAGGGCAATAACTCTGATGTTACTGGGTCGATCCCGACGTAGAGTATTCTTGCACCACCACATATTGGTGATACATATATATTCTAAGTTTCATACAATTCCACCCATTGGTTACTGAGAACTGGCACCGGACAGACACAGCCAAAACAATAATTTAATAATTTCTGTGCAACAAAAATAGTCCGTGCTATCTCTATGATTGATGCTAAAATGTGCGGAGAAGAAATACCTGTAGGACATGTGGGTACTGGAATGTGAGAGTGTCCCGACATCTCCGATTGAAATCCCAGTTTTTATCTGAACTAGGACATTTGTCTATAAGCAAGAACTGGGTCTTGTCGAGCTGGGCCAGAATCTCCTTGTATTCCTGGTGTAAACCAGTCTGCGCCGACACCATCAACCACTGACGTGACTCCCTGTAACACAATGTCGGTATGCAATAGATTTTTATAAATACATTTGATAACAAGAGTGTCCATATTAAAATGATTCTATAGTAAGCTCTCGCATGAACATTTTCATGAAGGACATGAAGCCATCTTTAAATCCTCCAACTCCAACTTCCGTACAATATTTGTACACATTTTATGTTATTTTATGCCTTCAACCGAAATAGAGAAATTTATCGGTGAAATAAAATGTGTTAAGACTGGTTTTATTTCTCACTGTTTTGTACATGTGGTGATTGGCCGCTGCATGTTGAAATGTTGTCAACGCGAACATTTTCGGTCTCGAGCTGTACATAACGTCTTTAATGGCGTCATTTATAATCGTCTAAACACGACGTTCTAGAGACGTTTGGTGCACATGTACATTTATTAAGACTGGAGCAGAGACTCGGAATGTACATGTGTATTTATCAAGACTTGAGCAGAGACTCGGAACATACATGTACATTTATCAAGACTGGAGCAGACTCGGAACATACATGTACATTTATCAAAACTAGATATAAGAGGCTCAGAACTTACATATAGGATTTCTCTGGAAGGTGAATGCCAGCAGTTAGTGGGTTGTAGACCGGTATAGATATATCATATGTGCGCCTGTACGTCCAGGAAGAGAAGCCGCCACCTGCGATCACCGCCTTACCTACGCCGACATCGAGCACATTGTTATACTCTGGCACGCTGCCCGGTAACATGTTCAACAGTAAATGGTTCGCGCCCTCTCCCCACCTACAATAATAATACACAGTGTCTTCTGAATTATCAATTTGTTACAGATATTTAAACAGCTGTATATTACCTTGCTACAGAATACATTGTAGTTCCCTCCATATTATGTTCGTGGTCTATGGCCAGTCCATTTGCATTACACAAAGTTACAACTGGCATAAACAAGCCACCTTCACAGACGGATCTGTAGTCCAGTGGTAACACGCTGAACTGGTAATCCAGGGATCGTAGGTTCGATCCACCGTCTGACCATAATAAAATTAACAGTCTTTCAGTTGGGACTTTAATCTGAGGTCTAGTGTCGGTGCTTTACACCGTGCACGTAAAAGAACCAGAGGAGACTCTGGAACGGGTCTCTGTCTGTATCAGTGCACTATCCTCCATAAATCTAAAATGACTAATCTCTTCAGGAGGCATCGCTCATATTGACAACCGGTAGCGACGATAAATAAACGTAAAACACACACAAGCCACCTATGCTACTATTTCACCCCGGGGATTGCTCAGGTAAGCTAGCAGGTGTGATAGCTGCTCCACATAGAAGGTTTCTGTGAGAGCTCACTATGTGCTACTTTCAACACGACTTATAAATAATTTACACCTACCATCCATACTCACCTATAAGACGAGTTTTTTACCACCAGATAATGTCATCATAGTGGCTTAGTTAGTGCTAAAAATGTGTTAAATGCTATCCATAATTACGTTTTAGAAAAGAACACACTGACACTGAACATTTCTTCAACTTGCACTGGCCATACATGCAATTTATACATGGTTTGGTGTCAATTTTATCAACCTGTCTTATATATGCGAGTGCATGCCATAATCTACAGATTTCATGACCAATGCAGGGTTCATTCTAGGTCAGAATTTTTGGGAGAAGTGAGAAAGCGCGTGATCGCTTCATTAAATGGTGTTCTTTAATATACTTCGACAAAATAGGGTTAAAATGCACAGTACAACAATTAAATACAACATTTGAATAGAAGGAGTGCTTTATAATGGACCAGTGTGAATTTTGTTTGAAAATCGTAAAAACCAAAAACCAAAAATTGTTTAGGGAGAAGTGCCCCCAGAGGGCGAAGTCAGGGTCCCTAGGACGACAATTTCGCCCACATCGCCCTCTAGAATGATCCCTGCACATCGCCCTCTAGAATGATCCCTGCAAAGTAGGAGCATCGTCTTATAAGCGAGATCACCTTATAGGCGAGCATGGAGGGTAATATAAATGTTACATTCAAACAATCTGATGAAAACTTCCAAAGCTTTTCCACTCCAATATCAACTTAAAATGATTTGGGAGATTTGTTCCGCTCTACATGACACACTTGTCCAAATGTTCAGTTGAATAAGACTTATTTACACCAAATATCACTGTAATTGATTATGTTGGCAAACTTGTGTGACGTGTACGATGGACTTCTCACCATTTGTTCAATAAAATCTATAGATCTATATACATGTATCACCTGCACACAGATGCCTGTCCGATTAGCGCAGTGGTTAGCGCGCTCGCTTCTCACAAATACAACCCAGGTTCGATCCTCGGACCGGGAAGTATGTGACATGGTACGGAGGTCGCCAGATCGGACAGGTGGGTTTTCTCCGGGTATTCCGGTTTCCTCCCACACGAATGACCACATTACCCTTTCATCCGCGCCAACGAAAGTGATTATTATTAATATATCGTCCGACTCCTTATAACGACGCTCACATGAAACGACGCGGCTTATGTTTTGACCTCGTTTTCAATATTCACAATATCCGGTGACGTTATTTTCATCTGCAGTGGTTGTAAACATGATACGGGATTCCCCAGACTAAATGTGGAAAGTGAGAGATTACAAGATAATTTTTATTTCAATGTTATTGCAATGAGTCTGTTTTAACAGCAAAATTCAAATGCAACTTTGTGCAGTACATTAAATAGCTATTATTTTGCAATATGCTACTGCAAACATAACAATTTGTGGTCTGTCTGCTCAGCTAAGCTCTGCGTATCGGTAGGTCACGTGACAATTGATTCACTGTTAGGAAAGGTGTATGCGTTATATACGTTATTGCTGTGATCCCTCTGCGATAGTAAAATAGATCTCAAACTAATCAATATCTGTGCAGGCTCACAAACGCAAGAATAAACAGTATGCAGCAACTTCTACCACTGTTTTTATGCATGTACAGACTACTGGGAGTGCTATAAGGACAACAGCAAGGCATAATTTCTAGTTAAATGTTATTATTTATAAATTGTTCATAGTTATAGTTTATATACGGCAAAACAGGGACACTTTTCCTGTTTATTAGCATAATTAAATAAAGGCATGTTGTACACTCAGTTTTAATGTAATTTAGTGATGCAGAATTAATTTTCAGGCTAGTTTGAGATGACGTATAATACATGTAATGCGCAGAGCAGATACAGGAGAGTGAATTAACTATATTTAGAATGACATTAGTCAACCAATGAAATGCGTCGTAATGGACGTTTCTCGGCTCAGAGGAATTCCCAATAGCGGCATGAGTCGATGTGATATTTTGACACTAAATAAGCGTAATAAGCATAATTTCTCGCGTTGAATATGTAGAAAAGGATCTATTTATACAGATAATACACTATTTACATGAGTTCATTCGTTTTTATGTTAAGTTATTGTTGATTCTTTGCTTAGATGTGTCGGAACTCGGTATTCAAGGATAGTTGTTAAAACTTGCTTCGCAATCGTTGTAAAATAAATAAAGTTTAATTTTTTTTAACAGAAGACAATACGGAACATGAGCAGGACCACAATTCTCATGTTCCCTACTCTTGCACACATAGCAACTAACCATTTTAATGCTGCTAATGCCTGGCTCGTCTCCTTCAGCCTGAGTTTGTTCTGGTTGAGCAGATCTATAGACGGCACGTATAGACAACACTTCTTAGGGTCACTCGTGTAGAACGGACTCTCCATCACCGCAGACAACACCTCGTAGAACTCTTTGGAAATCGCTAACAATATAGAGGCTCCAGATTCATCGACAAACTGAAGAAAAATGGATCAGTTATGAAGCGACTTATCGATTCTCGACACAACGATACAGTATATTATAAATACATGTACATTGTACATATGCCAGAGATGTCCCATGTCTATACAACCATCTTCATGTTGATGGACTTGTTTGCAAAATGCTTTATTTCTATGCTTGGGTGTGATTTCCTATAGCAGGGTTCATTCTAGGTCAGAATTTTTGGGAGAAGTGAGAAAGCGCGTGATCGCTTCCTTAAATGGTGTTCTTTAATATACTTCTGCAAAATAGGGTTAAAATGCACAGTACAACCATTAAATACAACATTTGAATAGAAGGAGTGCTTTATAATGGGCCAGTGTATCTTACTAGACAAAATTTTGTTTGAAAATCGTAAAAAAACAATATTTTTTTTTAGGGAGAAGTGGGGCCCCCAGAGGGCGAAGTTAGGGTCCCTAGGGCGACAATTTCGCCCACATCGCCCTCTAAACTGATCCCTGCTATAGAAAAAATAATATATAATTATAATATAATTATTAGATACACACAGGCATTACTACAACCATAGAACACTAGGTTCCCAGTCTGTAAGTTCCCAGTCTGTAGGTTCCCAGTCTGTAGGTTCCCAGTCTGTAAGTTCCCAGTCTGTACGTTCCCAGTCTGTAGGTTCTCATTCTGTAAGTTCCTAGTCTGTAAGTTCCCAGTCTGTAAGTTCCCAGTCTGTCTGTAGGTTCTCAGTCTGTAGGTTCTCAGTCTGTAAGTTCCCAGTCTGTAAGTTCCCAGTCCCTAAGTTCCCAGTCCATAAGTTCCCAGTCCCTAAGTACCCAGTCTCTAAGTTCCCAGTCTGTAAGTTCTCAGTCTCTAAGTTGCCAGTCCCTAAGTTCCTAGTCTGTAAGCAGTCTGTAAGTTCCCAGTTTGTAAGTTCCCAGTCCCTAAGTTCTCAGTATCTAAGTTCTCAGTATCTAAGTTCTCAGTATCTAAGTTCTCAGTATCTAAGTTCCCAGTGAGTATGTAAGTTCTCAGTATCTAAGTTCCCAGTCCCTAAGTTCTCAGTATCTAAGTTCTCAGTATCTAAGTTCTCAGTATCTAAGTTCCCAGTGAGTATGTAGTTCTCAGTATCAAGTCCCAGTGAGTATGTAAGTTCTCAGTATCTAAGTTTCCAGTCCCTAAGTTCTCAGTATCTAAGTTCTCAGTATCTAAGTTTCAGTATCTAAGTTCCCAGTGAGTATGTAAGTTCTCAGTATCTAAGTTCCCAGTGAGTATAAGTTCAGATCTAAGTTCTCAGTATCTAAGTTCCCAGTGAGTATGTAAGTTCTCAGTATCTAAGTTCTCAGTATCTAAGTTCCCAGTGAGTATGTAAGTTATCAGTATCTAAGTTCTCAGTATCTAAGTTCCCAGTGAGTATGTAAGTTCTCAGTATCTAAGTTTCCAGTCCCTAAGTTCTCAGTATCTAAGTTCTCAGTATCTAAGTTCTCAGTATCTAAGTTCCCAGTGAGTATGTAAGTTCTCAGTATCTAAGTTCCCAGTGAGTATGTAAGTTCTCAGTATCTAAGTTCTCAGTATCTAAGTTCCCAGTGAGTATGTAAGTTCTCAGTATCTAAGTTCTCAGTATCTAAGTTCCCAGTGAGTATGTAAGTTATCAGTATCTAAGTTCTCAGTATCTAAGTTCCCAGTGAGTATGTAAGTTCTCAGTATCTAAGTTTCCAGTCCCTAAGTTCTCAGTATCTAAGTTCTCAGTATCTAAGTTCTCAGTATCTAAGTTCCCAGTGAGTATGTAAGTTCTCAGTATCTAAGTTCCCAGTGAGTATGTAAGTTCTCAGTATCTAAGTTCCCAGTGAGTATGTAAGTTCTCAGTATCTAAGTTCCCAGTGAGTATGTAAGTTCTCAGTATCTAAGTTCCCAGTGAGTATGTAAGTTCTCAGTATCTAAGTTCTCAGTATCTAAGTTCCCAGTGAGTCTGTAAATCTTATAATGATACAATGATTTTCTTTAATCTGACTCAGTCACTACATGTTGACGACAATGGCCAATTATCACCAAGAACCAAGCTGTCACCAAAATAGTCATAAAGATTGAATAAAATCCAATACAAAACAGTCTTATTACAGTACAGGGTCATTCTCGGTCAGAGGTTTTGGGAGAAGTGAGAAAGCGCGTGATCGCTTCCTTAAATGGTGTTCTTTAATATACTTCTGCAAAATAGGGTTAAAATGCACAGTACAACCATTAAATACAACATTTGAATAGAAGGAGTGATTTATAATGGGCCAGTGTATCTTACTAGACAAAATTTTGTTTGAAAATCGTAAAAACCAAAAAATAATAATTTTCCTTAGGGAGAAGTGGGGCCCCTAGAGGGCGACAATTTCGCCCACATCGCCCTCTAGAATGATCCCTGCAGTGGTTACATGTAAATGTTAGTAGGACAGAAGTCTATCGCAGTACCACACCTTGAACCTGCCTCTTAATTGAGCTAAAACACACACAATATTGCCTCCTACCAGTTCCATAGGGTAAACATAGACTCAGTATATGCAGAAAAACACTTGCTATTTTATAGAGTAAGCATTTACATTACAATATTTATATTACACTGATTTACATGCAGAAAATAACTGCCTACCTGTTGAATAGGGTAAACATAGACACTTATTTGTGTTTGATCGTTGTATCCACACTCGTATACATTGAAACATTTATGGAATGTGCACAGTTCATCTCTCTTGCTGGCCGGTGGACTATCGCCGAGGATCTCAATCGGTGGACCCGTCGGGAGGCTCACAGACTTGTATTTCTTCACGCCGACTTCCTCTGGGGTCTCTTGTGGCCACACAAGGACAATCAGGGCCAGAATAATGAGCCCAAGCACTGATGCAAACAGACAGATGAAGAACTTAGAATAGATGGTTCTGCTCAGCGTTTTCGACATTCTTCAAATTTAGTATACACCTGTGTAATAGAGGTCAAACAGGTTAACATATGGATTTTTAAAAAAAATAGAATGTCTTTAGTTTATACAAATTTATTTTACTTGATTGCGAAACAAGTTCTTACAACTTATATTAATCACTCTGACCTCATTCCTGATGGAATCCATCGCCATGAGGTAGAGTGTCCTCGAGAATTTAAATGCCTTGCCTACGGGCACAATCGTAGCGGTGAAATTCTCCCATTTTTTCTGCGCAGTCTTCAGAAAAGAAATCGGAACGATTTATTATTTAGTACATTTCATGCGTATGAACAATTGGATATTAAACAAAATCTTATTTGGTTCACCGTAATGACACGGAGATAAACATTTTCGTCTATTTTTGTTTTTCGCAATAATCAATTATTCAAAATGGCCGATTTGGAATGGCTAAACTCTGCCATGAAATTTAAACTTTGATTTCATGTATAATATTGTGTCAAGAGACGTTATAGACTGTGCAGAATTCAAACAACGGTATGTGTGTTGATCTTGTCAACAATTTTAATTAATAAAAACAACTTTTTAGAATATAAAATATGCTACGCGTAATTGAGGTTTAGTGGTTAGACTTTGAAAAATGCCTGGATAGTAAAATGTCACATTTTTCAAGTCTAAATATTTGGACTAGGTCGCCTTGGCCTGCCCAGGAAAACAAATCTGGGTCGCCGCAAGGGGTTTGACATTTATGGAACATACATCAGGTGCGGTTCCACATGTCTAAATCCCCTAGAGAAAGATACAAATGTAGATAAGACAGATTTTCAATAAAATTTGTGAAGTTTGGCGTTTTCAACAAAAACAGTTATTTTCCCATACAATTTAAACTCGTCGGTACTACACAGTAGAGTACAACTCACAGATTAGTCGTGGATACAGTTTAGGTGTGTATCAACACAATGATGTGAACAGTAGCTGTGATCATTGACTTCCATCGAAAAATAAGTCTTTATCTAACTTCAGCTTCCTGAAGTGCGACCATTTTCCCGGTGCTTATGCTAAATATTGCCCGTACCAACAATCCTATGTAGTAGAACCTGTGTAAACTTCGTTGTCACATTTGTGTATAACTTTTGTACAAGTCGATTCTGTAGGAACTATTTGAAAACTTTGAAATGTACGTATGCTAATGTTTAAACATTTAAATGTTGACTACAACCCCCAAAAACATACGTAGGTTAGAACTTAGGTAATGTTCATGTTATTCGGATAAGTACCGTTTTCGTCCATATATATTGCAATATATATGGACGAAAACGGTATTTACTTCAAATAAAATCCAATATTTATTTGGTACCAAAACCAATGATATGATTGTCACCAGAACAATCCAACATAGATACATGCATGATAATATGTTTAACTGCTTGTCATCTCCTTAATAGTTGTTAACTAGGTGAGATGGTACGGTGGTCTAACCGTCTATCTATCTTCATTTAAACCATTTCATTCTGGATACATTTAGAGGCTTTTGCAAACAACATAGATCCAGATCAGCCGCAGCGTGACGCTGCGAGCTGATCAGGATCTATGTTGTTTGCTACATAGCCAAGTGTCTTAGCAAGATCATCTGAATAGCAAACAGCATAGAGCCTGATCAGATGGCACATTCTATGGTGGCTGATCTGGCTCTATGTTCTTTGCAAATACTGTTTGAACGGTATCCAGAATGAAATGGGTTAATGTCGAACCCCTCGCGGGGACGTAGACATGGTCGCCAGATCAGACAGGTGGGTTTTCTCTGGGTACTCCGGTTTCCTCCCACACGAATGACCACATATACACTTTCATCCATGACAACGAGAGTGATTAAGATAAGTTTTTAGAACTTGCTTCGCAATCATTGTAAAATAAATAAAGTTTAAACTAGATGTCTGTGGATCGAAGTGTCCCTGGTTCGATACTCAGTAAGGGTATGTAAATATGTAGTGTCTTTGAGCAAAACAATGTGCCTGCTAGACATAATCGTAAACGATTGTCAGCAGTATAACATGGTGTGGGGTCCATTGGTAGAGCGTCAGATTTGGAATCGAACGGTTCTGGGTTCGATACTCGGTCAGGCCACGTATGTAGTGTCATTGAGCAAGGTACCTCAAACACATTGCTTAGTACTGGTTAACCACTTTTAGGTTGGGTAAGCCTGCCCAGGAAAACATGTCTAGATCCTCGCAAGGAGTTTGACATTAATAGAACATACATAGAAATGGCACCTCACACGCATAAAGGCAATCACTCCATCACATCTGTAGGATTATCTCGATAGCGAGACCAGACATATTTTAGAATCTAGGCAACAACTGTTCAAACAGAAATCCATTAGAGTATAGCCATCTCCAAAAGATATAGGCAATAGTATGCTGCCATCAATCTGAACAAATTGACGCAACTAGTTTAACCAATCATGTAGAGCATCAATTTGTTCCCGTAATTATTACTGCTAGCTTAATAGCGAGAAAGACCAAGTCTTCCTATACGTTTCTGTAACTAATACAATGTACATGTATGGCTGACTAGTTACTAACTGTTGTATCAAGCATGTCATAGCATAATACTTTCCAGATAATATGTTCTTTTTGATGCAATTATTTCTGAACATCAATGAGATCTCTAATGTAGGCCTATATATGATGCGAGTAACAGTATACATGTATTAAGGGCAATAAGGCTATGACAAATTTATATGAGCTGAGTAGATCAATGATAACATGGTGAACTAATAATTCATTAATTCCAAACTTCATTACAATTAATATTGCTGATCAGATATATATCCAATATGACCATCATGGTGGCCAGCTTGATAACCTATTTTCGACTTCCCTTCCTGAGCCATTCACATCGGCTAGAATTGATGAAAAGTCAATCTGTGTACCCCAAACTCCTGTCCCAAGTACCCCACACCCCTGTCCCAAGTACCCCACACCCCTGTACTAAGTACCCCACACCCCTGTCCCAAGTACCCCACACCCCTGTCCCAAGTACCCCACACCCCTGTACTAAGTACCCCACACCCCTGTCCCAAGTACCCCACACCCCTTGTACTAAGTACGCCACACCCCTGTCCCCCACACCCCTGTCCCAAGTACCCCACACCCCTGTCCCAAGTACCCCACACCCCTGTACCAAGTATCCCACACCCCTGTCCCAAGTACACCACACCCCTGTCCCAAGTACCCACACCCCTGTCCCAAGTACCCCACACCACTGTACCAAGTACCCCACACCCCTGTCCCAAGTAACCCACACCCTGTCCCAAGTACCCATACCCCTGTCCCAAGTAACCCACACCCCTGTCCCAAGTACCCCACACCCTGTCCCAAGTACCCCACACCCTGTCCCAAGTACCCCACACCCTGTCCCAAGTAACCCACACCCTGTCCCACGTAACCCACACCCTGTCCAAAGTACCCCACACCCCTGTACTAAGTACGCCACACCCCTGTCCCCCACACCCCTGTCCCAAGTACCCCACACCCCTGTCCCAAGTACCCCACACCCTGTACTAAGTACCCCCACACCCCTGTCCCAAGTACCCCACACCCCTGTACCAAGTATCCCACACCCCTGTCCAAGTACACCCCACACCCCTGTCCCAAGTACCCACACCCCTGTCCAAGTACCCCACCCCTGTCCCAAGTACCCCACACCACTGTACCAAGTACCCCACACCCCTGTCACAAGTAACCCACACCCTGTCCCAAGTACCCCACACCCCTGTCCCAAGTACCCCACACCCTGTCCCAAGTACCCCACACCCTGTCCCAAGTACCCCACACCCCTGTCCCAAGTACCCCACACCCCTGTCCCAAGTACCCACACCCCTGTCCCAAGTACCCCACACCACTGTACCAAGTACCCCCACCCCTGTCCCAAGTAACCCACACCCTGTCCCAAGTACCCCATACCCCTGTCCCAAGTACCCCACACCCTGTCCCAAGTACCCCACACCCCTGTCCCAAGTACCCACCCCTGTCCCAAGTACCCCACACCCTGTCCCAAGTACCCCACACCCCTGTCCCAAGTACCCCACACCCCTGTCCCAAGTACCCCACACCCCTGCCCACAACCCTGTCCCAAGTACCCCACACGCCTGTCCCAAGTACCCCACACCCTGTCCAAGTACCCCACACCCCTGTCCCAAGTACCCCACACCCCTGTCCCAAGTACCCTGTCCCAAGTACCCCACACCCCTGTCCCAAGTCCCAACCCCACACCCCCCCAAGTCCTGTCCCCCCCACACCCTGTCCCAAGTACCCCACACACCTGTCCCAAGTACCCCACACCCTGTCCCAAGTACCCACACCCCTGTCCCAAGTACCCCACACCCCTGTCCCAAGTACCCCACATGTCCCAAGTACCCACACCCTGTCCCAAGTACCCATGTCCCAAGTACCCCTGTCCCAAGTACCCCACACCCCTGTCCCAAGTACCCCACCCCTGTCCCACACCCCTGTGTACCCACACCCCTGTCCCAAGTACCCCTGTCCCCCACACCCCTGTACCCTGTCCCAAGTACCCCACACCCTACACCCCTGTCCCAAGTACCCCACACCCCTGTCCCAAGTACCCCACACCCCTGTCCCAAGTACCCCCCACCCCTGTCCCAAGTACCCCACACCCTGTCCCAAGTACCCTACACCCCTGTCCCAAGTACCCCACACCCCTGTCCCAAGTACCCCACACCCTGTCCCAAGTACTGTCCCAAGTACACCCCCCCAAGTCCCACCCCTGTCCCAAGTACCCCACACCCCTGTACCCAAGTACCCACACCCCTGTCCCAAGTACCCCACACCCTGTCCCAAGTACCCCACACCCTGTCCCAAGTACCCCACACCCCTGTCCCAAGTCCCAACCCCACACCCCTGTACCCCACACCCCTCCCAAGTACCCCACACCCCTGTCCCAAGTACCCCACCACACCCTGTCCCAAGTACCCCCCACCCCTATGTCCCAAGTACCCACACCCCTGTCCCAAGTACCCACACCCTGTCCCAAGTACCCACCCCTGTCCCAAGTACCCTACACCCCTGTCCCAAGTACCCCACACCCTGTCCCAAGTACCCCTGTCCCAAGTACCCCACACCCCTGTCCCAAGTACCCCACACCCCTGTACAAGTACCCCACACCCTGTCCCAAGTACCCCACACCCTGTCCCAAGTACCCCACACCCTGTCCCAAGTACCCACACCCCTGTCCCAAGTACCCCACCCCTGTCCCAAGTACCCACACCCCTGTCCCAAGTAACCCACACCCCTGTCCCAAGTATGTCCCAAGTACCCCACACCCCTGTCCCAAGTACCCACACCCTGTCCCAAGTACCCCACCCCCTGTCCCAAGTACCCCACACCCCATAAGTACCCCACACCCCTGTCCCAAGTACCCCACACCCCTGTCCCAAGTACCCCACCCCCATGTCCCAAGTACCCACACCCCTGTACCCACACCCCTGTCCCAAGTACCCCACACGCCTGTCCCAAGTACCCCACACCCTGTCCCAAGTACCCCACACCCATGTCCCAAGTACCCCACACCCCTGTCCCAAGTACACCCCTGTCCCAAGTACCCCACACCCCTGTCCCAAGTAACCCACACCCCTGTCCCAAGTACCCCACACCCCTGTCCCAAGTACCCACACCCCTGTCCCAAGTACCCCACACCCTGTACTAAGTACCCCACACCCCTGTCCCAAGTACCCCACACCCCTGTCCCAAGTACCCCACACCCTATGTCCCAAGTACCCCACACCCTGTCCCCACACCCCTGTCCCAAGTACCCCACACCCTATCCCAAGTACCCCACACCCCTGTCCCAAGTACCCTACACCCCTGTCCCAAGTAACTCACACCCTGTCCCAAGTACCCCAAACTCCTTTCCCAAGTACCCCACACCCTGTACTAAGTACCTCACACCCCTGTCCCAAGTACCCCACACCCCTGTCCCAAGTACCCCACACACCGTCCCAAGTACCCCACACCCCTGTCCCAAGTACCCCACACCCCTGTCCCAAGTCCCAAGTAACCCACACCCTGTCCCAAGTACCCCATACCCCTGTCCCAAGTACCCCACACCCTGTCCCAAGTACCCACACCCTGTCCCAAGTACCCCACACGCCTGTCCCAAGTACCCCACACCCCTGTCCCAAGTACCCCACACGCCTGTCCCAAGTACCCCACACCCCTGTCAGAACTCAGAAGTAACCCAACAATCAAAGTATTTTCATTTATGATTTTATACGCAACAACAAGATAATGTTGTTTTGATAACCCAACTCCAAAGGGTATTATTATTAGTTCAGTTCATTGATCTGATCCACCCTTCTACTAGATGCTAAAACTAGCGACCCAGGGCTATATGATCACTATATTACCAGGGTTCATTCTAGGTCAGAATTTTTGGGAGAAGTGAGAAAGCGCATGATCGCTTCCTTAAATGGTGTTCTTTAATATACTTCTGCAAAATAGGGTTAAAATGCACAGTACAACCTTTAAATACAACATTTGAATAGAAGGAGTGCTTTATAATGGGCCAGTGTATCTTATTAGACAACATTTCGTTTGAAAATCATAAAAAATAAAAAAAACATTTTTTTTTTTTTAAGGAGAAGTGGGGCCCCCAGAGGGCGAAGTCAGGGTCCCTAGGGCGACAATTTCGCCCACATCGCCCTCTAAACTGATCCCTGATTACTGTTTTTTATATTTCAGATAATCAAGTCAAACATGTCAAATATGAAAAATATTGATTTGCGCACTGTGCAAAATTGCTTGGACAATATTTCACAGTTCTTAATTCCCTGCCTTCCCTTGGCAAATGCCCATGCATCAGATTTCATCACGATGAACCACTGGGACAGACTAATACCGACAGAAATCCAAGAAGAACTTCTGACATTGAATGAAGAGCAGTTGAAACATCTACCTAATGATGCATTTATAGTAAATAGTTATACTGAAAACACAGGTGTATCAAACAACTGTAGATGTGATGACACTTCTGTAGACAAACTAGATGAACCCAGAATGATGGAATCAATAAATGGAGGTCTGAGTGCAATACAAGAATACTGTAGATGTGAAAAGAGTTTGATAGACAAAGACGATGAGTCCAGAGCAGAAGACAATACGGAACATGAGCAGGACCACACTTCTCATGTTCCCTACTCTTGCTTAGCTGATTTCTTCAAGGCCACTCGCCAATGTACACTAGAGGAAACAGGTTTAGCTACGTCAAGTCATGATGTGTTAGTAGACATGAATGTTGATAAGGATGATGTATTTGTGGGGACATACATGAGTGAGAAGAAGAGCCATGAAGTGGAGATCATGTCCAGTGTGTGTGCAACATTGGCGCAACGTGTACAGTGTAAATTGGTAAGTCTAGATGTATAGTTGTACCAAGAAGGTGTTAAAGAGTCACGATATTCCTCCAATCCTGTGTAGTATGGATGAAGAAAACACAACGTCTGCAATATATCAAACTCATGCTGATTATTCAAGTGAACAATTTAAAAGGTGGCAAACGGTACCCAGGGCTCAAGCTAGAACGATTTAGGAGTAGTCTCTACAAATATAGTGCTTTTAAGCCCGATAATTCATAGAGCAGATCATTACAATTTGCTGCTATATCCTACCGTATGTCATGCACACTTATATATATCCATTTCTCAATAATAAATAAAACATATTTTAAGCTTATAAGATAGTGCAAATTATTTCAGGTACTTGATTTTGGAAGTGGAAAGGGTTACCTGGGAAACCATCTGTGTCTACAGTATGGGTTTCCAGTCCTAGGCATAGATGCTGAACCAACAAACACCCGATCTGCAGAGAGAAGGAATACAGTAGTTGATAAACAGTGGCAGAGTTTGACTAGAAATACAATCATGGAATCCCAAGGTAGAAAGTTAACAAAGAAAGAGAAAAAGAAATTGAAACTGCAAGCAAAATTGTGTAGAAGTCTGGGAAACTTACATGTATCTGACAATGCAGAATCAAATGAAACAAGTAAACTATTGCATGGTTATGAAACAGGTGAAAACACAGATTGCCTCAGAGAAGCCGAAACAGCAAAAACAATTCCATATGCAGTACAAGCGAAGGCTCTTAATAAGATTGTGAATATTAATGAATTTAACAAAACCTCAGATTGTGTGAAAGAAGTTGAAACAGCAGGAACAGTTTATACTGAAGTAAACATTAAACCCATAGACACAGTTGAAAATATTGCAGAAGTAAATGAACTTGTGAATACCAACAAAGGTCAGGCAGCATTGTATCAAGCAAAATTTGTTCCTTGTACAACATTTATTGATAAAGAAACCAATTTCTTGGATCTTGCGCGGATCCATTTTCCAGATCTGATTCCCTTCAATCATGAAGCAGTCCATTTGCACAAAGAGTCCACTGATAGTAACACTAAAAGTTTAACTTCTACTGAAAATGTAGACAATGGAATACAACTGGATATTTCAGATGAGTGTAATTACTGTGGTTGCTTGTCACCTCATTCAAAAGACTGTTATTTTACACAGGATGACTTGAGAGTTGATGGTTTATATCTTGGTACATGTCCTAGTAAACATGAAAATATGTATAGTATAAAAAGTATCATCTCAGAAGAATCAGTTCATAACACTGTAAGTAATTCTAAGGCTGGAGATAGAAAGAATGATGGTATAGGTAACGAATTGAACTTGATGTTAATTGGTTTACATACATGTGGAAATCTAGCAAGTACGTCTATGGAAGTGTTCGCTCATAGTGACCAGTTGAAAGTATTGTGCAATGTTGGTTGTTGTTACCACTTGATAGACGAAAGATACATGCACAAGCCGACAACAGACGGTAAGCACATGCATGTATTTCTGTGTGTTTTTGTCTTAGATAAAAGAATTGTAAACTAAATTATAATGTTGTTTCAGACAAGTATAGAGACAGAGACATACATTGTTTTGGGCATTGTCCATTGGTCCGAAATTATCTTCTCGGTTGAAACCTCTTTCATGATTTTTTTTAATTAGACCAGACCTTATAGCAAATGCATCACCATGAAGTCTAGTTGCCCATATCATCAGGAAACATCATTCTTGTTTGGATGACATATGATGGAGTGATTGTCCTTCGTGTTTTCTGTCGTACTTACAGCTACATATATACATGTAGAGGCTGGTCCGATTAGCGCAGTGGTTAGCGCGCTCGCTTCTCACCAATGCGACCTGGGTTCGATCCTCGGACCGGGAAGTATGTGAGATGGTATGATGGTCGCCATATCGGACAGGTGGGTTTTCTCCGGGTACTCCGGTTTCCTCCCACATGAATGACCACATATACGCTTTCATCCGAGCCAACGAGAGTGATTAATATAAGTTGTTAAAACTTGCTTCGCAATCGTAAAATAAATAAAGTTTAAAAAAAAACATGTAGAGGCATTGATAGTTATGAAGCAAACTCCAGTATGATTCAACAGATTTGGATACAAGTGTTATCACTATGTAGTCTAGTTTGTAGTTTTCAAAATGATGCTACAACGTATTTTTCTTTATTTTACCATAGATTAATATCGTTTCAATATTGTTATTTGGAAGTCGTGATAGCGCAGTGGATGCACGTTCGCTTCAGGTGCGAAAGGTCCGGAGTTCGAGCCCCACTGGAGCCGTTACGATTGTGCCCTTAGGCAAGGCATTTAAATTCCACGTTGCCTCTTCTCTCTCCCTCGTGGCGATGGATTCCATCAGGAACGAGGTCTCTAGAGTGATTTATATAAGTTGAAATAACTTGTTTCGCAATCAAGCTAAAATAAATTTGTATAAACTAATATTGTAGCAAATGTTGCTGGTCAGCATGGGTTTCCATTGAGCAACTATCTAAATAAGAGAAGGATGAGTCTAGGAAATACTGCTAGAAACTTAGCATCTCAATCAGCCCATAGAATTACAGACTGTAAGGAGGTAAGGAACTCAACGATTATAGAATTACAGACTGTAAGGAGGTAAGGAACTCAACTGTTATAGAATTACAGACTGTAAGGAGGTAAGGAACTCAATGGTTATAGAATTACAGACTGTAAGGAGGTAAGGAACTCAACTGTTATAGAATTACAGACTGTAAGGAGGTAAGGAACTCAACGATTATAGAATTACAGATTGTGAGGAGGTAAGGAACTCAACGATTATAAAATTACAGATTGTGAAGAGGTAAAGAACTCAACAATTATAGAATTACAGGCTGTGAGGAGGTAAGGAACTCAACGATTATAGAATTACAGACTGTGAGGAGCTCAACGATTATAGAATTACAGACTATGAAGAGGTAAAGAACTCAACAATCATAAAATTACGACTGCGATGAGGTAAGGAACTCGACTGTTATTGAATTACGCAATGTGAAGAGGTAAGGAATTGTCATAGAATTACAGACTGTGAGGAGGTAAGAAACTGTGATAGAATTACAGACTGTGGGGAGGTAAGGAACTGTGATAGAATTACAGACTGTGGGGAGGTAAGGAACTGTGATAGAATTACAGACTGTGGGGAGGTAAGGAACTGTGATAGAATTACAGACTGTGGGGAGGTAAGGAACTGTGATAGAATTACAGACTGTGGGGAGGTAAGGAACTGTGATAGAATTACAGACTGTGGGGAGGTAAGGAACTGTGATAGAATTACAGACTGTGGGGAGGTAAGGAACTGTGATAGAATTACAGACTGTGGGGAGGTAAGGAACTGTGATAGAATTACAGACTGTGGGGAGGTAAGGAACTGTGATAGAATTACAGACTGTGGGGAGGTAAGGAACTGTGATAGAATTACAGACTGTGGGGAGGTAAGGAACTGTGATAGAATTACAGACTGTGGGGAGGTAAGGAACTGTGATAGAATTACAGACTGTGGGGAGGTAAGGAACTGTGATAGAATTACAGACTGTGGGGAGGTACAGAACTGTGATAGAATTACAGACTGTGGGGAGGTAAGGAACTGTGATAGAATTACAGACTGTGGGAGGAGGACTGTGATAGAATTACAGACTGTGGGGTAAGGAACTGTGATATAATTACAGACTGTGGGGAGGTAAGAACTGTGATAGAATTACAGACTGTGGGGAGGTACAGAACTGTGATAGAATTACAGACTGTGGGGAGGTAAGGAACTGTGATAGAATTACAGACTGTGGGGAGGTAAGGAACTGTGATAGAATTACAGACTGTGGGGAGGTAGGGAACTGTGATAGAATTACAGACTGTGGGGAGGTAAGGAAATGTGTATGACCATGTGAGTACAGATATTTTACCATTTAGTGTGTGTTTTCAAAGTTCTTGTATTACCAATATACAATTTTACAAATTTGCCATCAATTGGGTTTAAGTTTAAACTATATTTATTTTAAAACGACTGCGAAGCAAGTTTTAACAACTTATATTAATAACTCTCGTTGTCGCGGATGATAGCGTAAATGTGGTCATTTGTGTGGGAAAACCCACCTGTACAATCTGGCGACCATTGTACCATCTCACATACTTCCCGGTCCGAGGATCGAAACCGGGTTGCATTGGTGAGAAGCGAGGGCGCTAACCACTGCGCTAATTGGACAGCCTAAACTGGGTTATGTCTAATGTATCCTGTCGTGACATTTCCCAAGCTAGTTCAAGCAGACGATTTTCATGAGCATATGTTAACTTAACTTAATTGACACGGATACGACATGTATATCAATGTACCTACAGCTCCAGGGAGAGAGATTCCACCCACGGGCGTTGCTAGAGGTGCTCATGCAAGATGTGTGTGGGGAAGATGGTATGACAGTAAAAGGCCTAAGAAAACTGGAGCAGAAATGTAATTCTGTACACGAGTATATCAGGAGAGCCTGCGATAAACTCGGCATTTCAGAGAAGGTAAATTTGATTACTGGTTCAGTTAAATGGCTGCTTGGTTAAATCAAAACAAACAAGAATATGATACAGTGCACGGTTCTGTTTTCAGAAGGTCTCTTCAAGGTCAAGGCCACACTTAGAGGTCATTGGTTAAATAAACTATATATAATATACAATAGTTTATGTCCATTCTTTATCTCTAAATCTTCTGAATCATAAAATGATAAAAAATCAGTGAAATTTCTCAGGAGTGGTTAGTACTAAGGATAGTTGTGCATATCGTCGGCACGTTCCACTCCAATAATTGAGTTATTGCCCTTTGATTCTGTCTGTCCCGTCATTCCAATATTATGTTATTATTATGTTATATTTCGTGTTTTACGCCTGCATCAGCACCATTTTGGGCTATATCGCCGGCGGGCAGTTTACCTAACAACACCTTTCCTGGGCAGGCTCCAGCGGTTAACCGGTACTTGGGTGCACCAACCTCCGTACCAACTTTTTCATATAAATGAGACATGGCCTGAGCGGGGCTCGAACCCGTGACCATCAGTGATGATAGGTTACAGTGGTATACAAGTCAGCGACCTTAACCACTCGACCACGGAGGCGGACATATTCCAATATTAAAGTATATTGTAAACTTTGGGGAACATCCATCGGTTTTACCGATATATCATTGTTTACTTGCAGGTATCCGATATGTCATTGTTTGCTTGCAGGTATCCGATATATCACTTTTTACTTGCAGGTATCCGATATATCATTGTTTACTTGCAGGTATCCGATATATCATTGTTTACTTGCAGATATCCGATATATCACTGTTTACTTGCAGGTATCCGATATATCATTGTTTACTTGCAGGTATCCGATATATCATTGTTTACTTGCAGGTATCCGATATATCATTGTTTACTTGCAGGTATCCGATATATCATTGTTTACTTGCAGGTATCCGATATATCATTGTTTACTTGCAGATATCCGATATATCACTGTTTACTTGCAGGTATCCGATATATCATTGTTTACTTGCAGGTATCCGATATATCATTGTTTACTTGCAGGTATCCGATATATCATTGTTTACTTGCAGGTATCGATATATCATTTTACTGCAGGTATCCGATATATCATTGTTTACTTGCAGGTATCCGATAATCATTGTTTACTTGCAGATATCCGATATATCACTGTTTACTTGAGGTATGATATATCATTTACTTGCAGATATCCGATATATCAACTGTTTACTTGCATATCCGATATATCATTGTTTACTTGCAGGTATCCGATATATCATTGTTTACTGCAGGTATCCGATATATCATTGTTTACTTGCAGGTATCCGATATATCACTGTTTACTTGCAGGTATCCGATATATCATTGTTTACTTGCAGGTATCCGATATATCATTGTTTACTTGCAGGTATCCGATATATCATTGTTTACTTGCAGGTATCCGATATATCATTGTTTACTTGCAGGTATCCGATAAGATGATCGAATATTACATGAAGAAATACGAGGATGACAGGCACAAACTGACAGCTTTCTTCCAACTGAAGATAATACTGGCTCCCTGCATCGAGGCCCTCATCATCCTGGATAGGGTCTGCTTCCTCCTAGAACAGGTATACTAGCTCCCTGCATCGAGGCTCTCATCATCCTGGATAAGGTCTGCTTCCTCCTAGAACAGGTATACTAGCTCCCTGCATCGAGGCTCTCATCCTGTATAGGGTCTGCTTCCTACTAGAACAGGTATACTAGCTCCCTGCATCGAGGCCCTCATCATCCTGGATAGGGTCTGCTTCCTCCTAGAACAGGTATACTAGCTCCCTGCATCGAGGCCCTATCATCCTGGATAGGGTCTGCTTCCTACTAGAACAGGTATACTAGCTCCCTGCATCGAGGCCCCCATCATCCTGGATAGGGTTGCTTCCTACTAGAACAGGTATACTGTCCCTGCATCGAGGCCCTCATCATCCTGTATAGGGTCTGCTTCCTCCTAGAACAGGTATACTAGCTCCCTGCATCGAGGCCCCATCATCCTGGATAGGGTCTGCTTCCTACTAGAACAGGTATACTAGCTCCCTGCATCGAGGCCCTCATCATCCTGTATAGGGTCTGCTTCCTCCTAGAACAGGTATACTAGCTCCCTGCATCGAGGCCCTCATCATCCTGGATAGGGTCTGCTTCCTCCTAGAACAGGTATACTGGCTCCCTGCATCGAGGCCCTCATCATCCTGGATAGGGTCTGCTTCCTCCTAGAACAGGTATACTAGCTCCCTGCATCGAGGCCCTCATCATCCTGGATAGGGTCTGCTTCCTCCTAGAACAGGTATACTAGCTCCCTGCATTGAGGCCCTCATCATCCTGGATAGGGTGGTTAGCACGCTCGCTTCTCACCAATGCAATCCGGGTTCGTTCCTCGGACCGGAAAGTATGCAAGATGGTACAGTTGTTGCCAGATCGGACAGGTGGGTTTTCTCCGGGTACTCCGGTTTCCTCCCACACAAATGACCACATTTACGCTTTCATCTGCGCCAATGAGAGTAATTAATATAAGTTGTTAGAACTTGGTTCGCAATCGTTGTAAAATAAATAAAGTTTAAACTTTTAAACTAGAACAGGTATACTAACTCCCTGGTGAATTGAGATGTTGTATTCTTGTTTTAGAGTTCTACATAAAGTATGTATTTCTGGTGAATTGAGATGTTGTATTCTTATTTTCGAGTTCTACATAAAGTATGTATTTCTGGTGAATTGAGACCTTGTATTTGTATTTCCAGGCACAGATAAAGGATGTGATTCTGGTGAAGATGTTTGATCCGGTTATATCGCCGAGATGTTATGGAATAGTGGCCATTAAAGCTACCATATAGCTAAAACTTTCCCTGCTAGGAAATCATGCAATACCAATATGTGATTCTATATGCCTGACTGACAGACACTCCTGACTGTTCTTGCCAAGTGATTGTTACATTTATCCGCTGGCTCTGTGAACAATGATTCCATGATATGTGAAGTATATCCGAGTATACATTCCTGTATATGGAATACCTGATATTTTGTATATGCTTAATGCACCACGAGTGTTTAGAAATACAATTTCAATACAATATGTGTTGGAGAGTCATTAAAGAAATATACAGTCTACATCCATTATGTCAAAATCGGTTATGTCGAATTATCCGATTATCTCGAAGTCGGTCCAAAGTCCTGTTTCAGACACTATCATTTTACATATAACTTGATCTGTTTATATCGAATTTCGTTAACTGAAACTTCAGTTAAGTCAAAGTATTTTGTTCGGTCCGACGGAATTCGACATAACGTATGTAGACTGTATATTTCTTGTTTTCTTGTCATCACGATGAAAACAAGTTCTGGGCTTACAGGGCCAGACGAAAATATACAGGAAGAGTCGCCTATGTCACAGGCGGAGATTATTGCTTCATTGAAATAACTTACACAAAGTTACTGAACATTGATTGTGAAACAAGTTCTTGCAACATTAAACTAATCATTGGAAGTCGTGATAGCGCAGTGGATGCGCGTTTGCTTCAGGTGCAAAAGGTCCGGAGTTCAAACCCCGCTGGAGCCGTTATGATTGTGCCCTTAGGCAGGGCATTTAAATTCCTCGTTGCCTCTTCTCTCTCCCTCGTGGCGATGGATTCCATCAGGAATGAGGTCTCGAGAGTGATTAATATAAGTTCTAAGAACTTGTTTCGCAATCGAGCTTAAATAAATTTGTATAAACTAAACTAATCATTCTTCAGACCTCAATCCTTATGGAATCCATCGTTATGCAGGAGAGGAGGCGATGTGGTTGCAAGTCTCTTCCCTAAGGAAGCCACCACTGTGGCTTGAACTACAACACCTTGGTTACACATTGTACACTCTATCCAATACACCACTGAGAACCTGTCACAGCTGTTCTGGTGGCACAATTTCGTAGACAGGGTCATTATTTTGCTATTGGTCATAAAAATAAATAGTTTATATTTTCTAAGCATGATTGCTGGTATTCATCTGACATTTTATGAACACCTACACAGTCTGATGCATGGGATCTTGTCTGACAGTGTACACTAACATTTTATGAACACCTACACAGTCTGATGCATGGGATCTTGTCTGACAGTGTAAACTAACATTTGATGAACACCTACACTGTCTGATGCATGGGATCTTGTCTGACAGTGTAAACTAACATTTTATGAACACCTACACTGTCTGATGCATGGGATCTTGGGTAGATCCGAAACTTATAATAAAGTGGATGTAAATCTCTGAATCCACCAAACAAATCACTTGAGATATGAGCAATATTTTACAACCATCAGTCCAGACTCGTGTGTTTTCACTATTTAGTCTCTTTTGGTGTTTTTTCTTCAAAGGGACAAATCAAACTACAATACAAGTATTTATGGTACTGTGCTTTCAAAGTAAAGTAATAACGGTTGTAAACAAACATTTGATACACTATTGCATTATAGGTAAGTCAGGTTGTTAGCAGTATTACACAATAAATCACAGTACCTGTAAGCTATCGTATATTGCCTTACCTATACAGTGGTGTAATATTCCAACAGTATTATTACTTTACTTTGAACGTACAATAGAGTTAAATTTCGAAAACATGAATTTCCTAAATGTTTATTCTAACATGACTCGATATTTTGTTCTTATAAACAAAGAACAAATCTATAATAAGCAACGGCTAGAGCCAGTCTATTTTATGGCTGTTGAATTTTGCCCCGTCGACAAAATAACAAACACATTTCTTAGCTAGTAGCATTATATTGGGTTATGTTAGAATGGAAATAATATTTGTCTTGCATTTTGTTTATTGGTACGGCCAGCATTGTAAATGATAAGTAATTTCACATGTAGACTAGCTCAGCTTGTATTAGTTGTGAGCACTGCCGATTCAATGAAACAAAGATTAGTCCAGCACGAAGAAAATTGAAATTTCCCCTCAGATTTAAAGAATAACCGAGTTGGCAATAAAACGTGTGAACTGGCCAGTGCGAGAAAAAGTACCCATCAGTACTAGTATGTACCGGTATAGGACAAGGATATTCCACCCTCGAGGTAAAATTATGTCGTCATAAACTCGGACGAGCCTCATTTGTGACGACATCTTCTGAGCACTCTGGTGGAATGTCCTTGTCCCACACCAGTGCATATGAAGGATACTCACTTGGATGCACTTCACCATCCCTTCATTAAATTGGAACAAGATGGCTACCTGTGACACAAACACTGTAATACTGTACATAGACATTACATTATACAAATTTATTTTATCTCGATTGCGAAACAAGTTCTTACAACTTATATTAATCGCTCTCGAGACCTCATTCCTGATGTAATCCATCGACATACATGCAAGAGGGCTATGATTATGAAATATCTAAATGCACAGTCTTCAATATTGCTAATATCCCTCAATATTGCTAATATCCCTCAATATTGCAACTACATCAGCTTCTAAGACATAATCTGAACAAATCTACACAATACCACTGGAACCATTTAATATTTTGCTTTTGTAAACAGAATAGAGCTAGCTGGCACAGAACTACGTTCCATTTGTGACTGTGACCTTGAAGTGACTGTGACCTTGATGTGACTGTGACCTTGAAGTGACTGTGACCATGAACTGACATGGCTGAAACCATAGTTTGTATATAGTTCTGCCAAGTCATATGAAAATTCCCCCGGTGGTTGAAGAGTTATGGACCAATAATCAGTTGAACTAAGTTCCAAGTGTAACCTTGACGCAGCGTCACTGAAACATCAGTTCTGTGGAAATAAATTTGTGACGGACGGACAGAACAACATTTTGTTTATGAGCCAACATATTCATCCAGAAGGGGTTTAAGGACTAAAAATGAACTACATGTACATATAAGCCCTGTAACCCAAATGACTTAGGGGCAATTAACAGTATTCACACTTAAAGTTAGCCCCCTAAACCCCTAATATTCACCCAGACAGACAGAGAGGGTTAATAATAAGCTCAATCCAGATAGCCATGAAGCTAAATATCCCCAACAATATATAAATATTAAATAATAATATAAACCCTACAAGCTAAATGGTTAATAAATAAAAAATAAATTAGAATTTTTTTTAAAAAGTGGTTATATTTGTTAACTAATAGCACATTAAACATATTACGATTTATATTAAACTATAAATTGATTTAAATATAAAAACCACTATGTTTAATTTATCCCTTTATATTTTGTAATTTTATTACGGTATCTATCTTTACATATTGCTTCATCCAGTCAATGCATAAACAATACGTCTAAAACCAGATTCTGATTAGCTCCTTCCACCAAATTTCATGAAAATCTGTCAGTAACATTTGCTTACACCTGCTATCAGATAAACAAACATGGGAGACAAACAACTCATTTCACAAATACCAGTTCATCCGTGGAAAAATCTTCCCAATTTTTATCAAAATCTGAATAAATATTATTGAAATACAGTCTACATCCGTTATGTCAAAGTCGGTTATGTCGAATTCTCCGGTCATTTCGAAGTTGGATCAAGTCGCGTTTCAGACACTATCATTTTACATATAACTGGCTCCGTTTATATCGTATTTCGTTAAGTCAATCTTCGGTTATGTCGAAGTATTTTGTTCGGTCCGATGGAATTCGACATAACGATATGTATACTGTATATGGAAATTTCATACAATGTTAAAACAACATTGTAAGCAAGTTTCGAATTCCCGACATCTGGGAACATGGAACAATCGAAACAACCAAACAGTTTGCTCGGTTCAGAATTCCAGTTTCTTACAGACTTTATTTACTTAACAGTTAATTTTTGGTATAACATGAGAGATATAACGGCATCAGTGGCGGCATATCTTTGCTGCACTTCCGGCAGAGGAAATTGTCTCCAGTCACATTTTCTTACGTTTGGATCCTTGCTGATTCGTACACGTAGCACATTCTTCGCGAGGCCCTCCAGACTCCAGTTCTCTGCTGATCTAAGCTTCTTATTGCCCAATGTCCTCAACTCGATGCAACTCTTCTGAATTATATCTTTGGCTTTGATGTCGTAATCCGTGTCCAGCTTCCACAGATCGTTTTCGTCATTGAGTCCTACCTTTTTCACACTGTGAATCTCCAATAACTTTCTGAGCATTACTGGGAACTTGGGCATGCATGAGACATGGAATAAGTAACATCTGTCTGTAGAAATACAAATCTGAATAAGTGCGGTCTTAGCTTGTTTTCCCTTTTCATAAGTTACTGGCCACTCTGTATCAAATCCTATAACTGTGTCAGTAGACGAGTCTAAGTTGGTTATTATATCGTCGCATAATATGTTACAGTCATCTATATTATGAGAATAGATAATTGACCCTTCAAAACAGAACTCTTTATAGGACATTTCTACAGCCTTTTCAGCTGACCATTTCTCTTCTAGTTCATCACATGTTTTATCTTTTAGTTGATTCTTGTTCATCTGATACAGACTGGTTGTCTTTGTTTCTTCTGTTGTTTCACCAGCAGTACCACTCAAAGTTTGATCATTTTGATCTAAATTAGCCTTGCTGATGCTGGTCCCTTGAATAGATGAATCTCTCGTGCCGGTCCCATGAGCAGATGTGCCACTGACTGCCATCCCATGAGCAGATGTGCCACTGACTGCAGTCCCATGAGCAGATGTGCCACTGACTGCAGTCCCATGAGCAGATGTGCCACTGACGGCGGTTCCAGGAGCAAATGTACTTGAATGACCTGAAACATTTTTACCTGACAATTGGGAGTAGATAATACAGGTGGATTGGACAGGAGACGCGTCTGTTGGTGATAAATGTGAAGAAAATCAGTATCAAAAACAAGAAATATCACAGTAGGTGATGCATGCACCTGAAGCTCTATAATGGCTGTAAGAGCTTGTGATGCATGCACCTGAAGCTCTATAATGGCTGTAAGAGCTTGTGATGCATGCACCTGAAGCTCTATAATGGCTGTAAGAGCTTGTGATGCATGCACCGGAAGCTCTATAATGGCTGTAAGAGCTGGTGATGCATGCACCAGAAGCTCTATAATGGCTGTAAGAGCTGGTGATGCATGCACCAGAAGCTCTATAATGGCTGTAAGAGCTTGCATGTTTTGAGATGTCCTGTAATAGACATACAGAGTATAGCAAGAATCTAAATTTGGAGAAAGGTATCTGATCTGCTATCCATCAAAACCAGGCATAACGGTTTGCCATATTGTGATTGTGAGAGTTTGTAAAGTCTAATAAAAACATCGAAACGTATCCTCTTTTTTATATTAAAATAGAGAAGTTACAGTCCGGACTGGAAATATTGTACGTATATTTCAAATTTAACCTCCAAGTGTGACCTTGACCTTGAAGCTATGGACCTGGGTCATGTCTACGATACATGAATCTATAAGGCGAACATTTGTGGTACATTAGTTTAGAAATGCCTCCGTAGCTGAAGAAGTTACAGCCAGGATCGGAATAATTTTAGCTATATTTCGCATTTAACATCCAATGTGACCATGACTCTACGGATCTGGGTCACGTGTACGATATATCATCTCTATATGGCGAACATTTGTGGTACATTAGTTTTGAAATCCCTCCATAGCTGAGGAAGTTACAAGGACATGAAATGTTTATATAAAATAATTAATAAATAATTATAAAATTTTATATTAAGTCGCTATTATTTTGTTCTCTAGCCACATAAACAAAATTTATAACCGAAAAGTTTTTAAAGCCACATAACTGCTAACCCTAGACCACTAGACAGTAAATCTATTGTGTTCTTAGCCACATAAGTCCATTTTATGGGTGTGGACACACGGACGGATGGACAGTGCGAAAACTAAGCAACCAAAGCAAAATTCTTCAGGCCTTTCAGGGTCATAATAATTTGTGACATGCCACGCGAAACAAACTTGTGAGATTAAAAATTTGAAATTTATAACAAACCATATCAATAAATGATACTGGTTGCTTTGCAGTGCCGCATTAAGTAGCAACCCATGACCTTTCCAATACAATTGATAGGATCAAACTACTATTATTATTAGTGTGGCGTCCGTGGTCCAGTGGTAGAGCGTCGGATTTGGAATTGAACGGTCCCGGGTTCGATACTCGGTCAGGCCACATATGTAGTATCATTGAGCGCACCTCACACACATTGCTTAGTACTGGTTAATCGCTTAGGTCGGCTGAGCCTGCCCAGGAAAACATGTCTAAGTCCCCGCGAGGGGTTTGACATTAAAGGAACATACATTATTTAAACATGTTTACCATATGTAACTCACAGGTAACACATATCTCTTTTACAATTTGTTGCTAGGCCCATCCAACATAGTATTATAGATGCTGACTGACATTGCCAAACCAAAATACCGTAACAGCCAGAGATCCTCTATCCGACTTCACTAGTGACCTAGACGGGCACATGTCTTGTTTTAATTTCATTAACATGGATCAACATTGTGCGTGTGGTTCTTGATACATACTACTGGTATATGGCACAGTTATCAATGGTATATGGCACAGTTATCAGTGGTATATGGCACAGTTATCAGTGGCACAGTTATCAGTAGTATATGGCACAGTTATCAGTGGTACAGTTATCAGTAGTATATGGCACAGTTATCAGTGGTACATTTATCAGTAGTATATGGCACAGTTATCAGTGGTACAGTTATCAGTAGTATATGGCACAGTTATCAGTGGTACAGTTATCAGTAGTATATGGCACAGTTATCAGTGGTACATTTATCAGTAGTATATGGCACAGTTATCAGTGGTACAGTTATCAGTAGTATATGGCACAGTTATCAGTGGTACAGTTATCAGTAGTATATGGCACAGTTATCAGTGGTACAGTTATCAGTAGTATATGGCACAGTTATCAGTGGTACAGTTATCAGTAGTATATGGACGTTATCAGTGACATTTATCAGTAGTATATGGCACAGTTATCAGTGGTACAGTTATCAGTAGTTATGTTATGTTATATTTCGGGTTTTACGCCTGCATCAGCACCATTTTGGGCTATATCGCCGGCGGGCAGTTTACCTAACAACACCTTTCCTGGGCAGGCTCCAGCGGTTAACCAGTACTTGGGTGCACCAACCTCCGTAAGAAACTGCCAACTTTTTCATATAAATGAGACATGGCCTGAGCGGGGCTCGAACCCGTGACCATCAGTGATGATAGGTTACAGTGGTATACAAGTCAGCGACCGTAACCACTCGACCACGGAGGCGGACTAGTTATCAGTAGTATATGGTACAGTTATCAGTGGAATATGGTACAGTTATCAGTGGAATATGGTACAGTTTTCAATGGTACAGTTATCAGTGGAATATGGTACAGTTTTCAATGGTACAGTTATCAGTGGAATATGGTACAGTTATCAGTGGAATATGGTACAGTTATCAGTGGAATATGGTAGGCCTACAGTTATCAGTGGAATACAAGACATACAATGCATGAAATGTAAAATTAGATTTTATCGAAAACAAATTAAACCAAATAACCTACAGCCGTGTGCCAGGTTATCAGTTAATGTTGTACCAGGCTGCCAGTAACCATGCACACAATGCTTACCTTCTACATGTGTGTGAACATTGTATTGTTTAGCTGCTGCTGTTTCTCGGACTGCATCATCTGACAGTACTTTCTTGACTGGAATACCTTTCTTCACAGTTACACCTTGTAGCCATGGAGGGAGTGTCCGCTTTCGTTTCGATGCCATCCGTCACTATACACATACTGAAAAATAGGTATACAGTCAACCCTGTGTTAGTGGTCACCTCCATTAAGCAGCCAACCTGTATTAAGCAGCCAGATTCCCAAGCGGTTGTTTTATTATATAGTTGACCTCTATTAAGCAGCCACCTGTGCTAAGCAGCCACTTTCTTTGACTCCCTTGGCTGGCTGCTTAAGACAGGTTTGACTGTAGACATGTCCTCTATTTTCTACTTTACTTTGCCAAACACTCAATTTCTGATTGTGATAGGTCCCTTTTTGGGACACTATCTATGTAATGTAATCCACAAAGAGAGAGAAGCAATGTGGAATTAAGAGCCTTTCCTAAGAGTGAACTCCAGGCCCTCTCACACCTAAAACGAGAGTTCTACCACTGTGCTATCACTACTTCCACACTATGATAACATTATCACAAGCATACCCAGTATTTGTTGTTACATGCCGGGCCTAACTGACTATTTTTTTCCATGGAAACTTTTTGGGAAGTATCACATATCCTCGAGAAAGCATCTGGCAAACCGGTACCACAGTCCATGTGATAAGCATTGGACATCGGACATTTGCCGGTAGAAATCAATCCTGGCCGGCAGAAATCAATCCTGGCCGGCAGAAATCAATCCTGGCTGGCAGAAATCAATCCTGGCTGGCAGAAATCAATCCTGGCCGGCAGAAATCAATCCTGGCTGGCAGAAATCTTGTCAATCCTGGCCGGCAGAAATCAATCCTGGCCGGCAGAAATCAATCCTGGCCGGCAGAAATCAATCCTGGCCGGCAGAAATCAATCCTGGCTGCAGCAATCAATCCTGGCTGGCAGAAATCAATCCTGGCCGGCAGAAATCAATCCTGGCCGGCAGAAATCAATCCTGGCCGGGAGAAATCAATCATGGCCGGCAGAAATCAATCCTGGCCGGCTGAAATCAATCCTGGCCGGCTGAAATCAATCCTGGCTGGCAGAAATCAATCCTGGCCGGCAGAAATCAATCCTGGCCGGCAGAAATCAATCCTGGCCGGCAGAAATCAATCCTGGCTGGCAGAAATCAATCCTGGCTGGCAGAAATCAATCCTGGCCGGCAGAAATTAATCCTGGCTGGCAGAAATGTTGCATATAGTCGCCCAATATGGATAACCCCATTTAATGTCCCCATAATTGATGTGATAGTGGTCGGGGAACAACCCTGTATCAGCTTTACAAATATAGTGTGAAAGAACATAGAACAACACTAGAGAAGATAAAGACACAAAGCCACCACCTCAAGGATGTCGCCCAATTAACTGCAATTCAACGAAATAAATTTCAAGTTGAAGGTCAGTCGTACGGTGGGGACATCGGGTGTTGGGAATTAGTCCTCGTATGTGTATGTGAAATTTCAAAGTATTTCAAAAATGATGTTTTGAGTTGTGTTTGACAGCTAAATAATTTCTGAAATACGACGGTTTTGGCCAAAATTCAAGTTCACCCTTCAAGGCCTTGGGGAGGGGGTGTGGGGGGTATCGGGTCTTACTCTTGGTATAGAGAATTAGCCCTTGGATATGCATAAATAGATTCAAAGCAATAATGTTGATGATTTTTAAGAAATTATATTGTTTGATGGCTTTTTGATGCATAAATAATTTCTGAAATCGGAGTAATGGCGTCCGTGGACCAATGGTAGACCGTCGGATTTGGAATCGAATGGTCTGGGTTCGATACTCAGTCTGGCCACGTATGTAGTGTCATTGAGCAAGGCACCTCACACACATTGCTTAGTACTGGTTAACCGCTATGGTCGGCTAAGCATGCCCAGGAAAACATGTCTAGGTCCCCGCAAGGGGTTTGATATTAATGGTACATACATATATACCGGTACATACGTAATATTGGGTCATACCTCAGGTTCACTCTTGGGCGGTAGGGACTTACTGTGGGTGTAGAGAATTAGTATACTGTCAATGACGTGCATGCAATGACTGGACTGTTATGGAGAAATGATAATGTTAGAAACTTTAGTTACAGACTATTTTTGGACAGAATGCAAGTTCAATGTCACTATCGTGGTGGGACTTAAAGAAGGTGAAGATAATTACTACTCGTGTGTGTAGTCGAAGCTTAAATTGTTTAAAGGCAATATCTTTGGCGGTTTTTGAGAAATGATAATATTCAGTCAGACCGTAAAATAAATAAACACTACAACAGGTAAACATATATACTTCCCACGAGTTTTACACACTGACCAATCCTACTTAAGAAAAACCCGTCTCCCGTCCATACTAGTCCTATAAATAACGGAATAAGACCGCTACATAAAAAAATCCTGTTATTTCGAAAAATGCCTGGATAGTAAAATATCACATTTTCCTATCTAAATATTATATATACCCAGTAAGAGTTTAAATTCTAAACACTTCCATTTCCCGGTTATTTTGATTTGTTTTAACTGTTTATGCCACTGTACATCTGTGTCAGTTGTTGTTGGTTTGCAAATGGTGGACTTTTTTTCAAGGGAGACAAATTCACACTCTTTAGTAACATTAACTATTACTATTTAAATATAGAGTAACTATTTTGCAAATGGATGATTATTAACTCACTGAGTCTGTTCTAGACTGCGCCTGTCAATTATAATCGTGACTGAGAGAGAGAGAGAGAGAAGAGAGAGAGAGAGAAGAGAGAGAGAGAAGAGAGAGAGAGGTTCCATCTGAAAGACTGTTAATTTGATTAGGGTCAGACAGGGGATTGAACCTGCGATTCCTGGATTACCAATCCAGCGTGTTAACCACTGGACTACAGATCCGTCTATGATCGTTAGGCATTATCAAGTTGAAGTATTTATAAATAAAGAACGATACAGTGTACAGGTACTGTCACACACCTTACGCGTGCACGTCTGTGTGAAATAGGGTAAACGTGAAGAGAAGTCTAAAGTTAAACAATAAACAAACTACAGTTTACATCCGTTATGTCAAAACCGGTTATGTCGAATTCTCCGGTTATCTCGAAGTCGGATCAAAGTCCCGGACACTATCATTTTACATATTTTTATATAACTCGATTTATTTATATCGAATTTCGTTAAGTCAAACTTCGGTTATGTCGATTTTCATTAATTCATCATACTGTTTTAAAATTCAAGTTTCTAATTGTAACCATCACATTGCTAATGGAAAGTTGTTTCAACATTTGGATATTTATATACTATCATAATTTATTTCCGGCCATACATAGAATAGACAAGCATATATAATTAAATTAAATTATTTTATATTTCCAGTAAATGGGAATATGTTAATTCATATAGTGGCCTACAGCAAAATCCGTCTTAAGCAGTCAACTAAGGGAATCGACGCATGTGACTGCTTAGCATATGTGGCTGATTAATATAGTTCAAATGTAAAGTAAAGTATTGGGCATCTGAACGCTAGCTGCTTCATGCAGATTGGCTTACTAGAGGTGGTCACTAACACAGGTTTGACTGTAGATATATACTAGTAGATCTATCCACAGGGATTCGGCACGTTTGGGGGTACTAGTGCCGAATCCCTGTGGATATATCAAAGACATTAATGTATGCCTAAAACAAACTGTGCATACATATTTAATTTTATATCATACATATTCTTAGCATAACAATGGCAAGGTGAAGTACATATATTATATGTAGGCCTACATGTATATGATTTTAACGATGACATTCAATGACATGTTTTGATAATAGAGATGCTGATATTGGAGCTATGAATCGAGACCATAATTGCGCGCGCAATATGCCCAGAACTGGTTAATCTGCGCGCGCGCATTATGCCCAAAAGTGGTTAATCTGCGCGCGCGCAATACACCCAGAACTGGTTAATCTGCGCGCGCACATTACGCCCAAAAGTGGTTAATTTGCGCGCGCGCATAACGGCAACAAGTGGGTAATGTGCGCGCGTAGAATATGGCGACAACCCGGGGGAAAGTAATCCCCATCTGCGAAAATGATGTCACAAAGGTAAATATTTTTACCCGTTTATAACCCCATTAATGCCACTTTTTCACCCATTCACCCCCCCATAACCCTTAACACGGATTTGTTATCCATTCACCCCCTCCCCTTCATAACAAATGCCCCCCCAATAATGTCACTTTTACCCATTCACCCCCCCATAACCCTTAACACGGATTTGTTATACATTCACCTTTCTATTTAGAGTAGCCGGGGAGGGGGACTGATTAATCTGATTAATGGGCTTATTCTAAGATACTAATTAAAATTGTAGACCGATGTTCCAATTTCATTATCAGACGACAAACGTGAATAAAAACACACATCAACAGGTAGGTTTTATATGGAAACATGTGTATTACATTTTTTGGTAAATACGTCACTTGAAAAACACAAAACATAGACAATTCTGTAAAATGTTACCATGTGAAGTCTAGCACCTAACGACATGTGGAAGCTAGAAAGGCTATCAGAGTCTTTAGAAATCGAGCAGATATTTATTATACACATTATGGATGTTGTTTCGATAATATCACTATTTATATAGGTATCAATAAAACGATACGACTACATGTCAATAGGACTACATTTACATGAACTCATCTGATTGGTCGAAACGCATCTGATAAAAAGAGATACAAGTCATTGAATTTATGGTTACACGTGTATAGGCTTACATTTGTGAAATGTATTAGTGAGTCAAAGAATAAAACAATTGTGAACATCCACGATCTGTGTGCTAGCCTAATCTCTCAATTAAAGTCACTGGGAGTAAATAGTACACGAGCCTTGCGGGTCCTGCGTGGCTGGGTGTTTGATAATTGAAGTAACTACTTTATACTAAGTGTTGTTGCTTTGGGCCATCAATAGTCGCTAAGAATGATGGATATAATATATATATTAATTGCATGTTGTAAATAGAATATGATTTTTGTTTTTTTACGGTACCGTCTTCCATATGTGTGTGCAAGTGTATGGTAACATGTCACACACGACTTTAATAAATATATGGGTAACAATCATTGTTTGCATTCATTCCTTCAACGTACATTCCGCATGAGAACAAATACAAGACAATCCGAGATAGCATACCTCCGCCACGCTGAAAAATCCCCCCCTCTGAAACCTGAATTTCCCGGAAAATCTTGTATTAAAGTTTCGGTTTCATTTTCGGTTTCCAGCTTCGGTTTCAAATTATTTTCAATTGAAGATGATAGTGGATACCGGTTATTTCTTTTACACATCCGAGATCTGGATCATCCGGATCACCAGATCTGGATCTCCGGATATGGCTCCAAGATCGTGATCAACATAAATAATTAATCCATTGATCCTCCATAATGATATATACATGGTTCCTTATTATTCCTTACTAAATTTATCAATATCCGTCTGGATCCGGGTTTAAAAAGATCGTGGATCCAGATCACCTTCAACATCTACTAGCGTGGTCCACGTACCAGGGTCGAGATCAGATCGTCAGTAACGAGCTAAATTTGTTTTTGAAGGGCGCGCAGATCGACAACAGCGAGCTTATTTGCGCGCGCGCAGCTGAACATGAAATGGTATTTCGCGCGCGCGCAGATCGACAATTTATGGGACCTATTCATACCTGGATATTGCACACGCGAACACAAACGCTAACCCCCAAAACCATGTATGGGATCCCAAGCGCACCAATAATATATTATTCCACCAAAGCTCTACTAAGTGAGCTAAAATGGGACGCATATTTCTGTATGTTATGTTTATTTATCGTCGCTACAGGTTCCCCATATGAGCGACGCATCCTGAAGAGATTAGTCATTTTAGATATTTGGAGGATAGTGCAATGATACAGACAGAGATCTATTCCAGGGTCTCCTCTGGTTCTTTTACGTGTACGGTGTACAGTAGCCTGGGTTTCAGTCTGTCGATTGTTCACTTTTTAACTTCTGGCAAAATGACAGCCTGTGGACACTTCCGATCGTAGCGCCATCTACTAACACCCTAATTTATCAGGGTGTAGATTTGAAGAACGACCACTCTTCTCTACAAGATACTATCGATAAATATAGAAACGGAATTCTATCGGAAATCGCCGAACAGGCACGATTATAGCCGAATGCTCCCGTAACCTAGCATAGTCTGTCGATTTTTCACTTTTTAACATCTGGCAAAATGATATTATCAGAAACTCAATAGTATCGGTATTAAAATATATTTATTTGACTGACCAGGCAAACTATATCGACGCGACACGTCACGACAGTGTTTTAAGTATAGGATATTCTCAATAGACATCTAGGTGTGTATTCGCGAATAAACATCTGAATAAACATCTGAATAAACAGCTGGCTGTGTATTCGTCAATAAACAGATGGCGGTGTATTCACCAATAAACATCTGATTAAACAGATGGCTGTGTGTTCGCCAATAAACATCTGATTAAACAGCTGGCTGTGTATTCGCCAATAAACATCTGATTACACAGATGGCTGTGTATTCACCAATAAACATCTGAATAAACAGCTGGCTGTGTATTCACCAATAAACAGCTGGCTGTGTATTCACCAATAAACATCTGAATAAACAGCTGGCTGTGTATTCGTCAATAAACAGATGGCTGTGTATTCACCAATAAACATCTGAATAAACAGTTGGCTGTGTATTCACCAATAAACATCTGAATAAACAGCTGGCTGTGTATTCACCAATAAACATCTGAATAAACAGATGGCTGTGTATTCGCCAATAAACACCTCATTAAACAGCTGGCTATGTATTCGCCAATAAACATCTGACTAAACAGATGGCTGTGCATTCACCAATAAACATCTGAATAAACAGCTGGCCGTGTATTCACCAATACACATCTGAATAAACAGATGGCTGTGTATTCGCCAATAAACATCTGAATAAACAGCTGACTGTATTCACCAATAAACATCTGAATACACAGCTGGCTGTGTATTCGCCAATAAACATCTGAATAAACAGCTTGCTGTGTATTCGCCAATAAACATCTGAATAAAGAGCTTGCTGTGTATTCGCCAATAAACATCTGAATAAACAACTGGCTGTGTATTCGCCAATAAACATCCAGGTACACACTAAACTGCAGTTACGGCCATTATTACCGAGATCGTCATTCTAGAGTTTGATAAACCGCCTCCAAAAATCATGATGTGGCACTGTTATGTCCTAGTGATAGACATCTGTGGCACTGTCCGACATCTGGGGTACTGTCCTGACCTAGTGGCAGATATATGGAGTACTGTCCTAACATAGTAAGATACACCTGTGGCACTGTCCGACATCTGGGGTATTGTCCTGACCTAGTGGCAGACATATGGAGTACTGTCCTAACATAGTGATATACATCTGTGGCACTGTCCGACATCTGGGGCATTGTCCTGACCTAGTGGCAGATATATGGAGTACTGTCCTAACATAGTGATATACATCTGTGGCACTGTCCTGACCTAGTGGCAGACATATGGAGTACTGTCCTAACATAGAGACAAACATCTGATGCACTGTCCTGACCTAGTGACAAATATCTGGAGTACTGTCCTGACATAGTGACACACATCTGATGCACTGCCCTGACCTAGTGACACATATCTGGAGTACTGTCCTGACATAGTGACAGACATCTTGAGCACTGTCCTGACATAGTGACATACATCTGTAACACTGTCCTGACATAGTGACACACATCTATAACACTGTCCTGACATACAGACAAACATCTGTAACACTGTCCTGACATAGTGACAAACATCTGGAGTACTGTCCTGACAGAGTGACAAACATCTGATGCACTGTCCTGACATAGTGACACACACCTGGAGTACTGTCCTGACCTATTGACAAACATCTGGAGTACTGTCCTGACCTAGTGACAAACATCTGGAGTACTGTCCTGACATAGTGACACACATCTGGGGTATTGTCCTGACCTAGTGATAAACATCTGTAACACTGTCCTGACATAGTGACAGACATCTGGAGCACTGTCCTGACATAGTGACATCAATCTGTAACACTGTCCTGACATAGTGACAAATATCTGGGGGTACTGTCCTGACCTAGTGATAAACATATGTAACACTGTCATGACATAGTGACACACATCTGATGCACTGTCCAGACCTAGTGACAAACATCTGGAGTAACGTCCTGACATAGTGACATACATCTGTAACACTGTCCTGACATAGTGACACACATCTATAACTATGTCCTGACATACAGACATACATCTGTAACACTGTCCTGACATAGTGACAAACATCTATAACACTGTCCTGACATACAAACAGACATCAGTAACACTGTCCTGACATAGTGACAAACATCTATAACTATGTCCTGACATACAGACATACATCTGTAACACTGTCCTGACATAGTGACAAACATCTATAACACTGTCCAGACATACAAACAGACATCAGTAACACTGTCCTGACATAGTGACAAACATCTGGAGTACTGTCCTGACAGAGTGACAAACATCTGATGCACTGACCTGACATAGTGACAAACATCTGGAGTACTGTCCTGACATGGTGACATACATCTGTAACACTGTCCTGTCCTAGTGACCGACATCTGTAACACTGTCCTGACATAGCGACATACATCTGTAATACTGTCCTGACATAGTGACAGACATCTGTAACACTGTTCTGACATAGTGACAAACATCTGGAATACTGTCCTGACATAGTGACATACATCTGTAACACTGTCCTGACATAGTGATAAACATCTGTAGCACTGTCCTGACCTAGTGAAATACATGTGGAGCACTGTCCTGACCTAGTGACATACATATGGATTACTGTCCTGACCTAGTGACAAACATCTGGAGTACTGTCCTGACATAGTGACATACATCTGTAACACTGTCCTGACATAGTGTCAGCCATCTGGAGCACTATTCTGACATAGTGACAGCCATCTGGAGCACTGTTCTGACATAGTGACAGCCATCTGGAGTACTGTCCTGACCTAGTGACAGCCATCTAGGGGAGCACTGTCCTGACCTAGTGACACACATATGGAGCACTGTCCTGGCATAGTGACATACATCTGGAGCACTGTACTGACATAGTGACATACATCTGTAACACTGTCCTGACATAGTGACATACATATGGAGTACTGTCCTGACATAGTGACATACCTCTGTAACACAGTCCTGACATAGTGATATACATCTGTAACACTGTCCTTACATAGTGACAAACATCTGGGGTACTGTCCTGACATAGTGACACACATCTGTAACACTGTCCTTACATAGTGACAAACATCTATAACACTGTCCTGACATAGTGACATACATCTGGAGTACTGTCCTGACTTAGTGACATACACCTGTAACACTGTCCTGACATAGTGACATACATCTGTAACACTGTCCTGACATACAAACAGACATCTGTAACACTGTCCTGACATAGTGACACACATCTGGAGTACTGTCCTGACAGAGTGACAAATATCTGATGCACTGTCCAAACATAGTGACAAACATCTGGAGTACTGTCCTGACATAGTGACATACATCTGTAACACTGTCCTGACCTAGTGACAGACATCTGTAACACTGTCCTGACATAGCGACATACACCTGTAACACTGTCCTGACATAGTGACAGACATCTGTAACACTGTTCTGACATAGTGACATACATCTGGAATACTGTCCTGACATAGTGACATACATCTGTAATACTGTCCTGACATAGTGACAAACATCTGGAGCACTGTCCTGACCTAGTGACACACATCTGGAGTACTGTCCTGACCTAGTGACAAACATCTGGAGTACTGTCCTGATCTAGTGACATACATCTGGATCACTGTCCTGACCTAGTGACAAACATCTTGAGTACTGTCCTGACATAGTGACATACATCTGTAACACTGTCCTGACATAGTGTCAGCCATCTGGAGCACTATTCTGACATAGTGACAGCCATCTGGAGCACTGTTCTGACATAGTGACAGCCATCTGGAGTACTGTCCTGACCTAGTGACAGCCATCTAGGGGAGCACTGTCCTGACCTAGTGACACACATCTGGAGCACTGTCCTGGCATAGTGACACACATCTGTAACACTGTCCTGACATAGTGACATACATCTGTAACACTGTCCTGACATAGTGACATACATCTGGAGTACTGTCCTGACATAGCGACATACATCTGTAACACTGTCCTTACATAGTGACAAACATCTGGAGTACTGTCCTGATATAGTGACATACATCTGGAGTACTGTCCTGACTTAGTGACATACACCTGTAACACTGTCCTGACATAGTGACATACATCTGTAACACTGTCCAGACATAGTGACAGACATCTGTAACACTGTCCAGACATAGTGACATACATCTATAGCACTGTAATGACATAGTAACACACATCTATAACACTGTCCTGACATAGTGACAGACATCTGTCCTGACTTAGTGACATACACCTGTAACACTGTGCTGACATAGTGACATACATATGTAACACTGTCCTGACATAGTGACATACATCTGTAACACTGTCCTGACATAGTGACACACATCTGTAGCACTGTCCTAACATAGTGACAGACATCTGTAACACTGTCTATGCATAGTGACATACATCTGGAGTACTTTCCTGACATAGTGACAGACATCTGTAACACTGTCCTTACATAGTGACCTACATCTGGAGTACTGTCCTGACATAGTGACATACATCTGTAACACTGTCCTGACATAGTGTCAAACATCTGTAACACTGTCCTGACATAGTGACATAAATCTGTAACACTGTCCTGACATAGAGACACACATCTGTAACACTGTCCTGCCATAGTGACATACATCTGTAACACTGTCCTTACATAGTGCGATACATCTGGAGTACTGTCATGACATAGTGACATACATCTGTAACACTGTCCTGAAATAGTGACAAACATCTGTAATACTGTCCTGACATAGTGACATACATCTGTAACACTGTCCTGACATAGTGACAGACATCTATAACACTGTCCTGACATAGTGACAAACATCTGGAGCACTGTCCTGACATAGTGACATACATTTGTAATACTGTCCTGACATAGTGACATACATCTGGAGTACTGTACTGACATAGTGACATACATCAGTAACACTGTCCTGGCATAGTGACAGATATCTGTGACACTGTCCAGACATAGTGACATACATCTGTAACCCTGTCCTGACATAGTGACAGACATCTGTAACACTGTCCGTACATAGTGACATACATCTGTAACACTGTCCTGACATAGTGACATACATCTGTAACACTGTCCTGACATAGTGACAGGCATCTGTCACACTGTCCTTACTTAGTGACAAACATCTATAATACTGTCCTGACATAGTGACAGACATCTGTAAAACTGTCCTGGCATAGTAACAACCATCTGGAGCACTCTCCTGACATAGTGAAAACCATCTGGAGCACTGTCCTGACATAGTGACAGGCATCTATAACAGTGTCCTGACATAGTGACACACATCTGGAGCACTGTCCTGACATAGTGAAAGACATCTGTAACACTGCCATGACATAGTGACCTACATCTGGAGTACTGTCCTGACACAGTGACATACATCTGTAACACTGTCCTGACATAGTGACAGGCATCTCTAACACTGTCATAACATAGTGACCTACATTTGGAGTACTGTCCTGACATAGTGACATACATTTGGAGTACTGTCCTGATATAGTGACATACATCTGTAACACTGTCCTGACATAGTGACATACATCAGAGCACTGTCCTGACATAGTGACCTACATCTGGAGTACTGTGCTGACATAGTGACATACATTTGGAGTACTGTCCTTACATAGTGTCAAACATCTGTAACACTGTCCTGACATAGTGACATACATCTGTAACACTGTCCTGACATAGTGACATATTCTGTAACACTGTCATGACATAGTGACAAACATCTGGGTTACTATCCTGACACAGTGACATACATCTGTAACTCTGTCCTGACATGGTGGCACACATCTGTAACACTGTCCTGACATAGTGAAATACATCTGTAACACTGTCCTGACATAGTGACATACATCTGGAGTACTGTCCTGACATAGCGACATACATCTGTAACACTGTCCTGACTTACAGACATACATCTGTAACACTGTCCTGACATAGTGACATACATCTGTAACACTGTCCTTACATAGTGACATACATCTGTAACACTGTCCTGACATAGTGACAGGCATCTGTAACACTGTCCTTACATAGTGACAAACATCTATAACACTGTCCTGACATAGTGACATACATCTGTAACGCTGTCCTTACATAGTGACAAACATCTATAACACTGTCCTGACATAGTGACATACATATGTAACACTGTCCTGACATAGTGACCAACATCTCTAACACTGTCCTGACATAGTGACACACATCTGGAGTACTGTCCTGACATAGTGACAGGCATCTGTAACACTGTCCTGACATACAGACATACAGACATACATCAATAACACTGTCCTGACATAGTGATGCACATCTGGAGCACTGTCCTGACATAGTGACATACATCTGTAATACTGTCCTGACATAGTGACATACATCTGGAGTACTGTCCTGACATAGTGACATACATCTGTAACACTGCCCTGACATAGTGACATACATTGGTAACACTGTCCTTACATAGTGACATACATCTGGAGTACTGTCCTGACATAGTGACATACATCTGTAACACTGTCCTGACATAGTGATAGGCATCTGTAACACTGTCCTGACATAGTGACAGACATCTGTAACACTGTCCTGACATAGTGACACACATCTGGAGCACTGTCCTGACATAGTGACATACATTTGTAATACTGTCCTGACATAGTGACATACATCTGGAGTACTGTACTGACATAGTGACATACATCAGTAACACTGTCCTGGCATAGTGACAGATATCTGTGACACTGTCCAGACATAGTGACATACATCTGTAACCCTGTCCTGACATAGTGACAGACATCTGTAACACTGTCCGTACATAGTGACATACATCTGTAACACTGTCCTGACATAGTGACATACATCTGTAACACTGTCCTGACATAGTGACAGGCATCTGTCACACTGTCCTTACTTAGTGACAAACATCTATAATACTGTCCTGACATAGTGACAGACATCTGTAAAACTGTCCTGGCATAGTAACAACCATCTGGAGCACTCTCCTGACATAGTGAAAACCATCTGGAGCACTGTCCTGACATAGTGACAGGCATCTATAACAGTGTCCTGACATAGTGACACACATCTGGAGCACTGTCCTGACATAGTGAAAGACATCTGTAACACTGCCATGACATAGTGACCTACATCTGGAGTACTGTCCTGACACAGTGACATACATCTGTAACACTGTCCTGACATAGTGACAGGCATCTCTAACACTGTCATAACATAGTGACCTACATTTGGAGTACTGTCCTGACATAGTGACATACATTTGGAGTACTGTCCTGATATAGTGACATACATCTGTAACACTGTCCTGACATAGTGACATACATCAGGAGCACTGTCCTGACATAGTGACCTACATCTGGAGTACTGTGCTGACATAGTGACATACATTTGGAGTACTGTCCTTACATAGTGTCAAACATCTGTAACACTGTCCTGACATAGTGACATACATCTGTAACACTGTCCTGACATAGTGACATATATCTGTAACACTGTCATGACATAGTGACAAACATCTGGGTTACTATCCTGACACAGTGACATACATCTGTAACTCTGTCCTGACATGGTGGCACACATCTGTAACACTGTCCTGACATAGTGAAATACATCTGTAACACTGTCCTGACATAGTGACATACATCTGGATTACTGTCCTGACATAGCGACATACATCTGTAACACTGTCCTGACTTACAGACATACATCTGTAACACTGTCCTGACATAGTGACATACATCTGTAACACTGTCCTTACATAGTGACATACATCTGTAACACTGTCCTGACATAGTGACAGGCATCTGTAACGCTGTCCTTACATAGTGACAAACATCTATAACACTGTCCTGACATAGTGACATACATCTGTAACGCTGTCCTTACATAGTGACAAACATCTATAACACTGTCCTGACATAGTGACATACATATGTAACACTGTCCTGACATAGTGACCAACATCTCTAACACTGTCCTGACATAGTAACACACATCTGGAGTACTGTCCTGACATAGTGACAGGCATCTGTAACACTGTCCTGACATACAGACATACAGACATACATCAATAACACTGTCCTGACATAGTGATACACATCTGGAGCACTGTCCTGACATAGTGACATACATCTGTAATACTGTCCTGACATAGTGACATACATCTGGAGTACTGTCCTGACATAGTGACATACATCTGTAACACTGCCCTGACATAGTGACATACATTGGTAACACTGTCCTTACATAGTGACATACATCTGGAGTACTGTCCTGACATAGTGACATACATCTGTAACACTGTCCTGACATAGTGATAGGCATCTGTAACACTGTCCTGACATAGTGACAGACATCTGTAACACTGTCCTGACATAGTGACACACATCTGGAGCACTGTTCTGACATAGTGATATGCATCTGTAACACTGTTCTGACATACAGACATACATCTATAACACTGTCATGGCATAGTGACACTTATCTGGAGCACTGTCCTGACATAGTGACATACATCTGTAACACTGTCCTGACATAGTGACATACATCAGGAGCGCTGTCCTGACATAGTGACCTACATCTGGAGTACTGTCCTGACATAGTGACATACATTTGGAGTACTGTCCTGACATAGTGTCAAACATCTGTAACACTGTGTCCTGACATAGTGACATACATCTGTAACACTGTCCTGACATAGTGACAGACATCTGTAACACTGTCCGTACATAGTGACATATATCTGGAGTACTGTCCTGACATAGTGACATACATCTGTAACACTGTCCTGACATAGTGACAGGCATCTGTAACACTGTCCGTACATAGTGACAAACATCTATAACACTGTCCTGACATAGTGACAGACATCTGTAACACTGTCCTGACATAGTGACACAGATCTGGAGCACTGTCCTGACATAGTGACATGCATCTGTAACACTGTTCTGACATACAGACATACATCTATAACACTGTCACGACATAGTGACACACATCTGGAGCACTGTCCTGACATAGTGACAGACATCTGTAACATTGTGCTGACATAGTGACAGACATCTGTAACACTGTCCTGACATAGTGACATACATCTGTAACACTGTCCTGACATAGTGACATACATCTGGAGTACTGTCCTGACATAGTGACATACATCTGTAACACTGTCCTGACATAGTGACATACATCTGGAGTACTGTCCTGACATAGCGACATACATCTGTAACACTGTCCTGACTTACAGACATACATCTGTAACACTGTCCTGACATAGTGACATACATTGGTAACACTATCCTTACATAGTGACATACATCTGGAGTACTGTCCTGACATAGTGACATACATCTGTAACACTGTCCTGACATAGTGACAGGCATCTGTAACACTGTCCTTACATAGTGACAAACATCTATAACACTGTCCTGACATAGTGACAGACATCTGTAACACTGTCCTGACAGAGTGACAAACATCTGGAGCACTGTTCTGACATAGTGACATGCATCTGTAACACTGTTCTGACATACAGACAGACATCTATAACACTGTCATGGCATAGTGACACACATCTGGAGCACTGTCCTGACATAGTGACATACATCTGTAACACTGTCCTGACATAGTGACATACATCAGGAGCGCTGTCCTGACATAGTGACCTACATCTGGAGTACTGTCCTGACATAGTGACATACATTTGGAGTACTGTCCTGACATAGTGTCAACCATCTGTAACACTGTGTCCTGACATAGTGACATACAAATGTAACACTGTCCTTACATAGTGACATACATCTGGAGTACTGTCATGACATAGTGACATACATCTGTAACACTGTCCTGACATAGTGACCGACATCTGTAACACTGTCCTGACATAGTGACACACATCTGGAGTACTGTCCTGACATAGTGACAGGCATCTGTAACACTGTCCTGACATACAGACATACAGACATACATCTATAACACTGTACTGACATAGTGATAAACATCTGGAGCACTATCCTGACATACTGACATACATCTGTAATACTGTCCTGACATAGTGACATACATCTGGAGTACTGTCCTGACATAGTGACATACATCTGTAACACTGTCCTGACATAGTGACAGACATCTGTAACACTGTCCTGACATAGTGACAAAGATCTGTAACACTGTCCTTACATAGTGACAGACATATGTAACACTGTCCATACATAGTGATATACATCTGGAGTACTGTCCTGACATAGTGACATACATCTGTAACACTGTCCTGACATAGTGACACACATCTGTAACACTGTACTGACATAGTGACATACATCTGTAACACTGTCCTGACATAGTGACAAACATCTGGAGCACTGTCCTGACATAGTGACAGGCATCTGTAACACTGTCCTGACATACAGACATACATCTATAACACTGTCCTGACATAGTGACTAACATCTGTAACACTGCCATGACATAGTGACATACATCAGGAGCATTGTCCTGACATAGTGACATACATCTGTAATACTGTCCTGACATAGTGACATTCATCTGTAGCACTGTACTGACATAGTGACAGGCATCTGGAGCACTGTCCTGACATAGTGACATACATCTGGAGTACTGTCCTGACATAGTGACAACCATCTGGAGCACTGTCCTGACATAGTGACAGGCATATGTAACACTGTTCTGACATACAGACATACATCTATAACACTGTCCTGACATAGTGACACACATATGGAGCACTGTCCTGACATAGTGACAGACATCTGTAACACTGCCATGACATAGTGACATACATCAGGAGCACTGTCCTGACATAGTGACCTACATCTGGAGTACTGTCATGACATAGTGACCTACATTTGGAGTACTGTCCTGATATAGTGACATACATCTGTAACACTGTCCTGACATAGTGACGTACATCAGGAACACTGTCCTGACATAGTGACCTACATCTGGAGTACTGTCCTGACATAGTGACATACATCTGGAGCACTGTCCTGACATAGTGACTAACATCTGTAACACTGCCATAACATAGTGACATACATCAGGAGCATTGTCCTGACATAGTGACATACATCTGTAACACTGTCCTGACATAGTGACAGGCATCTGTAACACTGTCCTGACATAGTGACCTACATCTGGAGTACTGTCATGACATAGTGACCTACATTTGGAGTACTGTCCTGATATAGTGACATACATCTGTAACACTGTCCTGACATAGTGACGTACATCAGGAACACTGTCCTGACATAGTGACCTACATCTGGAGTACTGTCCTGACATAGTGACATACATCTGGAGCACTGTCCTGACATAGTGACTAACATCTGTAACACTGCCATGACATAGTGACATACATCAGGAGCATTGTCCTGACATAGTGACATACATCTGTAACACTGTCCTGACATAGTGACAGGCATCTGTAACACTGTCATGACATAGTGACCTACATTTGGATTACTGTCCTGACATAGTGACATACATTTGGAGTACTGTCCTGATATAGTGACATACATCAGGAGCACTGTCCTGACATAGTGACCTACATCTGGAGTACTGTCCTGACATAGTGACACACATTTGGAGTACTGTCCTGACATAGTGTCAAACATCTGTAACACTGTCCTGACATAGTGACATACATCTGTAACACTGTCATCACATAGTGACAAACATCTGGGGTACTGTCCTGACATAGTGACATACATCTGTAACACTGTCCTGACATGGTGACAAACATCTGTAACACTGTCCAGACATTGTGACAAACATCTGGGCTACTGTCCTGACATAGTGACATACACCTGTAACACTGTTCTGACATAGTGACATACATCTGTAACACTGTCCTGACATAGTGACAGACATCTGTAACACTGTCCTGATATGGTGACATACATCTATAACACTGTCCTGACATAGTGACAAACATCTATAACACTGTCCTGACATGATGACATACATCTATAACACTGTCCTGACATGGTGACAAACATCTATAACACTGTCCTGACATGGTGACAAACATCTATAACACTGTCCTGGCATGGTGACAAACATCTATAACACTGTTCTGACATAGTGACAGCCATCTGGAGCACTGTTCTGACATAGTGACAGACATATGGAGCACTGTTCTGACATAGTGACAGCCATCTGGAGCACTTTTCTGACCTAGTGACAAACATCTGGAGCATTGTCCTGACCTAGTGGCAGCCATCTGGGGTACTGTACTGATCTAGTGACATACACCTGGGGCATGCAGTTACCTAGCCTGGGAACATGCGTCGATATAGTTTGCCTGGTCAGTCAAATAAATATATTTTAACACCGAGACTATTAATTGGGCAGTATTAAGCTTCTGATAATGTCATTTTGCCATAAGTTAAAAAGTGAACTGGAACCCAGGCTAGCCGTGACCTAGTGGTAGATATATTGTGCACTGTCGTGACCTATTGACATACATCTGGAGCTGTATTAGTGTCTCCTTCCGCTCTCGTGATTAATGTATGCAGAATGATTTACGAAAAGTGCAATATTCATGGTTGACCTGCCCCTCTGTAATTCAGTAATTTGACCATAGTCAGTACGTAGAATAAACCGCACGGATTCGGCACGTTTGGGGGTACTAGTATATATATTTAAGTACAGGGATTCTACTCTGTGGCATGTCAGATTTCGCATCGATCAGTAAAATGGCCCTATCTGAAACAAGTTTGTACAAATCTGTCCAAATATAACGCCTATCCCGAGTCTTTATTATTGTTCTTCAAATAAAACATAACTTTAAGCTGCATGCATGTATACTTTGCAAACAATTGCCACAGACATTGGCCATAGCAGGTCACATTTCCATACTAGGACACGGGTTCTGTCGGCAACAACAACACATCTTCGACGGGAGAGTTTTAACTGTGTATAACATTATCAATAAAATGTGTTTCCACTAACGTGTAGGTTTATTCGGCAAAAATGTACGTCAAACAGAGATTTCGTAGAATGTTTCAATTTGTTTTGAACATTTCTAAAGCGGTGCAATTCGCGTTGAAACGAGCATTCTGATTGGATTATTAGAATGTCTGACTATATAAGTTTATTTAAAGTCGCCACCACATAAATGCATTTGGGCGACTAAATTAGCTAAGATGATTCAAAGATCAAAGAACCGCGAGGGGTTCGACATTAGCGGAAGACAGATAGATAGTTAATAAACTATTAAATTTACAATGCTATGATGTTTAGAGGGCTATGTCGGTTGCAATAATCTCAGAGTGTGTTCGGTTTTCATATCTCCCACCCCCGCTCGCACACGATTGTGTACCAACGGGGGTCGGAGGTAGACCGGGTGAAGAAATTACCCGGTCCAATTACTAAGTCTAAGAAGATTTAGACACAGGTTGGTTAGTAAATTGTATGTTAGTCCGTTCTATAGCCGATTTATACCGTATGTCCTTGGTGAGATAAAAACCGTGCACATATTTGATTCTAAGTAGCATTCAGACCAGTGTAGGAGATGACAAGGACACACACTAGATTATTGAAATGTGTGTCCTAAACAAAATAAACAAGAAATTAGAAGGAGAGGACCAATGAGATGGATGCATGGAACTCTGATCCAAAAAATAAAAATAAAATAACTAGTTTAACCATAACAGCAGATAAATAATATAGAGACAGGTTTGACCTTAATTAGGGATCTTCGGGTATATTTTTATATCAGCATACCCCATCACCAACATGTATTTAGAGTAGGTGATTTATAATGGGTTGCATAAGGTAGAGAGATAGATTAAATTAAAATAGTAAGAAGGAAGAAGGTAGAAGGACACTGTCTGTTAGAAGGGGTATCAACAGCTCATAAGTGTGTCCATATATCCCAAGATCCTAATAACACATAGTCAAACCTGCAACATATAGACTGCGTTGCCCGTTGAGGGTTGTACTAATAAATATCAGTAAAGATATTGCTACGAAAATTAAAAGTAAGACCTAATGGCAAATAGTTAACTAGTCGCACGAACCGGTGTGAAAAATAGCAGGTGCCCCTGAGCAAAGAAGAACGGGCGCTCAGGAATGTGCACTGACTGACCTCTGCAAATGTAAACAAACAATTGGGAATTTTACGTTCGCGCGAACGAGAAAGAGAGATGGCAGGTGTATAGTGCACAGTAGTATCGAGGTGGCTACGAAGCTTAAAATTCATGGACTATCTTAATATGTATCTGTACTAAGATATTTAGTTGATTGATCCCAAGTACATATAGTTACTACCAGTCATACAGATATATAACTGGTAGTAAAATATCTTCCATAGTTATGGAAAATGTCAACAGGGTAGAGAACTTCACATATCACAAACGACTAAACCGTTAGAGGTATCAGCCTACTATGATGTTTGGTCAACTTTTTTAACATATATAAGTATCACCAAACTAAACTATCATGGGTTGCCCCTAAAAATATTTACATAAAACTAATTCCATAGTAGGTTGTACAATGTGTGATATGTGTACCCAAAAATAATACCCCCCCCCTATATGCCCCCGTGTACTGGGATCATAAAAATTACATCTAAAAAAGGCGGCTTAACCCCTGCGTGACAACGTTTAAAAATAATGTGGTAAAATACACTTCCGTACAAACAACGGTCACCTTCGTAGGGCCTTTAAAATTACATTTTAAGTATAAAAAACAATCAGTTCTTGGCTATTTACAATAAAACGTAGTCACATAGGGGAATGCCAAGCTAATAAAAATTAGCGATCGCTCGCGAGACGAAGATTTCATGGCAAGAGTACCGGTTCCGTTGTTTACTCGGTGATTTCGGAGACCGACCGACCGCACGCAGAAATTGCTCACATAACTACTCAGCCGGCCAGGCTACTCATGCAACTTGAGGGTGTCTGATGACCTTGATTAAAGTAGAGGATGATGTAGGGTGTCCTTGTTTGTTTTAAGTTTATTGTTAAGCTTATTCAGAACTTATGTATATTTATAGATTAAGTTTTACAGTCTAATACCTACTGAAGTGGTATTAAGAGTAATGACGAATTGTTAGAAAAGACGTAAATTTGGGCTAATGACTAGTGTCATAGCATTTGAGCTTCAGTTTTAGAATTACTGAAGATTACTTCTTGAAGTTGATCAAACTTTGTTAACATAATGTTGACCTTAATAAAGAACACTAAAAACTCTAGATAATTTAATCAGATGATCATTAGATCATTGATTGAAATTACACAATTTTGCCGTATGGCTGCACAGAGTCAGTAAATAGAAATGTCCAACTGCATATTGAAACTTCAGATGGCATTTTTTCCAAATACTGTGTTGATGTAACAATTATGTGGTAGATAATCTACAGGATAGTAGGTTCAATGTACCAAGGTGTATACAAATAATAATATCCATGTATGGTAGTATTAGAATGTAATTAGACGTTTGTTTTTTTATATGAAGAATAATCATAATCCAATCAGAATGCTCGTTTCAACGCGAACTGCGCCGCTTGAGAAATTACTTAAATATATATACTAGTACCCCCAAACGTGCCGAATCCCTGTGGAATAAACCACAAACGGCGGACTTCCATTATTACATGGCTGGGCATGTTGTTAGAGCAAACGTGGAGTGAGGTGGTTGGAGGCTGGATCATAGTGGACATAGGAGGAATATGGTCAGCAGGGGGGGGGGGGGGGCTGGCTGGGCATGTTGCTAAAGCAAACGTGGAGTGAGGTGGTTGGAGGCTGGATCATAGTGGACATAGGAGGAATATGGTCAGCAGGGGGGGGGCTGGCTGGGCATGTTGCTAAAGCAAACGTGGAGTGAGGTGGTTGGAGGCTGGATCATAGTGGACATAGGAGGAATATGGTTCAGCAGGGGGGGGGGGGCGCTATTAGGTTATGATGTCCAGCTGGTCTGATACTATTGTACCAGATATAGACCTGGCTATCGCTTTCACTCACACAATCGGTATTCATTTGAACAAGCGCATAGTGCGAACCACAGGTTGCCGTTTGTGCGAACCACAGGTTGCCGTTTGTACGAACAACATATTACCGTTTGTGCAATCCACAGATTGCCGTTTGTACGAACAACATGTTCACGTTTGTGCAATCCACAGGTTGCCATTTGTGCGAACAACATGTTCACGTTTGTGCAATCCACAGGTTTCCGTTTATGCGAACCACAGGTTGCCGTTTGTGCGAACCACAGGTTGTTGTTTGTACGAACCACAGGTTGCCGTTTGTGCGAACAACATATTAACGTTTGTGCAATCCACAGGTTGCCGTTTGTTCAATCCACAGGTTGCCGTTGGTGCGAACCACATGTTGCCGTTTGTATGAACCATATATTACCGTTTGTTCAATCCACAGGTTGCCATTTGTATGAACCACAGGTTGCCGTTTGTATGAACCATAGGTTGCCGTTTGTACAAACAACATATTACCGTTTGTACGAACGACAGTTTACCATTTGTATGAACCATATATTACCGTTTGTGCAATCCACAGGTTGCCGTTTGTATGAACCACAGGTTGCCGTTTGTATGAACCATAGGTTGCCGTTTGTACAAACAACATATTACCGTTTGTACGAACGACAGGTTACCATTTGTATGAACCATATATTACCGTTTGTGCAATCCACAGGTTGCCGTTTGTACGAACCACATGTTGCCGTTTGCACGAACAACATATTACCGTTTGCACGAACCACATATTACCGTTTGTGCAATCCACAGGTTTACGTTTGTGCAATCCACAGGTTTACGTTTGTGCAATCCACAGGTTTACGTTTGTGCGAATCACAGGTTTACCTTAGTGCAATCCACAGGTTTACCTTTGTGCAATCCACAGGTTGCCATTTGTGCGAACCACAGGTTTACGTTTGTGCAAGCCACAGATTACCGTTTGTGCAATCCACAGATTTACGTTTGTGCGAACCACAGGTTTACGTTTGTGCAATCCACATATTACCGTTTGTGCAATCCACAGGTTTACGTTTGTGCAATCCACAGGTTTACGTTTGTGCAATCCTGGTTTGTCATGATGTTGGAGCCTACGTCTCATTCCCGAGAGATAATGAGGATCTACAACGTGAGATAATGAGGATCTACAACGTGAGAAAATGAGGATCTGCAACGTGAGATGAGGATCTACAATGTGAGTTAATGAGGATCTACAATGTGAGTTAATGAGGATCTACAACGTGAGATAATGAGGATCTACAACCTGAGATTGTAAGGATCTACACGAGATAATGAGGATCTACAGTGTGAGATAATGAGGATCTACAATGTGAGATTGTAAGGATCTGCACAAGATAATGAGGATCTACAGCATGAGATAATGAGGATCTACAGCGTGAGATAATGAGGATCTACATGGGATAATGAGGATCTACAATGTGAAATAATGAGAATCTACGTGGGATAATGAGGATATGTGTGAGATAATGAGGATATACAACGTGAGATAACGAGGATCTACAACGTGAGATAATGAGGATCTACAACGTGAGATAATGAGGATCTACAATGTGAGATAATGAGGATCTACAACGTGAGATAATGAGGATCTACAACGTGAGATAATGAGGATCTACAATGTGAGATAATGAGGATCTACAATGTGAGATAATGAGGATCTACAACGTGAGATAATGAGGATCTACAATGTGAGATAATGAGGATCTACAATGTGAGATAATGAGGATCTACAACGTGAGATAATGAGGATCTACAACGTGAGATAATGAGGATCTACAACGTGAGATAATGAGGATCTACAACGTGAGATAATGAGGATCTACAACTGGATAACATTTTAACACAGGGTATTTGTTAACATTCCTTGCTGTTGGGTGACTAGGTGTGGCACATTGTGTGTGGGAGGTTTATGGTTGTGTTTTCTACTATCACGATGTTGGTATTTGCTATATACATGTTGGAAGACAGAATAGATTGACAGGACATAATATGTGTAGTATTTTATTTGTTTAATAATCACAATTCCACAATAATCTGTTTCTAAATAATTAACATTTTCACAAAATAATAGGAAAACAAATTTTACATTTGTTTAGATTTATTTTAGATTTAATAATCAATCTCACAAAAAGTTCGCAATTTCACAAAAAAAAAATTCACTGTCCACAGTCATCAGTCTCAAAATAAGACAAAAACTTAATAATAGGAAAACTTTTTTTTGGATTTTTTGCTTTTATGATTTTTTTTGGATTTTATAAAGATTTCTTTCACAATCAGCAATCTCACAAAATAACCAGTTTTAAAATAATCCCAATCTCACAAAAAGTTCGCAATTTCACAAAAAAATCACTGTCCACACAGCATCAGTCTCAAAATAAGACAAAAATTTAATAATAGGAAAACTTTTTTTTTGGATTTTTTGGATGTTGTTTTTTTTTGGATTTTTTGCTTTTATGATTTTTTTTTTTAATTTATAAAGATTTCTTTCACAATCAGCAATCTCACAAAATAACCAGTTTTAAAATAATCCCAATTTCACAAAATGTTCAAACTACAGGGGCAGCAGTTAATATTCATTGCCAGGTTTAATCAGGTATAGAAGCCCACTTGCTTTAGTACAATATTTTCTTTGTAAAATCAAACAATCAATCAATCAATCAATCAATCAATCAATCAATCAATCAATCAATCAATCAATCAATCAATCAATCAATCAATCAATCAATCAATCAATCAATCAATCAATCAATCAACCAACCAACCAATCAATCAATCAATCAAGTAATGAAGGCATTGAAGTACAACATACATTTCTAGTGAGTTAGCTATTACTATGAATCTAAAGGTAGAGTACTGGTCGCTGGTGATTGTAACGCGAGGACATCATGTAAACAAGATTCCATTGTATATGATAGACTAGTGCCATAACTAGATGACGTGGACTACTGCGTCGATACATTGTTGCCAAGAATATCTATTGACAATGTGAGTAATTCACACGGTAACCGATTAAGTGACATGTGTAAAGCAACATCTCCTTAGAATTGCAAATGGACGTCTAGGAAATGACTTTGGTAAAGGACGTGC
>CM026387.1:73797790-73802790 GCA_014843695.1 Archivesica marissinica | reverse complement strand
TTGCCAAATTCTTTGATCGATTGATTTAGTACTATACATGTCATCCACCAGTGAATCTAAACCGCTGCCCATGTAGTCACAAAATTATTTGGATTTTATAAAGAAATTTTTCACAATCAGTAATCTCACAAAATTAACCAGTTTTAAAATAACCAGTTTCAAAATCAGTTTCAAAATGAGACAAAGTAATAGGAAAACCTTTTTTGGATTTGGATTTTGTTGTTTTTTTGGGTGATTTTTTGTTTTTATGATTTTTTTTGGATTTTATAAAGATTTTTTTCACAATCTCTCACAAAATTAACAGTTTTAATAATACACAAAGTTTCAAAATATTCAGTCATCAGTTTCAAAATGAGACAAAATAATAGGAAAACTTTTTTGGGATTTTTTGGTTGTTTTTTTTTGGATTTTTTGTTTTTATGATTTATTTGGATTTTATAAAGAATTTTTTCACAATCAGTAATCTCACAAAATTAACCAGTTTTAAAGTAACCAAGTTTCAAAATATTCAGTCATCAGTTTCAAAATGAGACAAAATAATAGGAAAACTTTTTTTGGATTTTTTGGTTTTCGTTGTTTTTTTTGGATTTTTTTTGGATTGTATAAAGAATATTTTCACAATCAGTAATCTCACAAAATTAACCAGTTTTAAAGTAACCAAGTTTCAAAATATTCAGTCATCAGTTTCAAAATGAGACAAAATAATAGGAAAACATTTTTTTGGGGATTTTATAAAGAATATTTTCACAATCAGTAATCTCACAAAATTAACCAGTTTTAAAGTAACCAAGTTTCAAAATAGTCATCAGTTTCAAAATGAGACAAAATAATAGGAAAACATTTTTTTGGGGATTTTATAAAGAATTTTTTCACAATCAGTAATCTCACAAAATTAACCAGTTTTAAAGTAACCAAGTTTCAAAATCAGTTTCAAAATGAGACAAAGTAATAGGAAAACCTTTTTTGGATTTGGATTTTGTTGTTTTTTTGGGGGGATTTTTTGTTTTTATGATTTTTTTTGGATTTTATAAAGATTTTTTTCACAATCTCTCACAAAATTAACAGTTTTAATAATACACAAAGTTTCAAAATATTCAGTCATCAGTTTCAAAATGAGACAAAATAATAGGAAAACCTTTTTTTTTTGATTTTATAAAGAATTTTTTCACAATCAGTAATCTCACAAAATTAACCAGTTTTAAAGTAACCAGTTTCAAAATATTCAGTCATCAGTTTCAAAATGAGACAAAATAATAGGAAAACTTTTTTTGGATTTTTTGGTTGTTGGTTTTTTTTGGATTTTTTGTTTTTATGATTTTTTTGGATTTTATAAAGAATTTTTTCACAATCAGTAATCGCACAAAATATTCACATTTTCACCAAAAAGTCACACACAAATCTATTTTATGAAAACATTTTTTAAGTCACCGTTGTTGTATCCAAAATTATAGCTCTTTAAGCTTCAACGCATGTAGTGGGAATATAGATGGCTTTGATCATGGGGTGCTGAAAATACAAAGGTAGATTAACTGTCAAAGAGCATATTACAATAGTAGATAACTGCCAACAGGTGCTAGTGCTCCGTTGACAATGTTTATTTCACCTGGAAAATACAAAGGTAGATTAACTGTCAAAGAGCATTATTACAATAGTACAGGACTGCCAACAGGTGCTAGTGCTCTGTTGACAATGTTTATTTCACCTGGAAAATACAAAGGTAGATTAACTGTCAAAGAGCATATTACAATAGTACAGGACTGCCAACAGGTGCTAGTGCTCGGTTTGACAATGTTTATTTCACCTGGAAAACACAAAGGTAGATTAACTACTGTCAAAGAGCATTATTACAATAGTACAGAAATGCCAACAGGTGCTAGTGCTCTGTTGACAATGTTTATTTCACCTGGAAAACACAAAGGTAGATTAACTACTGTCAAAGAGCATTATTACAATAGTACAGAAATGCCAACAGGTGCTAGTGCTCTGTTGACAATGTTTATTTCACCTGGAAAACACAAAGGTAGATTAACTGTCAAAGAGCATAATTATTACAATAGTACAGAACTGCCAACAGGTGCTAGTGCTCGGTTTGACAATGTTCATACCACATATTTCAGGACCAAAGTAGGGGGTCATCTTATAGGCGCGATCGTCGTGGCGTGCCCTTAGGCAAGGCATTTAAATTCCACGTTGCCTCTTCTCTCTCCCTCATGGCGATGGATTCCACCAGGAATGAGGTCTCGAGAGTGATTTATATAGTTGAAATAACTTGTTTCGCAATCGAGCTAAAATAAATTTGTATAAACTAAACTACTATGTATCAACGTTTATACCAAACTTAGGTCAGGCACTATCTGTACAGTTCCATCATGACACCAGTGGCGTCCGTGGTCCAATGGTAGAGCGTCGGATTTGGAATCGAACGGTCCGGGTTCGATACTCAGTCAGGCCACGTATGTAGTGTCATTGAGCAAGGCACCTCACACACATTGCTTAGTACTGGTTAACCGCTATGGTCGGCTAAGCATGCCCAGGAAACATGTCTAGGTCCCCGCAAGGGGTTTGATATTAATGGAACATACATACATCGCATTAACCTCGAGCTGCCGTAACAGACATTCAATCCATCAACACTATTTGAGGAAGCAGTGATAGCGCAGTGGTAGCGCGTTCGCTTCAGGAACGAACGGCCCGGAGTTCGAGCCCCACTGGAGCCATTACGATTGTGCCCTTAGTCAAGGAATTTAGATTCCACATTGCCTCTTCTCTCCCCCTCGTGGCGATGGATTCCATCAGGAATGAGGTCTTTCTCAAGACATTAATATAAGTTGTAAGAATTTGTTTCGCAATTGAGCGCAAATAAATTTGTATACACTAAACTAACATGCAAATCAATGCCAAATGATGTTGATATTAAGTAGTTAATTTTTACGAATGAGGTCGGATTAACATCAGCCCAAGGACCTCTTCCCATATTCAGTAGTCAGATGGCTCGTTTTTATCGGGCTTGATTCAAGCCAGATAACGAGCGAGATAATAGGGTCTAAACAGGAGTCGTGATTTATTATGAAACCACTGTGTGTTTTACGTTTATTTATCGAACCTACGATACCTGGATTACCAGTCCAGCGTGTTAACCACTGGACTACAGATCCGCCTTGAAACCAATACGAGTGTAAGACCCTTTATATTCAATTACCACAGTAACAACAACCATACATTTGAAGATATAACAGCTTCTGTTTGGCCAGTATAGTTTTGGCTTTATTACACGAAGCTGTATCTGTTATGACGTAGTATATGATGTAGTATATTATAGTCCCCTGATAATCAAGCAAGTTCACGCAAATAAACGACACAATAATTGTAATCACTGCATTCCACTAGTGCATATTTGGCATTGAATAGTACCGGTGTCATATAGAATATTGACCCGCCAAAATATTGACCCGCAAGTCATTATTCTAAAGGAAAAAGTGACCCCCAGTATGTAAACTATACGAGTGAGGGGGGTGTCACTTTTCCATGCCATAGAATAATGACCCCCCTGTATATTAACTATATGAGTGAGGTGGGGGTCACTTTTCCATGCCATAGAATAATGACCCCCCAGTTGGTAAACTATACGAGTGAGGGGGGTCACTTTTCCATGCCATAGAATCTACACATACTCGCCGTCACTCGTACTGTGTAAACATAGGGGGCTCATTATTCTATGACATGGAAAACTGACCCCCTCACTCATATAGTTTACACATAGGGGGTGTCATTATTATATGGCATGGAAGAGTGACTCGCCATCACTCGTACTGTGTAAACATAGGGAGGTCATTATTCTATGGCATGGAAAAGTGACCCCCTCACTCATATAGTTTACACACAGGGGGTCATTATTATATGGCATGGAAGAGTGACTCGCCATCACTCGTACTGTGTAAACATAGGGAGGTCATTATTCTATGGCATGGAAAAGTGACCCCCTCACTCATATAGTTTACACACAGGGGGTCATTATTATATGGCATGGAAAAGTGACCCGCCATCACTCGTACTGTGTAAACATAGGGGGGTCATTATTCTATGGCATGGAAAAGTGACCCCCTCACTCATATAGTTTACACACAGGGGGTCATTATTATATGGCATGGAAGAGTGACTCGCCATCACTCGTACTGTGTAAACATAGGGGGGTCATTATTCTATGGCATGGAAAAGTGACCCCCTCACTCATATAGTTTACACACAGGGGGGGGTCATTTTATATGGCATGGAAGAGTGACTCGCCATCACTCGTACTGTGTAAACATAGGGGGGTCATTATTCTATGGCATGGAAAAGTGACCCCCTCACTCATATAGTTTACACACAGGGGGTGTCATTATTATATGGCATGGAAGAGTGACTCGCCATCACTCGTACTGTGTAAACATAGGGAGGTCATTATTCTATGGCATGGAAAAGTGACCCCCTCACTCATATAGTTTACACACAGGGGGGGGTCATTATTATATGGCATGGAAGAGTGACTCGCCATCACTCGTACTGTGTAAACATAGGGAGGTCATTATTCTATGGCATGGAAAAGTGACCCCCTCACTCATATAGTTTACACACAGGGGGGGTCATTATTATATGGCATGGAAGAGTGACTCGCCATCACTCATACTGTGTAAACATGGGGAGGTCATTATTCTATGGCATGGAAAAGTGACCCCCTCACTCATATAGTTTACACACAGGGGGGTCATTATTCTATGGCATGGAAAAGTGACCCCCATCACTCGTACAGTTTAAACATAGGGGGGTCATTATTCTATGGCATGGAAAAGTGACCCACTCACTCATATAGTTTACACACAGGGGGTCATTATTCTATGGCATGGAAAAGTGACCCGCCGTCACTCATACTGTGTAAACATAGGGGGGTCATTATTTTATGGCATGGAAAAGTGACCCACTCACTCATATAGTTTACACACAGGGGGGTCATTATTCTATGG
>CM026387.1:73778194-73796790 GCA_014843695.1 Archivesica marissinica | reverse complement strand
ACATCACCATTAAAGGCAACTACCCACATCACCATTAAAGGCAACTACCCACATCACCATTAAAGGCAACTACCCACATCACCATTAAAGGCAACTACCCACATCACCATTAAAGGCAACTACTCACATCACCATTAAAGGTGACTATTCACATCACCATTAAAGGCAACTACCCACATCACCATTAAAGGCAACTACCCACATCACCATTAAAGGCAACTACCCACATCACCATTAAAGGCAACTACCCACATCACCATTAAAGGCAACTATTCACATCACCATTAAAGGCGACTATTCACATCACCATTAAAGGCGACTATTCACATCACCATTAAAGGCAACTACCCACATCACCATTAAAGGCAACTATTCACATCACCATTAAAGGCAACTACCCACATCACCATTAAAGGCGACTACCCACATCACCATTAAAGGCAACTACCCACATCACCATTAAAGGCAACTACCCACATCACCATTAAAGGCAACTACCCACATCACCATTAAAGGCAACTACCACATCACCATTAAAGGCGACTACTCACATCACCATTAAAGGCAACTACCCACATCACCATTAAAGGCAACTACTCACATCACCATTAAAGGCAACTACCCACATCACCATTAAAGGCAACTACCCACATCACCATTAAAGGCGACTATTCACATCACCATTAAAGGACTACCACATCACCATTAAAGGCACTACCCACATCACCATTAAAGGCAACTACTCACATCACCATTAAAGGCAACTACTCACATCACCATTAAAGGCAACTACTCACATCACCATTAAAGGCAACTACTCACATCACCATTAAAGGCGACTACTCACATCACCATTAAAGGCAACTACTCACATCACCATTAAAGGCAACTACTCACATCACCATTAAAGGCGACTACCCACATCACCATTAAAGGCAACTACTCACATCACCATTAAAGGCAACTACTCACATCACCATTAAAGGCAACTACCCACATCACCATTAAAGGCGACTATTCACATCACCATTAAAGGCAACTACTCACATCACCATTAAAGGCAACTACTCACATCACCATTAAAGGCAACTACCCACATCACCATTAAAGGCAACTACCACATCACCATTAAAGGCGACTACTCACATCACCATTAAAGGCAACTACCCACATCACCATTAAAGGCAACTACCCACATCACCATTAAAGGCAACTACCCACATCACCATTAAAGGCAACTACCCACATCACCATTAAAGGCAACTACCCACATCACCATTAAAGGCAACTACCCACATCACCATTAAAGGCAACTACCCACATCACCATTAAAGGCAACTACCCACATCACCATTAAAGGCAACTACCCACATCACCATTAAAGGCGACTACTCACATCACCATTAAAGGCAACTACCCACATCACCATTAAAGGCAACTACTCACATCACCATTAAAGGCAACTACCCACATCACCATTAAAGGCAACTACTCACATCACCATTAAAGGCAACTACCCACATCACCATTAAAGGCAACTACCCACATCACCATTAAAGGCAACTACTCACATCACCATTAAAGGCAACTACTCACATCACCATTAAAGGCAACTACTCACATCACCATTAAAGGCAACTACCCACATCACCATTAAAGGCAACTACCCACATCACCATTAAAGGCAACTACCACATCACCATTAAAGGCAACTACCCACATCACCATTAAAGGCAACTACCACATCACCATTAAAGGCAACTACCCACATCACCATTAAAGGCAACTACCCACATCACCATTAAAGGCAACTACCCACATCACCATTAAAGGCAACTACCCACATCACCATTAAAGGCAACTACCACATCACCATTAAAGGCAACTACCCACATCACCATTAAAGGCAACTACCCACATCACCATTAAAGGCAACTACCCACATCACCATTAAAGGCAACTACTCACATCACCATTAAAGGCAACTACCCACATCACCATTAAAGGCAACTACCCACATCACCATTAAAGGCAACTACCCACATCACCATTAAAGGCAACTACTCACATCACCATTAAAGGCAACTACCCACATCACCATTAAAGGCAACTACTCACATCACCATTAAAGGCGACTATTCACATCACCATAAAAGGCAACTATTCACATCACCATTAAAGGCGACTACTCACATCACCATTAAAGGCGACTATTCACATCACCATTAAAGGCAACTACCCACATCACCATTAAAGGCAACTACCCACATCACCATTAAAGGCAACTACCCACATCACCATTAAAGGCAACTACCACATCACCATTAAAGGCAACTACCCACATCACCATTAAAGGCAACTACCCACATCACCATTAAAGGCAACTACCCACATCACCATTAAAGGCAACTACTCACATCACCATTAAAGGCGACTACTCACATCACCATTAAAGGCAACTACCCACATCACCATTAAAGGCAACTACCCACATCACCATTAAAGGCAACTACCCACATCACCATTAAAGGCAACTACTCACATCACCATTAAAGGCGACTACTCACATCACCATTAAAGGCAACTACCCACATCACCATTAAAGGCAACTACTCACATCACCATTAAAGGCAACTATTCACATCACCATTAAAGGCGACTATTCACATCACCATTAAAGGCAACTACCCACATCACCATTAAAGGCGACTATTCACATCACCATTAAAGGCGACTATTCACATCACCATTAAAGGCAACTACCCACATCACCATTAAAGGCGACTATTCACATCACCATTAAAGGCAACTATTCACATCACCATTAAAGGCAACTACTCACATCACCATTAAAGGCAACTACTCACATCACCATTAAAGGCAACTACCCACATCACCATTAAAGGCAACTACCCACATCACCATTAAAGGCAACTACCCACATCACCATTAAAGGCGACTACTCACATCACCATTAAAGGCGACTATTCACATCACCATTAAAGGCAACTACCCACATCACCATTAAAGGCAACTACTCACATCACCATTAAAGGCAACTACCCACATCACCATTAAAGGCGACTACCCACATCACCATTAAAGGCAACTACCCACATCACCATTAAAGGCAACTACCCACATCACCATTAAAGGCAACTACCCACATCACCATTAAAGGCAACTACCCACATCACCATTAAAGGCAACTACTCACATCACCATTAAAGGCGACTACTCACATCACCATTAAAGGCAACTACCCACATCACCATTAAAGGCGACTATTCACATCACCATTAAAGGCGACTATTCACATCACCATTAAAGGCAACTACCCACATCACCATTAAAGGCAACTATTCACATCACCATTAAAGGCAACTACCCACATCACCATTAAAGGCGACTACCCACATCACCATTAAAGGCAACTACCCACATCACCATTAAAGGCAACTACCCACATCACCATTAAAGGCAACTACCCACATCACCATTAAAGGCAACTACTCACATCACCATTAAAGGCAACTACCCACATCACCATTAAAGGCAACTACCCACATCACCATTAAAGGCAACTACCCACATCACCATTAAAGGCAACTACCCACATCACCATTAAAGGCAACTACCCACATCACCATTAAAGGCGACTACTCACATCACCATTAAAGGCAACTACCCACATCACCATTAAAGGCAACTACTCACATCACCATTAAAGGCAACTACCCACATCACCATTAAAGGCGACTACTCACATCACCATTAAAGGCAACTACCCACATCACCATTAAAGGTGACTATTCACATCACCATTAAAGGCAACTACTCACATCACCATTAAAGGCGACTACCCACATCACCATTAAAGGCAACTACCCACATCACCATTAAAGGCGACTACCCATATTACCATTAAAGGCAACTACTCACATCACCATTAAAGGTGACTACTCACATCACCATTAAAGGCAACTACCCACATCACCATTAAAGGCAACTACTCACATCACCATTAAAGGCAACTACCCACATCACCATTAAAGGCGACTACTCACATCACCATTAAAGGCAACTACCCACATCACCATTAAAGGTGACTATTCACATCACCATTAAAGGCAACTACTCACATCACCATTAAAGGCGACTACCCACATCACCATTAAAGGCAACTACCCACATCACCATTAAAGGCGACTACCCATATCACCATTAAAGGCAACTACTCACATCACCATTAAAGGTGACTACTCACATCACCATTAAAGGCAACTACCCACATCACCATTAAAGGCAACTACTCACATCACCATTAAAGGCAACTATTCACATCACCATTAAAGGCGACTATTCACATCACCATTAAAGGCGACTACCCACATCACCATTAAAGGCGACTATTCACATCACCATTAAAGGCGACTATTCACATCACCATTAAAGGCAACTACCCACATCACCATTAAAGGCAACTACCCACATCACCATTAAAGGCAACTACCCACATCACCATTAAAGGCGACTACCCACATCACCATTAAAGGCAACTACCCACATCACCATTAAAGGCAACTACCCACATCACCATTAAAGGCAACTACCCACATCACCATTAAAGGCAACTACCCACATCACCATTAAAGGCAACTACCCACATCACCATTAAAGGCAACTACCCACATCACCATTAAAGGCGACTATTCACATCACCATTAAAGGCAACTACACTCACCATTAAAGGCACTATCACATCACCATAAAGGCAACTACTCACATCACCATTAAAGGCAACTACTCACATCACCATTAAAGGCAACTACCCACATCACCATTAAAGGCGACTACTCACATCACCATTAAAGGCAACTACTCACATCACCATTAAAGGCAACTACTCACATCACCATTAAAGGCAACTACTCACATCACCATTAAAGGCGACTATTCACATCACCATTAAAGGCAACTACCCACATCACCATTAAAGGCAACTACCCACATCACCATTAAAGGCGACTATTCACATCACCATTAAAGGCGACTATTCACATCACCATTAAAGGCGACTATTCACATCACCATTAAAGGCAACTACCCACATCACCATTAAAGGCGACTATTCACATCACCATTAAAGGCAACTACTCACATCACCATTAAAGGCAACTACCCACATCACCATTAAAGGCAACTACCCACATCACCATTAAAGGCGACTACCCACATCACCATTAAAGGCAACTACTCACATCACCATTAAAGGCGACTACTCACATCACCATTAAAGGCAACTACCCACATCACCATTAAAGGCAACTACTCACATCACCATTAAAGGCAACTACTCACATCACCATTAAAGGCGACTATTCACATCACCATTAAAGGCGACTACCCACATCACCATTAAAGGCGACTATTCACATCACCATTAAAGGCGACTATTCACATCACCATTAAAGGCAACTACCCACATCACCATTAAAGGCAACTACCCACATCACCATTAAAGGCAACTACTCACATCACCATTAAAGGCAACTACCCACATCACCATTAAAGGCAACTACCCACATCACCATTAAAGGCAACTACCCACATCACCATTAAAGGCAACTACCCACATCACCATTAAAGGCAACTACCCACATCACCATTAAAGGCAACTACCCACATCACCATTAAAGGCGACTATTCACATCACCATTAAAGGCAACTACCCACATCACCATTAAAGGCGACTATTCACATCACCATTAAAGGCAACTACTCACATCACCATAAAAGGCAATTACTCACATCACCATTAAAGGCAACTACCCACATCACCATTAAAGGCGACTACTCACATCACCATTAAAGGCAACTACCCACATCACCATTAAAGGCAACTACTCACATCACCATTAAAGGCAACTATTCACATCACCATTAAAGGCGACTATTCACATCACCATTAAAGGCGACTACCCACATCACCATTAAAGGCGACTATTCACATCACCATTAAAGGCGACTATTCACATCACCATTAAAGGCAACTACCCACATCACCATTAAAGGCAACTATTCACATCACCATTAAAGGCAACTACCCACATCACCATTAAAGGCGACTACCCACATCACCATTAAAGGCAACTACCCACATCACCATTAAAGGCAACTAACCACATCACCATTAAAGGCAACTACCCACATCACCATTAAAGGCAACTACCCACATCACCATTAAAGGCAACTACCCACATCACCATTAAAGGCGACTATTCACATCACCATTAAAGGCAACTACCCACATCACCATTAAAGGCGACTATTCACATCACCATTAAAGGCAACTACTCACATCACCATAAAAGGCAATTACTCACATCACCATAAAAGGCAACTACTCACATCACCATAAAAGGCAACTACCCACATCACCATTAAAGGCGACTACTCACATCACCATTAAAGGCGACTATTCACATCACCATAAAAGGCAACTACTCACATCACCATTAAAGGCAACTACCCACATCACCATTAAAGGCAACTACCCACATCACCATTAAAGGCAACTACCCACATCACCATTAAAGGCAACTACTCACATCACCATTAAAGGTGACTACTCACATCACCATTAAAGGCAACTACCCACATCACCATTAAAGGCAACTACTCACATCACCATTAAAGGCAACTATTCACATCACCATTAAAGGCGACTACACATCACCATTAAAGGCGACTACCCACATCACCATTAAAGGCGACTATTCACATCACCATTAAAGGCGACTATTCACATCACCATTAAAGGCAACTACCCACATCACCATTAAAGGCAACTATTCACATCACCATTAAAGGCAACTACCCACATCACCATTAAAGGCGACTACCCACATCACCATTAAAGGCAACTACCCACATCACCATTAAAGGCAACTACCCACATCACCATTAAAGGCAATTACCCACATCACCATTAAAGGCAACTACTCACATCACCATTAAAGGCGACTACCCACATCACCATTAAAGGCAACTACCCACATCACCATTAAAGGCAACTACCCACATCACCATTAAAGGCGACTATTCACATCACCATTAAAGGCAACTACTCACATCACCATAAAAGGCAATTACTCACATCACCATAAAAGGCAACTACTCACATCACCATAAAAGGCAACTACCCACATCACCATTAAAGGCGACTACTCACATCACCATTAAAGGCGACTATTCACATCACCATAAAAGGCAACTATTCACATCACCATTAAAGGCGACTATTTGTCATAGCCTGTAATTGGATCGCAATCATAGCAATCGTTAATAAACCATCAATAAACGTTACAGGGAAAATATTCAGTTGTTTTATTGTGTTTACCCCCGCCCCTGTATATTATGTCCGTTCTGGCGTTCCATACTTAACGTATATCGTTTGCAACTAGTATATATGTAAAATGTATTTATAAATGGTCATACTAACAATTTGCATGTGACATATTCTAACCAATCACTATTGTTGGTCACTATCAGGTCAGCTTTGGAATGGATAATAAATCGCCATTTTGGCGTATATTTATAATACATTGTAATGACTATATTGGATATATAGCCAGGTAACAATAGTTTTTGTGATTTATAAACTTCAGTCTATTCGTTAGGTTGATATCGAATTGATAGTCACATGTAATTTTATGTATTTTGAAATGTAAACATGCTCGTGTATTTTCACTAGATGCTACGCTCTAACACACCTGAATGTATTGTTTACATATTTTGACAGCTGTCATCTGTCAAACTCATAAGAATATGATTTGTACATTATGTGATTTGTTAATTTACTTTGTATGAAAATCAATGTATTTTCAGGAAAGAAGTAAATTAAAGTCATCATCCCATATAAATTATTGCGTCGAGTCTTTCACTCAAACCCACCCCCTCGAGATACATATACCCGCTAGGAGGTTTAGAGTCAGGGCAGACAAGGGACCGGCGACAAATGGCGCCCAACGTGGGGCGTTACAACACAAGGGCAAAGACAAGTTATATTGTTCCGGGTGATCTTGTCCTTGTGAGAAACGTAAACCTTAGAGGCACACATAAGATAGCAGACAGATGGGAAGAAGTACCTTATATTGTCTTGAATCAACCCAACCCTGATATACCCGTATTTGAACTTCGCAAGGATTGTGCCCATGCAAAGAAAACAAGAATTCTACATCGTAATCTATTATTACCGTTAAATATTCAAGATACATCCCTGCACAGTGAACCTTCTTCAGTTAATGTTATTCCTTCGTTTAGTTCAGCCGAACATTCGATTCCAGACAAGAGAACTAGTAACAACAAATACATCATTCCTGCATTAAGGACTGGATTAACACATGATTCTGCAGCAAGTGAATTGCCAAGACGTCAAAGGAAGTCTCCAAGGTGGAATCAGTCAGGAGACTGGATATTGTAGACATATATAATGATTATAATAGTGTAAATTGTACGATAATACATTACACTGACTGGATTGTTCTGTACGTATACTAGTATATGTGTCGCTAATTCTGTATAGGAATACACAATTTGTATGTAATGTGGAAGAAATTTTGACGTCAAGGCTGATGTATTCAATATCTCCATTACACACACAAGAAATTCATACATCTCATAAATCATTTGTTAATGTATATATATATATATATTATATATATGTATTAATCATTTAGTCCTAACATTTGTCAATTCTATGATTGTCAAATGGCTTGTGTTACTATGATTAAACTATTTATATATGGTGTCATTTGCTTAATGGGGCAGGTGTTTATTGTTTTTTATATACATAATTATACAAGGTTAGTGAAATGTCGGGACGCCATTTTTGAAGCAAGGGGAGTATGTCATAGCCTGTAATTGGATCGCAATCATAGCAATCGTTAATAAACCATCAATAAACGTTACAGGGAAAATATTCAGTTGTTTTATTGTGTTTACCCCCGCCCCTGTATATTATGTCCGTTCTGGCGTTCCATACTTAACGTATATCGTTTGCAACTAGTATATATGTAAAATGTATTTATAAATGGTCATACTAACAATTTGCATGTGACATATTCTAACCAATCACTATTGTTGGTCACTATCAGGTCAGCTTTGGAATGGATAATAAATCGCCATTTTGGCGTATATTTATAATACATTGTAATGACTATATTGGATATATAGCCAGGTAACAATAGTTTTTGTGATTTATACACTTCAGTCTATTCGTTAGGTTGATATCGAATTGATAGTCACATGTAATTTTATGTATTTTGAAATGTAAACATGCTCGTGTATTTTCACTAGATGCTACGCTCTAACACACCTGAATGTATTGTTTACATATTTTGACAGCTGTCATCTGTCAAACTCATAAGAATATGATTTGTACATTATGTGATTTGTTAATTTACTTTGTATGAAAATCAATGTATTTTCAGGAAAGAAGTAAATTAAAGTCATCATCCCATATAAATTATTGCGTCGAGTCTTTCACTCAAACCCACCCCCTCGAGATACATATACCCGCTAGGAGGTTTAGAGTCAGGGCAGACAAGGGACCGGCGACATATTCACATCACCATTAAAGGCAACTACCCACATCACCATTAAAGGCAACTACCCACATCACCATTAAAGGCGACTATTCACATCACCATTAAAGGCGACTATTCACATCACCATTAAAGGCGACTATTCACATCACCATTAAAGGCAACTACCCACATCACCATTAAAGGCGACTATTCACATCACCATTAAAGGCGACTATTCACATCACCATTAAAGGCAACTACCAACATCACCATTAAAGGCGACTATTCACATCACCATTAAAGGCGACTATTCACATCACCATTAAAGGCAACTACTCACATCACCATTAAAGGCGACTATTCACATCACCATTAAAGGCAACTACCCACATCACCATTAAAGGCGACTACTCACATCACCATTAAAGGCAACTACCCACATCACCATTAAAGGTGACTATTCACATCACCATTAAAGGCAACTACTCACATCACCATTAAAGGCGACTACCCACATCACCATTAAAGGCAACTACCCACATCACCATTAAAGGCGACTACCCATATCACCATTAAAGGCAACTACTCACATCACCATTAAAGGTGACTACTCACATCACCATTAAAGGCAACTACCCACATCACCATTAAAGGCAACTACTCACATCACCATTAAAGGCAACTACCCACATCACCATTAAAGGCGACTACTCACATCACCATTAAAGGCAACTACCCACATCACCATTAAAGGTGACTATTCACATCACCATTAAAGGCAACTACTCACATCACCATTAAAGGCGACTACCCACATCACCATTAAAGGCAACTACCCACATCACCATTAAAGGCGACTACCCATATTACCATTAAAGGCAACTACTCACATCACCATTAAAGGTGACTACTCACATCACCATTAAAGGCAACTACCCACATCACCATTAAAGGCAACTACTCACATCACCATTAAAGGCAACTACCCACATCACCATTAAAGGCGACTACTCACATCACCATTAAAGGCAACTACCCACATCACCATTAAAGGTGACTATTCACATCACCATTAAAGGCAACTACTCACATCACCATTAAAGGCGACTACCCACATCACCATTAAAGGCAACTACCCACATCACCATTAAAGGCGACTACCCATATCACCATTAAAGGCAACTACTCACATCACCATTAAAGGCGACTATTCACATCACCATTAAAGGCGACTACTCACATCACCATTAAAGGCAACTACTCACATCACCATTAAAGGCGACTATTCACATCACCATTAAAGGCAACTACTCACATCACCATTAAAGGCAATTACTCACATCACCATTAAAGGCGACTATTCACATCACCATTAAAGGCGACTACTCACATCACCATTAAAGGCGACTATTCACATCACCATTAAAGGCGACTATTCACATCACCATTAAAGGCGACTACTCACATCACCATGGGTTTTGGTTTTGGTTTTAAAGGCGACTACCACATCACCATTAAAGGTAAAGGCAACTACCCACACCATTAAAGGCAACTACTCACATCACCATTAAAGGCAACTATTCACATCACCATTAAAGGCGACTATTCACATCACCATTAAAGGCGACTACCCACATCACCATTAAAGGCGACTATTCACATCACCATTAAAGGCGACTATTCACATCACCATTAAAGGCAACTACCCACATCACCATTAAAGGCAACTATTCACATCACCATTAAAGGCAACTACCCACATCACCATTAAAGGCGACTACCCACATCACCATTAAAGGCAACTACTCACATCACCATTAAAGGCGACTACCCACATCACCATTAAAGGCAACTACTCACATCACCATTAAGGCAACTACTCACATCACCATTAAAGGCACTACCCACATCACCATTAAAGGCGACTATTCACATCACCATTAAAGGCGACTACCCACATCACCATTAAAGGCGACTATTCACATCACCATTAAAGGCGACTATTCACATCACCATTAAAGGCAACTACCCACATCACCATTAAAGGCAACTACTCACATCACCATTAAAGGGTTTTTGGTTTTAGGCAACTACTCACATCACCATTAAAGGCAACTACTACACACCATTAAAGGCGACTACTCACATCACCATTAAAGGCTACTACCCACATCACCATTAAAGGCGACTATTCACATCACCATTAAAGGCGACTATTCACATCACCATTAAAGGCAACTACCCACATCACCATTAAAGGCAACTATCACATCACCATTAAGGCAACTACCACATCACCATAAGGCGACTACCCACATCACCATTAAAGGCAACTACCCACATCACCATTAAAGGCGACTACTCACATCACCATTAAAGGCAACTACCCACATCACCATTAAAGGCAACTACTCACATCACCATTAAAGGCAACTACCCACATCACCATTAAAGGCAACTACCCACATCACCATGGTTTGGTCATCACCATTAAAGGCAACTACTCACATCACCATTAAAGGCAACTACTCACATCACCATTAAAGGCAACTACCCACATCACCATTAAAGGCAACTACTCACATCACCATTAAAGGCAACTATCACATCACCATTAAAGGCAACTATTCACATCACCATTAAAGGCGACTACTCACATCACCATTAAAGGCAACTACCCACATCACCATTAAAGGCAACTACTCACATCACCATTAAAGGCAACTATTCACATCACCATTAAAGGCGACTATTCACATCACCATTAAAGGCGACTACCCACATCACCATTAAAGGCGACTATTCACATCACCATTAAAGGCGACTATTCACATCACCATTAAAGGCAACTACCCACATCACCATTAAAGGCAACTATTCACATCACCATTAAAGGCAACTACCCACATCACCATTAAAGGCGACTACCCACATCACCATTAAAGGCAACTACCCACATCACCATTAAAGGCAACTACCCACATCACCATTAAAGGCAACTACCCACATCACCATTAAAGGCAACTACCCACATCACCATTAAAGGCAACTACCCACATCACCATTAAAGGCAACTACCCACATCACCATTAAAGGCGACTATTCACATCACCATTAAAGGCAACTACCCACATCACCATTAAAGGCGACTATTCACATCACCATTAAAGGCAACTACTCACATCACCATAAAAGGCAATTACTCACATCACCATAAAAGGCAACTACTCACATCACCATAAAAGGCAATTACTCACATCACCATTAAAGGCAACTATTCACATCACCATTAAAGGCAACTACCCACATCACCATTAAAGGCGACTACTCACATCACCATTAAAGGTGACTATTCACATCACCATTAAAGGCGACTACTCACATCACCATTAAAGGCAACTACCCACATCACCATTAAAGGCAACTATTCACATCACCATTAAAGGCGACTACTCACATCACCATTAAAGGCAACTACCCACATCACCATTAAAGGCGACTATTCACATCACCATTAAAGGCGACTACCCACATCACCATTAAAGGCGACTATTCACATCACCATTAAAGGCAACTACCCACATCACCATTAAAGGCAACTACCCACATCACCATTAAAGGCAACTACTCACATCACCATTAAGGTGACTACTCACATCACCATTAAAGGCAACTACCCACATCACCATTAAAGGCAACTACTCACATCACCATTAAAGGCAACTATTCACATCACCATTAAAGGGACTACTCACATCACCATTAAAGGCAACTACCCACATCACCATTAAAGGCGACTATTCACATCACCATTAAAGGCGACTACCCACATCACCATTAAAGGTGACTATTCACATCACCATTAAAGGCGACTATTCACATCACCATTAAAGGCAACTAACCACATCACCATTAAAGGCAACTACTCACATCACCATTAAAGGTGACTACTCACATCACCATTAAAGGCAACTACCCACATCACCATTAAAGGCAACTACTCACATCACCATTAAAGGCAACTATTCACATCACCATTAAAGGCGACTATTCACATCACCATTAAAGGCGACTACCCACATCACCATTAAAGGTGACTATTCACATCACCATTAAAGGCGACTATTCACATCACCATTAAAGGCAACTAACCACATCACCATTAAAGGCAACTACTCACATCACCATTAAAGGTGACTACTCACATCACCATTAAAGGCAACTACCCACATCACCATTAAAGGCAACTACTCACATCACCATTAAAGGCAACTATTCACATCACCATTAAAGGCGACTATTCACATCACCATTAAAGGCGACTACCCACATCACCATTAAAGGCGACTATTCACATCACCATTAAAGGCGACTATTCACATCACCATTAAAGGCAACTACCCACATCACCATTAAAGGCAACTATTCACATCACCATTAAAGGCAACTACCCACATCACCATTAAAGGCAACTACCCACATCACCATTAAAGGCAACTACCCACATCACCATTAAAGGCAACTACCCACATCACCATTAAAGGCAACTACCCACATCACCATTAAAGGCAACTACCCACATCACCATTAAAGGCAACTACCCACATCACCATTAAAGGCGACTATTCACATCACCATTAAAGGCAACTACCCACATCACCATTAAAGGCGACTATTCACATCACCATTAAAGGCAACTACCCACATCACCATTAAAGGCAACTACTCACATCACCATTAAAGGCAACTACCCACATCACCATTAAAGGCGACTACTCACATCACCATTAAAGGCAACTACCCACATCACCATTAAAGGCAACTACTCACATCACCATTAAAGGCAACTACTCACATCACCATTAAAGGCAACTATTCACATCACCATTAAAGGCGACTACCCACATCACCATTAAAGGCGACTATTCACATCACCATTAAAGGCGACTATTCACATCACCATTAAAGGCAACTACCCACATCACCATTAAAGGCAACTACTCACATCACCATTAAAGGCAACTACCCACATCACCATTAAAGGCAACTACCCACATCACCATTAAAGGCAACTACCCACATCACCATTAAAGGCAACTACCCACATCACCATTAAAGGCAACTACCACATCACCATTAAAGGCAACTACCCACATCACCATTAAAGGCAACTACCCACATCACCATTAAAGGCAACTACCCACATCACCATTAAAGGCAACTATCACATCACCATTAAAGGCAACTACCCACATCACCATTAAAGGCGACTACTCACATCACCATTAAAGGCAACTACTCACATCACCATTAAAGGCAACTCCCACATCACCATTAAAGGCAACTACTCACATCACCATTAAAGGCAACTACTCACATCACCATTAAAGGCAACTACCCACATCACCATTAAAGGCAACTACTCACATCACCATTAAAGGCAACTACTCACATCACCATTAAAGGCGACTATTCACATCACCATTAAAGGCACTACCCACATCACCATTAAAGGCAACTATTCACATCACCATTAAAGGCAACTACCCACATCACCATTAAAGGCAACTACCCACATCACCATTAAAGGCAACTACCCACATCACCATTAAAGGCAACTACCCACATCACCATTAAAGGCAACTACTCACATCACCATTAAAGGTGACTACTCACATCACCATTAAAGGCAACTACCCACATCACCATTAAAGGCAACTACCCACATCACCATTAAAGGCAACTACCCACATCACCATTAAAGGCAACTACCCACATCACCATTAAAGGCAACTATTCACATCACCATTAAAGGCGACTATTCACATCACCATTAAAGGCGACTATTCACATCACCATTAAAGGCAACTACCCACATCACCATTAAAGGCAACTATTCACATCACCATTAAAGGCAACTACCCACATCACCATTAAAGGCGACTACCCACATCACCATTAAAGGCAACTACCCACATCACCATTAAAGGCAACTACCCACATCACCATTAAAGGCAATTACCCACATCACCATTAAAGGCAACTACTCACATCACCATTAAAGGCGACTACCCACATCACCATTAAAGGCAACTACCCACATCACCATTAAAGGCAACTACCCACATCACCATTAAAGGCGACTATTCACATCACCATTAAAGGCAACTACTCACATCACCATAAAAGGCAATTACTCACATCACCATAAAAGGCAACTACTCACATCACCATAAAAGGCAACTACCCACATCACCATTAAAGGCGACTACTCACATCACCATTAAAGGCGACTATTCACATCACCATAAAAGGCAACTATTCACATCACCATTAAAGGCGACTATTTGTCATAGCCTGTAATTGGATCGCAATCATAGCAATCGTTAATAAACCATCAATAAACGTTACAGGGAAAATATTCAGTTGTTTTATTGTGTTTACCCCCGCCCCTGTATATTATGTCCGTTCTGGCGTTCCATACTTAACGTATATCGTTTGCAACTAGTATATATGTAAAATGTATTTATAAATGGTCATACTAACAATTTGCATGTGACATATTCTAACCAATCACTATTGTTGGTCACTATCAGGTCAGCTTTGGAATGGATAATAAATCGCCATTTTGGCGTATATTTATAATACATTGTAATGACTATATTGGATATATAGCCAGGTAACAATAGTTTTTGTGATTTATACACTTCAGTCTATTCGTTAGGTTGATATCGAATTGATAGTCACATGTAATTTTATGTATTTTGAAATGTAAACATGCTCGTGTATTTTCACTAGATGCTACGCTCTAACACACCTGAATGTATTGTTTACATATTTTGACAGCTGTCATCTGTCAAACTCATAAGAATATGATTTGTACATTATGTGATTTGTTAATTTACTTTGTATGAAAATCAATGTATTTTCAGGAAAGAAGTAAATTAAAGTCATCATCCCATATAAATTATTGCGTCGAGTCTTTCACTCAAACCCACCCCCTCGAGATACATATACCCGCTAGGAGGTTTAGAGTCAGGGCAGACAAGGGACCGGCGACAAATGGCGCCCAACGTGGGGCGTTACAACACAAGGGCAAAGACAAGTTATATTGTTCCGGGTGATCTTGTCCTTGTGAGAAACGTAAACCTTAGAGGCACACATAAGATAGCAGACAGATGGGAAGAAGTACCTTATATTGTCTTGAATCAACCCAACCCTGATATACCCGTATTTGAACTTCGCAAGGATTGTGCCCATGCAAAGAAAACAAGAATTCTACATCGTAATCTATTATTACCGTTAAATATTCAAGATACATCCCTGCACAGTGAACCTTCTTCAGTTAATGTTATTCCTTCGTTTAGTTCAGCCGAACATTCGATTCCAGACAAGAGAACTAGTAACAACAAATACATCATTCCTGCATTAAGGACTGGATTAACACATGATTCTGCAGCAAGTGAATTGCCAAGACGTCAAAGGAAGTCTCCAAGGTGGAATCAGTCAGGAGACTGGATATTGTAGACATATATAATGATTATAATAGTGTAAATTGTACGATAATACATTACACTGACTGGATTGTTCTGTACGTATACTAGTATATGTGTCGCTAATTCTGTATAGGAATACACAATTTGTATGTAATGTGGAAGAAATTTTGACGTCAAGGCTGATGTATTCAATATCTCCATTACACACACAAGAAATTCATACATCTCATAAATCATTTGTTAATGTATATATATATATATGTATTAATCATTTAGTCCTAACATTTGTCAATTCTATGATTGTCAAATGGCTTGTGTTACTATGATTAAACTATTTATATATGGTGTCATTTGCTTAATGGGGCAGGTGTTTATTGTTTTTTATATACATAATTATACAAGGTTAGTGAAATGTCGGGACGCCATTTTTGAAGCAAGGGGAGTATGTCATAGCCTGTAATTGGATCGCAATCATAGCAATCGTTAATAAACCATCAACAAACGTTACAGGGAAAATATTCAGTTGTTTTATTGTGTTTACCCCCGCCCCTGTATATTATGTCCGTTCTGGCGTTCGATACTTAACGTATATCGTTTGCAACTAGTATATATGTAAAATGTATTTATAAATGGTCATACTAACAATTTGCATGTGACATATTCTAACCAATCACTATTGTTGGTCACTATCAGGTCAGCTTTGGAATGGATAATAAATCGCCATTTTGGCGTATATTTATAATACATTGTAATGACTATATTGGATATATAGCCAGGTAACAATAGTTTTTGTGATTTATAAACTTCAGTCTATTCGTTAGGTTGATATCGAATTGATAGTCACATGTAATTTTATGTATTTTGAAATGTAAACATGCTCGTGTATTTTCACTAGATGCTACGCTCTAACACACCTGAATGTATTGTTTACATATTTTGACAGCTGTCATCTGTCAAATCATAAGAATATGATTTGTACATTATGTGATTTGTTAATTTACTTTGTATGAAAATCAATGTATTTTCAGGAAAGAAGTAAATTAAAGTCATCATCCCATATAAATTATTGCGTCGAGTCTTTCACTCAAACCCACCCCCTCGAGATACATATACCCGCTAGGAGGTTTAGAGTCAGGGCAGACAAGGGACCGGCGACATATTCACATCACCATTAAAGGCAACTACCCACATCACCATTAAAGGCAACTACCCACATCACCATTAAAGGCGACTATTCACATCACCATTAAAGGCGACTATTCACATCACCATTAAAGGCGACTATTCACATCACCATTAAAGGCAACTACCCACATCACCATTAAAGGCGACTACTCACATCACCATTAAAGGCGACTATTCACATCACCATTAAAGGCAACTACCAACATCACCATTAAAGGCGACTATTCACATCACCATTAAAGGCGACTATTCACATCACCATTAAAGGCAACTACTCACATCACCATTAAAGGCGACTATTCACATCACCATTAAAGGCAACTAC
>CM026387.1:73719777-73777194 GCA_014843695.1 Archivesica marissinica | reverse complement strand
ATTGTGGATAGCTTCATTGTATATATTACCCCACCCCCATGATTTAGTACACAACTATTGTGGATAGCTTCATTGTATATATTACCCCACCCCATGCTTTAGTGCACAACTATTATGAATAGCTTCATTGTATATATTACCCCACCCCCATGACTTAGTACACAACTATTATGGATAGCTTCATTGTATATATTACCCCACCCCCATGATTTAGTACACAACTATTGTGGATAGCTTCATTGTATATATTACCCAACCCCCATGATTTAGTACACAACTATTGTGGATAGCTTCATTGTATATATTACCCACCTCCTTGATTTAGTACACAACTATTGTGGATAGCTTCATTGTATATATTACCCCACCCCCATGATTTAGTACACAACTATTGTGGATAGCTTCATTGCATATATTACCCCACCCCCATGATTTAGTACACAACGATTATGGATAGCTTCATTGTATATATTACCCCACCTCCATGATTTAGTACACAACTATTGTGGATAGCTTCATTGTATATATTACCCCACCCCCATGATTTAGTACACAACTATTGTGGATAGCTTCATTGTATATATTACCCCACCCCCATGATTTAGTACACAACTATTGTGGATAGCTTCATTGTATATATTACCCCACCCCCATGATTTAGTACACAACGATTATGGATAGCTTCATTGTATATATTACCCCACCCCCATGATTTAGTACACAACTATTGTGGATAGCTTCATTGTATATATTACCCCACCCCCATGATTTAGTACACAACTATTGTGGATAGCTTCATTGTATATATTACCCCACCCCCATGATTTAGTACACAACTATTGGGATAGCTTCATTGTATATATTACCCACCCCCATGATTTAGTACACAACTATTGTGGATAGCTTCATTGTATATATTACCCCACCCCATGATTTAGTACACAACTATTGTGGATAGCTTCATTGTATATATTACCCCACCCCCATGATTTAGTACACAACTATTGTGGATAGCTTCATTGTATATATTACCCCACCCCCATGATTTAGTACACAACTATTGTGGATAGCTTCATTGTATATATTACCCCACCCCCATGATTTAGTACACAACGATATGGATAGCTTCATTGTATATATTACCCCACCCCCATGATTTAGTACAAAACTATTGTGGATAGCTTCATTGTATATATTACCCCACCCCCATGACTTAGTACACAACTATTATGGATAGCTTCATTGTATATATTACCCCACCCCCATGATTTAGTACACAACTATTGTGGATAGCTTCATTGTATATATTACCCCACCCCCATGATTTAGTACACAACGATTATGGATAGCTTCATTGTATATATTACCCCACCCCCATGATTTAGTACACAACTATTGTGGATAGCTTCATTGTATATATTACCCCACCCCCATGATTAGTACACAACGATTATGGATAGCTTCATTGTATATATTACCCCACCCCATGATTTAGTACACAACTATTGTGGATAGCTTCATTGTATATATTACCCCACCCCCATGATTTAGTACACAACTATTATGAATAGCTTCATTGTATATATTACCCCACCCCCATGATTTAGTACACAACTATTGTGGATAGCTTCATTGTATATATTACCCCACCCCCATGATTTAGTACACAACTATTATGGATAGCTTCATTGTATATATTACCCACCCCCATGATTTAGTACACAACTATATGAATAGCTTCATTGTATATATTACCCCACCCCCATGATTTAGTACACAACTATTGTGGATAGCTTCATTGTATATATTACCCCACCCCCATGATTTAGTACACAACTATTGTGGATAGCTTCATTGTATATATTACCCCACCCCCATGATTTAGTACACAACGATTATGGATAGCTTCATTGTATATATTACCCCACCCCCATGATTTAGTACACAACTATTGTGGATAGCTTCATTGTATATATTACCCCACCCCCATGATTTAGTACACAACTATTGTGGATAGCTTCATTGTATATATTACCCACCCCCATGATTTAGTACACAACTATTGTGGATAGCTTCATTGTATATATTACCCCACCCCATGATTTAGTGCACAACTATTGTGGATAGCTTCATTGTATATATTACCCCACCCCCATGATTTAGTACACAACTATTGTGGATAGCTTCATTGTATATATTACCCCACCCCCATGATTTAGTACACAACTATTGTGGATAGCTTCATTGTATATATTACCCCACCCCCATGATTTAGTACACAACTATTATGGATAGCTTCATTGTATATATTACCCCACCCCCATGATTTAGTACAAAACTATTGTGGATAGCTTCATTGTATATATTACCCCACCCCCATGACTTAGTACACAACGATTATGAATAGCTTCATTGTATATATTACCCCACCCCCATGATTTAGTACACAACTATTGTGGATAGCTTCATTGTATATATTACCCCACCCTCATGATTTAGTACACAACGATTATGGATAGCTTCATTGTATATATTACCCCACCCCCATGATTTAGTACACAACTATTGTGGATAGCTTCATTGTATATATTACCCCACCCCCATGACTTAGTACATATTACCCCACACCCATGACTTAGTACACAACGATTATGGATAGCTTCATTGTATATATTACCCCACCCCATGATTTAGTACACAACTATTGTGGATAGCTTCATTGTATATATTACCCCACCCCCATGATTTAGTACACAACTATTATGAATAGCTTCATTGTATATATTACCCCACCCCCATGATTTAGTACACAACGATTGTGAATAGCTTCATTGTATATATTACCCCACCCCCATGACTTAGTACACAACGATTATGGATAGCTTCATTGTATATATTACCCCACCCCCATGATTTAGTACACAACTATATGGATAGCTTCATTGTATATATTACCCCACCCCCATGATTTAGTACACAACTATGTGGATAGCTTCATTGTATATATTACCCCACCCCCATGATTTAGTACACAACTATTGTGGATAGCTTCATTGTATATATTACCCCACCCCCATGATTTAGTACACAACTATTATGGATAGCTTCATTGTATATATTACCCCACCCCCATGATTTAGTACACAACTATTGTGGATAGCTTCATTGTATATATTACCCCACCCCCATGATTAGTATTTACCCACCCCCATGATTTAGTACACAACTATTATGGATAGCTTCATTGTATATATTACCCCACCCCATGATTTAGTACACAACTATTGTGGATAGCTTCATTGTATATATTACCCCACCCCCATGATTTAGTACACAACTATTGTGGATAGCTTCATTGTATATATTACCCCCCCCATGATTTAGTACACAACTATTGTGGATAGCTTCATTGTATATATTACCCCACCCCCATGATTTAGTACACAACTATTGTGGATAGCTTCATTGTATATATTACCCCACCCCATGTTTTAGTGCACAACTATTGCAGATAGCAAGTTATTTCTCCCAGATTAGTGCACAACTTAAGACAGCTACATTGTAGTCATTTCCCCTGAAAATATGGAGTCCCCTCCCTATATAAATATGTAGGAATGGTGTCCTAGTACTAGAGTATTGCTACTCCTTGTTATCCTGTACTAGAGTATTGCTACTCCTTGTTATCCTTTAATAACTAGTACTAGGACACCATTCCTATAAGAGTAGTTGGAAACGATCATTTGATTCTTGGTAACATGTATATTTCATTAATGGGATCTTTTGTTAGACTATATTTCAGATAATTATTAAAATCAACAATGTCCAGAAACCAACACCAAGTTATAATGTGATAAAAACATTGCATTGTAATAAAGCTAAGCCGATGGGGATGGGTGTTGTGAAAACTACAATTCCTCAAGTATGAAGTATGTCAGTTCCGCGTTATATAATGCTCATCAGAGCAATGTTTTAAAAAACTTCCACATAGCATTTTCTAATTTTGAATTAGTATATAGATTAATGAGAAATTTTAGAACAAAGACGTGTGTGTATTTTACGTTTTATTTATCATCGCTACCGGTTACCCATATGAGCAACGCCTCCTGAAGCTATTGGTCATTTTAGAGGATAGTGCAATGATAGACAGACTCCTCTGGTTCTTTTACGTGTACGGTGTAAAGCACCGACACGAGACCTCGGTTTAACGTCCCATCTTGAAAGACTTAATTTTATTGGGGTCAGACCTGCAATCCCTGGATTACCAAGACGATATATGGTGATCAATTTCTAGATACAGGAATACGGATGTTTGTTAATCGAGCGGCAGTAATTATCAATCAATTACATGCGTGGCGAGAGAAAGGAGTAATTAAATCATGCCAAGATCCCCCACTCTTGAAAAGATTTCTGCAACAAACTGCTATCCCAGGACACATAGTAATTACTTTCTTGAAATTTCTTCCTTTTATCGTCATAATTATTAAACATTAACAGTTTACTATCGTGTAGCTATGATTATTCATTAGCAACAAAAAATATAAGCAGCACAAACACCTGTCAATAATGTCAAACTAATTTGTTTATTGGATTATAACCGTTAAAAACGATTATTTTCACACTTCGGTTCAGCGTGTGGTTTATTGCCCCATCTCCCCAGAAAAAAGATAATTACCGTTTATTATACCCTGCCGATCCAAAGGATCTCGGAGGGGAATATTGGCAGTCTGATCTCTAACCAATTTCATGAAATTCCATCACATATATCAGTGTGCAAGTTGACGTATAACTTTTGTCCGCATCGAGTCAGTAATACCAGTTATGGCCCTTTAATTGATTACAAATTCATTAATTGGTCAGAACTAAGTAACCGATGTATGGAAGGTCATCAAACTTAAAATTGTGTGGTATTGTTCTGCAAGTATGACCCACATTGCAATAGCGTAACTAGTCATTACCCTTACATTTGTTCTCTATAAGCAACCACTTCATCTAAATATACATCACAATAGTATGCAGGTACACATTCGTCCAGATTGGGTCAATAACACCAGAGTTATGGCCCTTTAATTGATTAAAAATTCAACAAATTGGCTAAGTAACAGTTGCATGGAAAATCAAACTAGTCTTAACACAAATTGCAACAGTAAATCCAGTTATTGTCCTTCGGGTTGATTAAAATACCTCATCAACATTGGATGATCTGACCAGTTACTCCCTTTGATAATAAATACAACATAACTTAATAATTTGCTTTTTATGTTAAAAATCTAAATATATCTTTATGCACGATATAGGTTTAGTCTGTCCCTCCGTTAATAAAGGATCATATACGGCACTGGATACCAATTCCAACAAATTTGCACGTTGAAAATTGGTGAGGATTTACATCGGACGACACATACAGACTTCAGGTTGTTTTTTTCTCAGTCAATTTCTTTGAATACTAGATTTACATTTTTGCTATTGGTAGTGCTCGGACGTTCTTGTTGAACAAAGTCCAATGAATAAGGGACATGCTCGTGTTATACACTGCGTCGACTGACAAAATCCACAATATGTATTTTGACAACAGACAAACAACAATACCTCCTATCCTATGTTCGACTCAGAAGCTAAACAAACAGCTATGGTACAATTATTACATCCCATAACCCTGACTAAGTGACAAGATGCACTTCCTCTCGAGAACAACGTGGACATATAGGGTACGAGAACAACGTGGACATACAGGAAGTACCCATAATTTGCCTTTTGTCTTCCTATAAATCCTATATCGAATTTCTACAAAAGTAAAACAAAAGACAATTTACACTAGTCGGCTTTATTAAGTGTTTGTAACAAATAGAGTAACAGTTTATCTGTAGCCGAAACCTTCAATAAGCTTCTGGTACTGCGCAATCTTGGGCGCCACATTTACACGTGCCTTGGCCTTTAGGTTCTGAAGATATACAATGAAGTTATGGATAATGACGCGGGTTTCCCACAATAAAGAACAATATGTACAGCAATTGTAATAAAAGAGTCACTGCTTCAGAATAACATTTACATCATTCCGGATCAAGAGTAGCAAATATAGTTTTCAACATCATCAGCTGTGACTACTAGGACGAGACTACACGCGAGCTTCAATACAAAATCTAATATGGAATCAAAACAATACCCATTTGAAGCAATATTAAATTAGCCACACAATCGGTGTATTGAAATCTGTACAGCATATACAGCATAATTTCGTGTGACCGATTGTTACTATTCAGCTGTGACTACACATGTACTTTAATACATATTTTAATCAATATTTCTGGAGTAATACATATCCAGTGGTAGGTGTTATAAAACACAGTAAGCAAATAGGTTTAATTTCAGCATTATTTTAATCGATAGCAATGGTCATGCCTCTAGCTTTCTACTACTTGTGGGATGGACAAAAACACTTCATACTACATACATCAGTATGTCTGTGTTGATTTATTGAAATCTGCTGCATACATTAGAAAGTAGACATGGTTTGTTGCTAGGAATATACAAAGGGGCCATAAAAATACACTTAATACTGGTCTTGTCAAATTTTAATGAAATATATGAATTAAAGATGGGAGGTTTAGAAGATGTACACACAAGGTTTCAATACATAGTAATAATTCGTACATTTCAGATGTCATTAAATTAGAATATTAAAGATGTGTGGTTAATTATGAGTAAAATACAGAGTTTATTACACACACAGTCACTGCCTCAGAATAAACATTTACATCATTCTGTATCAAGAGTAGCAAATATAATTTTCAACATCATCAGCTGTGACTTGTATGTAAATAAAATGTAACAAACATTTCACAAGTAATGCATACAATCTACCAGATGCCACATCATTAAAATATGTCAAAATACTCGCGATCACAGGGATTCGGCACGTTTGGGAGTACTAGTATATATATTTACGTTATGTTATGTTATGATTCGGGTTTTACGCCTGCATCAGCACCATTTTGGGCTATATCGCCGGCGGGCAGTTTACCTAACAACACCTATATATATATATTTACGTACAGGGATTCTACTCTGTGGGATGTCAGATTTCGCATCGATCAGTAAAATGGCCCTATCTGAAACAATTTTGAACAAATCTGTCCAAATATGGCGTTATATATCCCGAGTCTTTATATTGTTCTTCAAATAAAACACAACTTTAAGCTGCATGCATGTATACTTTGCAAACAATTGCCACAGACATTGGCCATAGCAGGTCACATTTCCATACTAGGACACGGGTTCTGTCAGCAACAAAAAAAATCTTCGACGGGAGAGTTTTAACAGTGAATAACATTATCAATAAAATGTGTTTCCACTAACTAATGTGTTTATTCGACAAAAATGTATGTCAAAAAGCGATTTCGTAGAATTTTTCAATTTGTTTTGAAAATTTCCCAAGTGGCGCACAGTTCGCGTTGAAACAAGCGTTCTGATTGGATTATTAGAATGTAACTAGATGTTTGTTTTATGAAGAATAATCATAATCCAATCAGAACGCTCGTTTCAACTCGAACTGCGCCACTTGAGAAATTGGCAAAACAAATTGAAATAGGCAAAGGCAAAAACAAAACCTGTCTCGTGATAAAATAAATTAGGGCTGGTCAGTAGGGAAGGCACGTAAAAATGTGAAAAACGAAATTGCTTTTTATGTATTACACCCCTCCCCCCCATTTCATAAAAACATTCAGGGTTGGGGGCTAAAAATCGGGTAAGTCGGGGAACCTGTGTTGTAACTGGTTATGTACTTGTGAAGAAATGAATCGTTAAACAGCTTGGTGGGTTACTTCTGTGGTGCAAGGGGTTTCTTTCATAAAATATCATCTGCAGTCTTGGTGCACACTGCATCACACCAGAAATGTCAACCCCAAAAAGCACGTAATCAGGTTCTGCCAGTTTGATGTCGCAGACATTAAAACAATAACGTTGTATATTATATACAGTCTCCACGTCGCAGACATTAAACAATGTTGTATATTATATACAGTCTCCACGTCGCAGACATTAAACAACGTTGTATATTATAGACAGTCTCCACGTCGCAGACATTAAAACAACAACGTTATATATTATATACAGTCTCCACGTCGCAGACATTAAACAATGTTGTATATTATATACAGTCTCCACGTCGCAGACATTAAACAACGTTGTATATTATAGACAGTCTCCACGTCGCAGACATTAAAACAACGTTGTATATTATATACAGTCTCCACGTCGCAGACATTAAACAACGTTGTATATTATAGACAGTCTCCACGTCTAGGACATGAAAACAACGTTGTATATTATAGACAGTCTCCACGTCGCAGACATTAAACAACGTTGTATATTATAGACAGTCTCCACGTCTAGGACATGAAAACAACAACGTTGTATATTATATACAGTCTCCACGTCTAGGACATGAAAACAACAACGTTGTATATTATAGAGTCTCCACGTCTAGGACATGAAAACAACAACGTTGTATATTATAGACAGTCTCCACGTCTAGGACATGAAAACAACAACGTTGTATATTATATACAGTCTCCACGTCGCATACATTAAACAACGTTGTATATTATAGACAGTCTCCACGTCTAGGACATGAAAACAACAACGTTGTATATTATATAGTCTCCACGTCGCAGACATTAAACAATGTTGTATATTATATACAGTCTCCACGTCGCAGACATTAAACAATGTTGTATATTATAGACAGTCTCCACGTCTAGGACATGAAAACAACAACGGTGTAACTATTCGATATCATGCTTCAGTGTAATGTTTACATCATCACTCATCAAGAGTAGCAAATATAACAACTGCATCATCAGCAATGACAAACGGACAACCACATCATCATCAGCAATGACAAACGGACAACCACATCATCATCAGCAATGACAAACGGACAACCACATCATCAGCAATGACAAACGGACAACCACGTCATCCTTCACATGAACACCTTGAGCCTGTTTGAGCTTGTTTATTTAGCATGAACATTTAACATTTTCATTGCTCTAGGAACGGCATGCGAGTGTCCGAGTTATAACCACAATGCAGTCATTGCTGATGACAACATGGTTGCCCGTTTTGTCATATTAAAGCAGCATTTTAATTTCACCTAGGAAACTGAAAAACACTATGCATCCTTGATCTTAATAACAATTTTAGATATTAGGACTTCCGGGTTACGCAATATTTATGCAACCGTTGTTTCAATACACAATCACACACACCACTTCATGTCGGAATATAATATGAAATTCCTAGAACATCGGTTGGATACTTGTGCTTACAGCATAGCCAAGGGCAATTACAAAAGTAGAGTACCCGTTTGTAAAATATTCCATTGAATGGATACTTACCTCTGTGACTTTTTTGTTGTCATGGAACTTCCTAGACTTGACTTTTCTCTTGGCCTCGAGGGTACCAATCACACCCTGGTACTTCCATCCAATTTCGTGAGAGAGTCTGTTTAAATCACAGTACTGCAAGTACACAACATCAAAAACATAATGGTAACACTAGACAACCTATCGAGTGAAAACAAACATTTGCTACATACCAGTATGTGTATGCTTGAAGCTTACCATTCAACAGCAGTTATGTTATATTTCGGGTTTTACACCTGCATCAGCACCATTTTGGGCTATATCGCCGGCGAGGCCATTCAACAGCAGATACTGTGGTTTATCTAAATTACGTGCAAGCTAGGTTTGTCAATGGGAAACCAGACATATAAACCTCAAGAGTTCTTACTTGCAGAAAGCGGCTTGTTGACTCTACTACAACTCCACAACACAAACAAACAAATGTAGTTTAAACAAATGTACTGGAAACTAACGAAATATAGGTCAAGTGACACTACCCTGTACCATGTTAATAATAAGATACAATATTGAACAAATCAAACCATCTACAAACAAACTGGGTGTCATACAGAGAGGGAACACAAGACGATCTTGTTAGAACGCCCATCAATTAAGGGCAAAGTTCTAGATATAGGATTTCAATTTAAAAAGAGGGAACCAGCTCTTAATCGCAACCAGTGAAATAGCAGTAGACAAAAATAGCGAGGCAGACGGAATCAATGCATGTATGTTCAATTAAAGCAGCATTATATCGTAATAAAGGATGTTTTGGGTAAAATATAAATACTAATGTGTGTGTGTGTGTGTTTACAAAAATCGAAATAGTCGCTCAGAAACGATAAAATTCCAATAAATTTAAACCGTCGTATACGCGAATTTGGTTTATCAACACACGAAATGTAAGCACGCACAGCGCGCATGCGTGAAACAACAGAGGATATGCGTGAAACAACAGAGGATGTAGAAAACAACGTATATATTTTGAACATGAAATACTATCTACCTATCTTCCTCTAATGTCGAACCCCTCGACTTAGCTAACAGAGGTATGTATCAACATATCAAGTAATTTAATTGAAAAAGATAACATGGGACAAATTGGGACGATGCATTCCGAATGCAAACAAGTGTGGACGATGCGTTCCGGTTGTAAACAAGTGTGTGACCGATCGACTCGAAAGTTTCGAATTTGTTTTATCGCAAAAATACAGTTTACCAAATGAACATAAGCATACAAAGTATAATGTTAGAATGAGTAGCAGCATTTCTACCCATACGTAAAAATTGAATTTTTCAAATATCTTTTATTTCATACGATGTAATGCTGCTTTAATGTCAAACCCCTTGTGGGGGGACATAGACATGTTTTCCTGGGCAGGCTTAGCCGACCTAAGCGATTAACCAGTACTAAGCAATGTGTGTGAGGTGCCTTGCTCAATGACACTACATACGTGGCCTGACCAAGTATCGAACCCGGGACCGTTAGATTCCAAATCCGACGCTCTACTACTGACGCCACAAATGGTAATAACTAAATGAAAAATCAGTCTTGTGAAACGTGCCAATGATATGCACAACTTCACTTGGTGATAACAATTAACTGTGTGGAATGCACCGAAAATATGCACAACTAGGCGTGGTACCAATTACGTTCAGCGATTTCTGAGAAATGGCGCAGACAAGAACAGACGGACCCAAAGGGCCATAACTAGAACAAGAAAACTACCTATATGGCTATTAGTCCCCTACCGGGTATTGCATTTAAATATTTAAAACTTTGAATTACACCAAGTGTTGACAATAAAGTTACTTCAGCATAAATGCAACAAGAAATGTTTTCCATGTCGCAAGAGAAATACGACGTGCAGATACATATATAAATAGAGTGTAAGGCTATAGTGCGCTAACGTGTCCTATCTAATGTGGCTTGTCCCTATAAACAATTATTTCAACTATTTCAATAAAAACTTTAAGCAATGACTATATATACGACTAGGCTTGCTATCAATAACTCTTGTGACGCTTCATTGATTTCCGGTCAGTTGTTTCCGAGAAATAGCACGGATAAGAATAGCGCGACAAGACAGAGTGGCGACTATATATGCTTCCCCCTTCGGGTAGTATAAAAACATGTTTCCAGATATATCATTGACACACATCACGACGAGGCAACACACAGTGAAATGCTTGCAAAAAATATCATAGAAGTGGTGGCCAACTGTGTGAACATCACCGATTCAACCTGAAAATTCCCAGAGTGAAAAAACATGCCTACCCTTCTGTTCTGCTTTAGTCGTAGGATCCGGAGAGCTGCTGGTACTACTTTCCTCTTCAGTTTGTCGTACGGTGGCGGGATACCCTCGAACACCTTCAGACGACCAAGTGCCTCCTTGCCGCGAGTTGTCGTATGGGGAACCATTCCTACAAAAAGTATGCATTACAATTTGAATATTAACCTAGTATATTCATGTTGCAACACTAATAATCCCAGGGAACGAAAAATCCACTTGTCCACTAGTATTGGCGAGTGACATTTCCGATCGGGCGAGTAGAAAATCCATGTCGGTCGTCGGGACAGGACGAGTGACAATTTATTCTCGACGAATAACAATAATCCAAGTTCCAGATAATGTGCTTCAACTAGTTAACGATAGTAAAACTACCGGATGTTCTGGTGTGTTTACGTTTTTCAAAGCAAATGTTTTATTATTTTAAGGGAGATAATAACAGTAATAGCTGTGTTTATTCTAACGGACATGTCGATGTTGGGGCCGACAATGGGCTTGAGGTTTACATTTATTATAAACTACGGGGAGAATGATAAATACTATAATGCATATTTGTTGTACTATTATTACGGATCTGATTTAATAGAAAGTACTGACTACTGTCTGAAAATCGGGTCCGAAACTTGCGTTCGGTGATGAGATTACATCAGACCGAGTTACTTTTTTTAGTTGTGTCGTAATAAATGTAATCCCCACATTGTCGGAGTCGGGTTATTCGATAATATTCATTGTTTCCGTACGAGATCGTATGATAGACCATACAAGTATGAAAACTATATTTCCAGTTGGGTAATTATATATAAATAATTGAAAAATGAGTCCAACAAGTCTTATACAGCCAGTGAATGAATGGCAAGCATGTAGGGCTGTGAATGGGAAATTGTGGAAAGAGGAAATCTGCCAAAATACTGAGAGGATCCCACCCTCCTAGAGTGAACAGCGCAAACCATATCCGGCGATATTTATTTTTCAAGATTCCACAATCAAAGAGGAAGATTCACAGCTCTGGGTTTGGCATACATGACATGATGTAGACGATTGCTTTTAAATGCAGTTATAATTAACATATTGCCAGGTTACACACGGTAACCAATTGCTTCATACATGTGACTACTACCATTGTGGCGACTACATTTTTAATCACCTGAGAAACCTAGTCAAATTCATAAACTACAAACAATTTATATCAACTAACTTTGGACGGGATATGGACATTACACATGAATGCATCGGGTATGATACTGTACACATGAATGCATTGGGTATGATACTGTACACATGAATGCATCGGGTATGATACTGTACACATGAATGCATCGGGTATGATACTGTACACATGAATGCATCGGGTACGATACTGTACACATGAATGCATTGGGTATGATACTGTACACATGAATGCATTGGGCATGATACTGTACACATGAATGCATCAGGTATGATATACTGTACACACGAATGCATCGGTTATGATACTGTACACACGAATGCATTGGGTACGATACTGTACACATGACTACATTGGGTATGATACTGTACACATGAATGCATCAGGTATGATATACTGTACACATGAATGCATCAGGTATGATATACTGTACACATGAATGCATTGGGTACGATACTGTACACATGAATGCATCGGGTATGATACTGTACACATGAATGCATCAGGTATGATATACTGTACACACGAATGCATCGGGTATGATACTGTACACATGAATGCATTGGGTACGATACTGTACAAATGAATACATTGGGTATGATACTGTACACATGAATGCATCGGGCATGATATACTGTACACATGAATGCATCGGGTATGATACTGAATGCATCCGGATTACACGACATACCTTTCACCGTCTTGAAGAAAATCCTGGAAGGAGCACGGTAATGGAAGGGTCCTCTCGATGGTTTTACATTACATCGGTATTTCAGGTACTTCAAATACTTCACTGAAACAAACCAAACATCGCAAATAATGACAAAATTAATTATGCTCATAACATGTACTAATACAGTAAATCCCGACAGGATTAACTATCTAGTTTAGAGGTGGTTACGGATCAAGAGGGACGTTTATATTTAATGTTGATGTATAATACATGTACAATGTACTATGATGTGCATTTCACAATATGAACACAAAAATAATACAAACATAATTACACACTATTCCTTGTGTAAATGAGACTTGTACATGCATGCACTCTGGTTTTAAAGGTCAAAAGGACCGTAAAATGCATAAAATATGAGAATTCAGATATAGACCACTTCAGTTGGTAGTGCATGTTATGGTTTCATTATGCAATCAATGCCGGTTAACTAACATCACATGTGGTCTGTTATTTGATATCCATCTAATAATGATAAAAAAGGACCTTAAAATGCAAGATGCAGAAAAATACATATCTAGACCACTTCAGTTGGTAGTGCATGTTATGGTTTCATTATGCAATCAATGCCGGTTAACTATCATCACATGTGGTCTGAGATTTTATGTCCATCTAATAATGGTAAAAAAGGACCTTAAAATGCAAGAAAGATGCAGAAAACATAAAAATACATATCTAGACCACTTCAGTTGGTAGTGCATGTTATGGTTTCATTATGCAATCAATGCCGGTTAACTATCATCACATGTGGTCTGTTATTTGATATTCATCTAATAATGATAAAAAGGGACATTATAATGCAAGATGCAGTAATCATAAAAATTCATATCTAGACCACTTCAGTTGGTAGTGCATGTTATGGTTTCATTATGCAATCAATGACGGTTAACTATCATCACATGTGGTCTGTTATTTGATATTCATCTAATAATGGTAAAAAGGGACATTATAATGCAAGATGCAGTAATCATAAAAATTCATATCTAGACCACTTCAGTTGGTAGTGCATGTTATGGTTTCATTATGCAATCAATGCCGGTTAACTATCATCACATGTGGTCTGTTATTTGATATTCATCTAATAATGGTAAAAAGGGACCTTATAATGCAAGATGCAGTAATCATAAAAATTCATATCTAGACCACTTCAGTTGGTAGTGCATGTTATGGTTTCATTATGCAATCAATGCCGGTTAACTATCATCACATGTGGTCTGTTATTTGATATCCATCTAATAATGGTAAAAAAGGACCTCAAAATGCAAGATGCAGAAAAATACATATCTAGATTCATATCTAGACCACTTCAGTTGGTAGTGCATGTTATGGTTTCATTATGCAATCAATGCCGGTTAACTATCATCACATGTGGTCTGTTATTTGATATTCATCTAATAATGGTAAAAAGGGACCTTATAATGCAAGATGCAGTAATCATAAAAATTCATATCTAGACCACTTCAGTTGGTAGTGCATGTTATGGTTTCATTATGCAATCAATGCCGGTTAACTATCATCACATGTGGTCTGTTATTTGATATTCATCTAATAATGGTAAAAAGGGACCGTATAATGCAAGATGCAGTAATCATAAAAATTCATATCTAGACCACTTCAGTTGGTAGTGCATGTTATGGTTTCATTATGCAATCAATGCCGGTTAACTATCATCACATGTGGTCTGTTATTTGATATTCATCTAATAATGGTAAAAAGGGACCTTATAATGCAAGATGCAGTAATCATAAAAATTCATATCTAGACCACTTCAGTTGGTAGTGCATGTTATGGTTTCATTATGCAATCAATGCCGGTTAACTATCATCACATGTGGTCTGAGATTTTATGTCCATCTAATAATGGTAAAAAAGAACCTTAAAATGCAAGAAAGATGCAGAAAACATAAAAATACATATCTAGACCACTTCAGTTGGTAGTGCATGTTATGGTTTCATTATGCAATCAATGCCGGTTAACTATCATCACATGTGGTCTGTTATTTGATATTCATCTAATAATGATAAAAAGGGACATTATAATGCAAGATGCAGTAATCATAAAAATTCATATCTAGACCACTTCAGTTGGTAGTGCATGTTATGGTTTCATTATGCAATCAATGCCGGTTAACTATCATCACATGTGGTCTGTTATTTGATATTCATCTAATAATGGTAAAAAGGGACCTTATAATGCAAGATGCAGTAATCATAAAAATTCATATCTAGACCACTTCAGTTGGTAGTGCATGTTATGGTTTCATTATGCAATCAATGCCGGTTAACTATCATCACATGTGGTCTGAGATTTTATGTCCATCTAATAATGGTAAAAAAGAACCTTAAAATGCAAGATGCAGAAAACATAAAAATTCATATCTAGACCACTTCAGTTGGTAGTGCATGTTATGGTTTCATTATGCAATCAATGCCGGTTAACTATCATCACATGTGGTCTGTTATTTGATATTCATCTAATAATGGTAAAAAGGGACCGTATAATGCAAGATGCAGTAATCATAAAAATTCATATCTAGACCACTTCAGTTGGTAGTGCATGTTATGGTTTCATTATGCAATCAATGCCGGTTAACTATCATCACATGTGGTCTGAGATTTTATGTCCATCTAATAATGGTAAAAAAGAACCTTAAAATGCAAGATGCAGAAAACATAAAAATACATATCTAGACCACTTCAGTTGGTAGTGCATGTTATGGTTTCATTATGCAATCAATGCCGGTTAACTATCATCACATGTGGTCTGTTATTTGATATTCATCTAATAATGGTAAAAAGGGACCTTATAATGCAAGATGCAGTAATCATAAAAATTCATATCTAGACCACTTCAGTTGGTAGTGCATGTTATGGTTTCATTATGCAATCAATGCCGGTTAACTATCATCACATGTGGTCTGTTATTTGATATTCATCTAATAATGGTAAAAAGGGACCGTATAATGCAAGATGCAGTAATCATAAAAATTCATATCTAGACCACTTCAGTTGGTAGTGCATGTTATGGTTTCATTATGCAATCAATGCCGGTTAACTATCATCACATGTGGTCTGTTATTTGATATTCATCTAATAATGGTAAAAAGGGACCTTATAATGCAAGATGCAGTAATCATAAAAATTCATATCTAGACCACTTCAGTTGGTAGTGCATGTTATGGTTTCATTATGCAATCAATGCCGGTTAACTATCATCACATGTGGTCTGTTATTTGATATTCATCTAATAATGGTAAAAAGGGACTGTATAATGCAAGATGCAGTAATCATAAAAATTCATATCTAGACCACTTCAGTTGGTAGTGCATGTTATGGTTTCATTATGCAATCAATGCCGGTTAACTATCATCACATGTGGTCTGTTATTTGATATTCATCTAATAATGGTAAAAAGGGACCAGGGCTGTACAAATCCTATCGCCCGACGCCCGGGACAAGTCGAAAATTACGGCGGACAAGTGGCTAATTTCAAAATGTTAGTCCCGGACAAGAGCCTTTTTCAAAAATCATAATAATCTTTTTTGACAGAAAATCTATAAAAAAAACGGCTCTATTTACTTCGCCAAAAAACGGATGAATTACCGCTGTAGAAATCCAATGAAACACCGTGTACGCGTGTTGTGAGATCACGTGATCACACATATGCCGATTGCGAATGTAAACAATGCGATGAACTGTGAAAACACTCGCTAATTTAAAGATTAAGAGTGGACATACATAATAGATGAATGAGGCCTGATTGGGTTGATTTGTTATGATGGACGCGTGCTACAAACGTGGGCAATTAATGTGGCCTGATTACCATTACAGACTGCAAACACTGATTCAGTGATTGATATTCGCCGATACATGCGTCAATTCTGTCTTTTTTGCCGAGGCGCAGAAAACGTCAATATTTTTAAAGAGGTAAGTTGTGTTTTTTAATTTCATGATATAATTAGAGCAATTAAAGTTCAAGATCAGCCAACCGTTATGATTTACTCAATTTTATATAGAAATATACTGTAAATAACGGTAAGCCTTTTTTCTCAACCACCCAACTGAATAATGACATCAACCACGCGTTTTGACCCTAACCCTGGGCGGAGCAAGTGATGAAGGCGTTCTTTATGCGGGTTGATACTATATTCTGATCGGCTGGTTGAGATAAAGATTTTACGGTAAATAACTATCGGACTCTGCACATTTCGTCCATATTAATTATTCTATTAAACTGCGCTGTCGTGTTAAGATCAATATGAGTTTACTAAAATTATTTAGTTCTAAACGGAAAAGTGAAGATGAAAGTGGGGAGGCTAAAAAGAACACACTGAGTATTGAATGAGTACACTCACTGATGATTCCATTTTGAATTCATAATTATGTAGTGATATGCATGTATATTTGCAGGTTCCAGAACTTCAACGAGAAACCACTGAAGTCCTTCCAGGCCCTGGACTACAGGTCCGTCCCAAGTGAGCGACATCAGCTGGCCAGCCACGGAAAAGAAGATCTACAGGACATCCTGAACCATATGATGGCTGTGTTCCCTGAGGCTAGTCACAGCCAGATTCAGACGGAGTATGTGCAGTTGAAGATGCTTATGAGGCAACAGCAGCAGAGCAGTGAGGTGCCTGTTAGTTAGGTGTACGCCAGACTATTAAGGACCAGCCCGAGTGCCATTAAGTGAACTGAAGAGAACTGGGCCTTCTCTGCAAGACTTTGATGCTGAGAAGGCCACCAGGCAGTGGCTTGCCTGTGGCAAAGGCGGTCGTCATGTCCACGGGCATAAGTGTTAAGAAATGTGTGTTGTAAATAATTATTATTAGTTTATGTGTAATAATGATTCTTTATTTATTTAGATAATTTATGTAAATAAGAGTAAAAACTGAATTACATCATCATGATCTTGTCTCTGTCTCAATTAGCCTATACGTAAAGATACATATGATATCACATTTTTAATTGCTGTTTTGGCAAAATATTATTGGACAAGTGGCATCTTGGTTAGGACAAGTGGCTTTTTGAAAGTCACTTGTCCTGGACAAGTGGCCTTGAAAAATATTTGTACAGCCCTGGGGACCTTATAATGCAAGATGCAGTAATCATAAAAATTCATATCTAGACCACTTCAGTTGGTAGTGCATGTTATGGTTTCATTATGCAATCAATGCCGGTTAACTATCATCACATGTATTGATATCCATCTAATAATGGTAAAAAAGGACCTTAAAATGCAAGATGCAGAAAAATACATATCTAGATTCATATCTAGACCACTTCAGTTGGTAGTGCATGTTATGGTTTCATTATGCAATCAATGCCGGTTAACTATCATCACATGTGGTCTGTTATTTGATATTCATCTAATAATGGTAAAAAGGGACCTTATAATGCAAGATGCAGTAATCATAAAAATTCATATCTAGACCACTTCAGTTGGTAGTGCATGTTATGGTTTCATTATGCAATCAATGCCGGTTAACTATCATCACATGTGGTCTGTTATTTGATATCCATCTAATAATGGTAAAAAAGGACCTCAAAATGCAAGATGCAGAAAAATACATATCTAGATTCATATCTAGACCACTTCAGTTGGTAGTGCACGTTATGGTTTCATTAAACAATCAATGCCGGTTAACTATCAGCACATGTGGTCTGAGATTTTATGTCCAAATAATGGTTAAATGGACCTTAAAATGCAAGAAATATTCAGAGAATGATGAGAATTCAGATGGTAGTGCATGTTATGGTTTCATTACATGTGGCCTGTGATTTGATGTCCTGTCAAATAATGCCAATGGTCAAAATGACAATAAAACAAAAGACAAATGAGGGAAAGGGTTAAACAATCAATGCCGGTTAACTATCATCACATGTGGTCCGAGATTTGATGTCCATCTAATAATAGTAAAAAAGGACCTTAAAATGCAAGAAAGATGCAGAAAAATACATATCTAGACTACTTCAGTTGGTAGTGCATGTTATGGTTTCATTACATGTGGCCTGTGATTTGATGTCCCGCGACGTCAAATAATGTCAATGGTCAAAATGACAATAAAACAAGACAAAGATGCAGAAAATATGAGAATTCAGATCTAGACCACTTCAGTTGGTAGTGCATGTTATGGTTTCATTATGCAATCAATGCCGGTTAACTATCATCACATGTGGTCTGTTATTTGATGTCCAAATAATGGTTAAAAGGACCTTAAAATGCAAGAAAGATGCAGAAAAATACATATCTAGACCACTTCAGTTGGTAGTGCATGTTATGGTTTCATTAAACAATCAATGCCGGTTAACTATCATCACATGTGGTCAGATTTGATATCCATCCAAACAATAATGGTAAAAAGGGACCTTAAAATGCAAGAAAGATGCAGAAAATATGAGAATTCAGTTGGTAGTGCATGTTATGGTTTCATTACATGTGGTCTGTGATTTGATGTCCCGCGACGTCAAATAATGTCAATGGTCAAAATGACAATAAAACAAGACAAAGATGCAGAAAATATGAGAATTCAGATCTAGACCACTTCAGTTGGTAGTGCATGTTATGGTTTCATTATGCAATCAATGCCGGTTAACTATCATCACATGTGGTCTGTTATTTGATGTCCAAATAATGGTTAAAAGGACCTTAAAATGCAAGAAAGATGCAGAAAAATACATATCTAGACCACTTCAGTTGGTAGTGCATGTTATGGTTTCATTAAACAATCAATGCCGGTTAACTATCATCACATGTGGTCAGATTTGATATCCATCCAAACAATAATGGTAAAAAGGGACCTTAAAATGCAAGAAAGATGCAGAAAATATGAGAATTCAGTTGGTAGTGCATGTTATGGTTTCATTACATGTGGCCTGTGATTTGATGTCCCGCGACGTCAAATAATGTCAATGGTCAAAATGACAATAAAACAAAAGACAAAGATGCAGAAAATATGAGAATTCAGATCTAGACCACTTCAGTTGGTAGTGCATGTTATGGTTTCATTAAACAATCAATGCCGGTTAACTATCATCACATGTGGTCTGTTATTTGATATTCATCTAATAATGGTAAAAAAGGACGTTAAAATGCAAGAAATATTCAGACCACTTCAGTTGGTAGTGCATGTTATGGTTTCATTACACAATGCAGTCAAATACTGCACTTAAATACAAAAACGTTTTGTCTAACAGCAAATACATGTATGTGAGCGTGTATACTTACACTTATTTCTGTAGAAGTTTCCAGAAATGTTGATACCTTCACATCTGACAAGAACCACACGCTGACCTATAAATATAATCAACTAAAACATTAATTGTAAGGTAATAATAATTAATTGCATAAGGTAAAACAGCAAAATCATATTCAATAATATAGTCATATAATTAAATAAGTTCTATTTGTACAATATGAGCATGGTGTAACAGGGTTACATGTAGATTCAATTGTATCGAAGACATGATTTGTTAGCAGAAATCTTTGTTCCTTAGCATTTAGTTATCAAGATTGTGTGAACAAGTTACCTTGCAGAATAGTCTTTGCTACAATGGCTGCAAGTCTCCCCATCAGATGCCCGCGGGCATCGATGAGAATGGGCTGAAAACAAGAAAAATATGAAGGTCAATACTTTTCTACAGAATGTCTACAAGAAACCAGTGCATGTATGTAATTGGTACCGTATATTACAGGGCTCATTCTAGAGGGTGATTTGGGCGAAAGTCACCCTAGGGACTGTGACGTAGCCCCCTGGGGGTCCCACTTCTTCAGTGGAAGTCGTGATAGCGCAGTGGATGGTGCGAAAGGTCCAGAGTTCGAGCCCCGCTGGAGCCGTTACGATTGTGCCCTTAGGCTAGGCATTTAAATTACACGTTACCTCTTCTCTCTCCTTCATGGCGATGGATTCCATCAGGAATGAGATCTCGAGAGTGATTAATATAAGTTGAAAGAACTTGTTTCCCAATCGAGCTAAAATAAATTTGTATTTAACTAACTTCTCCCTAAGAAAACATACTTTTTACAACTTTCATACAAAATGTTTTGTCAATTTTTGATACACTGGCCCATTATAAAGCACTATGTCTATCGAAATATTTTTAATGGCCATACAGTTCATTGTAACCATATCTAAGGACGCGACTGCGCTTTCTAACAAAAAAAATTCTGATTTACATTGTATAAGGAACCTTGTCTTGCATTGCAACACATTATTTTCCAATTGGATGTTCGGCCAGAATTTTGATTAAATTCATCATTAAAAATACGTTGTTGGCCATTCCTATTGGTGGTAAGTAAAGGCTGTAATAGTTTACCGGTATATTACGATACACATAAATAAGATGTACTGCAGTATGCCCTTCCACTAAGAATGTTATTTAGCTAAAAAAGTTGTTCCCTTATTTGAAAAGTAATACAATTTTGATATAACACATGTATGGCATAAAATACCATGATATACTAGAAGACTATACTTATATCATCACTGATGCCCCACTCTGACCGTTTCACTTTATTTGAAAAAAGTTGGCAGTTTATGGTGCACAAAGTATCGGTTAACCGCTGCCCAAGAAATGTGTTGTTAGTTAAACTTCGGTAGCGACGTTAAATAAACAAATAATTCTACGTAGAAATAATAATAAAAAGATGCTAGTTTTGTAAATTTTCCGTATCGGACATGTATTATTATATTTGGTTGCGTTTTCAGTGCTCGCAATCTGACAAGCACGCGGGCCTGTGTCTAAAAAATGTTGGGCCCGTAGAAAAATGTTGATGGTCGCGTTTAATGTGTGATTTCCGGTCTCGGAGACAACACTCGTAAACATTCTTGGGCCTGGTGACTAAATCAATTGTACCTCTTTTGTCCTCTTGTTTACAGCACATTAGCTACTGCAACACCTAAATTATTGCCCCCAATAAACAATGATTTCACTAATTTCTCAATCATGCTGACTGAGTGAGAAACCCCGGATACATTAGCATACAACTCGCTGATTGGCTGTATCGGGGAATATACCTTCATTAATATGCATAAATAAATTGTGTGGTCTTTGTCTGCACAATGCATGAACGACAGATTAAATAGCAGATTAGCGGCGAGATATGATCGGATAAATTAGCATAATTGAGTAGATGGAACTTCTACAGATGTGAAGTGGACAAACGTGTTGAAATTTCTCAAGGGTCGTCCAAAATGAAAGTAGAAAATGTAAACACAATAATGAACTATGTGACAGTAAAAACACTTCAAAACGGAAAAGAATATTGCAGAAAACAAAGTCTCGCGCAGGTCATTTCAAAAATCATTCCATCTGTAGTCCGTAAAATCCAAGGAATGTGCTTAGTATGCATCACAAACTGTAGGGACCAAGAGCACAATTAGGTGGTAGTCCTCTTTTAATAGTATACAGGTGAATAATAATCCCAAGATATGGATTATATGTGTCTTTACTAAAGATGCCTTATGGGATATTATTTTGTGTCGCATGTATTACGCAATATTTGTTAGAAATCAACATTATCACCATGAAAAGTGGTCACACCGTCAGTACATGTAGATCTACCGTACTCTACGGGGCTACCACATACTGCCATTTTGATTTACAAATCTCAATGTTCAGCTAACCATTATTGAACATAGATGATTAATGTAAAAAAAATTTTTTTTACAATCAATGTTGTACTCAACATGTCTGGCACTGGGATTTACTGCCCACCCCCGACGATGCTAATTGCACATTGTCGGTTTTACAAGGCGACATCGTCTTGTGCAGGGTTCCCTATTTTGAATTTGTGTCCATGCCACTTATGTTGCAAATTTGAAAAACTTGTAGGCAACTAAGAGCCATATAGTTCAGATAAATACCTTAAAACAAATGTATAAATTTGACAAAACATGTGTCAAACATATAATTTAAAAAAGGTTGTGCCAATTCTTAAAATTTAGCGCCAGCATTGGTTTTTGTCATAATTGGAGCTATTGTCGACCCGAGTGGGAATCCAGATTTGGCTGCCCATTCTTTGCGGAAAACACTTATTTGGCAGACATTTCCTCACCGATGACCATTGAGGTTACATGATTTAGTAGTTTGTATGTTATGCCTTATTTTGCTTTGGATGTGGAATAAACAAATTGAAGAAGAGTATTCTACTTTTCAGCTTTACTTTACTGCCACCTGTTGTGTGGGATTACTGCCTCTATGTTGTTGTTTATCGATCCGTCCTATATAGAACAACCTCTAGTCGAGTAGATGATAATAATAAAGTCCGTCACCGGCAATAATCCATCACCAGATCTATCGCAGGTTACGTGGCCGTATCAATAATCTTGTCCAATTGTCGTAAAGTTCAGTGACATTGAAATTAATTTTTCAAGACCACTTCATACTCCCACCTACTTAATATCCTATTAACCATTAAAGAACTAATACAGAAATACAGAGTATGCTCTTTGAAACAGTAACACGAGAATAAAATATAAGTTCAATAATTTACCCAAAAGGTGCCGCTGAAACACTACATACATTTAATTGTCTACACATTTAAATACGACACATAATAAAACATGCCTTAAGGAAACGAAAAACTTATCTACATACATAAAATGTTATTTGTGATAATCAAAATATCTGAATTTCTTGCAGCAAAATAATACCTTGTTTGAGAAACCCATGTTAAAAAGAAAGAGGAAGTAACGTGGGGCTTGTATTTCCTGCGCAAAGCGCTGTTAAAAATTGGTTAACCCCCATCCGAAGCATATTCCGTCATCAATCCGGACCATTTCTGAAATTACGAATAGGCGATACTACCTTTTCACATAAGTGAAAGCCCGAATATGTAATTTCTGTTATATTTGTATAGACTATATGCAAATTGTTAAAAATCGAAGGTTTCTTTGTAAATTGTATATTACACTCATCTCCGTTAACAATGCTATCGATATCAACATGTCACGAACGTGTTAATAATGGTCATAATTTTATAGCAGACATCGAAAATTGTAGAAAACTCTGAACAGGGATCTATTGAGCAGTACCATACAATTTGATTGCATTATAATTTGTCAAAAATATGCTCCCATGCGTTTCGAAGGAATAATATATATATATTTGCAGTGTCACTAAAACATGCAACGTGGCACAACACAGACTATTACAGTGGAGAAATAGCATAGCGTTTGTTTGTTAATTCGGGGATTAAGCCTTCATCAGAAAACATATAAGTGGGAAAAGTGTTATGTACGATTTTGAAGGAAATTGGTATAAATAGCTTGAATAGATCTAAATTGTGTTACTTTTCCAGACAATTCACAGATCGGTATTTAAAGCAGGAATCTAAAAGTCTACTATACATTTTATGTGTGTGTTTTACGTTTATTTATCGTCGCTACCGGTTGCCTATAAGAGCGACGCCTCCTGAAGAGATTAGTTATTTTATATTTGTGGAGGATAGTGCAATGATACAGACAGAGACCCATTCCAGAGTCTCATACGATACGAGACCTCGGTTTAAAGTCCCATCTGAAAGACTGTTAATTGTATTACGGTCAGACGGGGGATCGAGCATACTATGCGTTTTATCAGAGATATGGTATATTTGTAACACTATTGTTTCTCAGTTTGTATTCAAATAATAAGACCTAACATTTCCAACTGTCAACTGTGTGCTCCCATGGATGCGTGACATATGTTGCAGGATATATGCTCTTCAGAACCCGTGAACACCGACCACAGACGGATACATAGTCCAGTGGCTAACACGGTGGACTGAAATCCAGGGATCGCATGTTCGATCCCCCGTCTGACACTAATATAATTATAATTAACAGTCTTTCAGATGGACATTAAACCGTGGTATTGTGTCGGTGCTTTACACAGTGCACATAAAAGAACCAGAGGAACTCTGGAATGGTCTCTGTCTGTATCATTGCATTATCCTCCAAAATCTAAAATGACTCGGTTCAGGAGGCGGTATACTCGTCTCATTTTGTCATTACATTATTCGGCTTAACCAGTTTGACTAAATCTCTGATTTTGCACTGTCTGTGTATTTTCACTAAGAAAACTACTAATATACAATCAACTCAAAATCAATTAAAATGTGCCGAATAAGAAAACCAATATAGCAATATACTCACCAAAATGTGACAATTAAGATTACGATAAAGCGATGTGCCTCTATTGTGGTATTTCTAGAAATATACTACTTTCATAAGAGGCAACTTGTTGATATAACTTATTCCTGCTTTAATGGAGAAATATGCAAATATTATAGCCAGCGGACTATTACAGATTGCTCTTATTATAATAGCTGGGATGTTGAATTGAATCCTGGCCCTTACCAACTTGATCCTAAATACTGTTTATCAACATTACATCAGAATATACGTAGCATCAGAAACAAATTTGATTATATTGAGAACAATTTTGCCGATTTCCACATTCTGTGTTTCACAGAAACACACTTAAGTGATATAGTTTTAAATGATTCACTAAGTATACCAGGTTTTACTACGATGTACAGAACGGATAATAATGCTCACTCAGGTGGTTTTCTTACATATATTAGCTTCCAACTTCTCGCAAGCAGAATTACTGTCTTAGAAGATATATTACCTGAATCTGTATGGATCAGTATTAAAACTCGGACAGACACGTATATTATAGGTAGTTTTTACCGGTCACCGACCTCTACTATACAAAGTACTTGTTTTATGCGATGTCAATGAAAATCAACTAAATCTGAGAAATCACAAGTTTAAGGATATTTTGATAATAAATGAATTTTAATAAAAATGTTTAAACTAATAAATGATTTGCACAATGTAATTAAAGAACCAACTCGAGTTTCGAATCATTCTTCCACTTTACTTGACCCAATTGCAATCTCGAATACCATTGTTATTTCCAATTCTGGAATATTCGAAACCAGTAATGATATAAGTGATCATTTTGGTGCATACGCACATATTCGTTGTAGCGGCAGTACGTCAAATGCCTTTTAAGCGTCGTGTATGGAACTACAAGCCGATTTTGTAAAACTTAATGAACTAATAAGTGTAACCGACTGGTCCTTTTTACATGAAGAATCTATTCATATAACAAGCGAAGCTTTTAACAAGCATATACTAGAACTAGCTACCGAATGTATTCCATCTAAGTTTGTTACAATCCGGCCCAATGATAGACCATGGTACGATTCGATTATTCGCCGTTCATCGAGACAAAGGGACAGACAAAAAGATAAATCTCTTACCAGTAATAAACTATCAGATTGGAATTTATATAAGAAGTATCGAAATAAAGTTAATAATTTTAAAAAATATGCCAAAGAAAAATTCTTTAGTAATCTTGAAACATCAATTAATGACCTACAATCTAACAACCCTCGCCAGTACTGGAAAACTGTGAAAATGCTTGTGAAGAAAAATAATAACAACTGTGATATAATACCCCCCCCTGTTTACTAATACCAATAACGAAAACGCTGTGTACATATCTGATACCGAAAAGGCAAAGGCTGTTTGAACAATTATTTTACTTCAATATCAACTGTTGACGTCTCTCAAACTGGTAGTCCACCTTTAATAATGAAAACTCGTGCAACTCTAGAAGCTATTACAATTAGTGAACAAGAAATCATCGATATCCTCAGGTCACTGCTTATTAATAAAGCTAACGGGCCAGATGAAATAAGTCATATATTATTAAAAGAAACTGCTCTTACAATATGTAAATCACTTTGTATAATTTTCAATAGATCTTTATCCGAATGTTGCTATCCGAATATATGGAAGTCTGCAAATGTTATGCCATTATTCAAGAAAGGTGATAGAAGTTACCCATCTAATTATAGGCCTATTTCTCTAATTAGCTGCGCCGGGAACGTCATGGAACGAGTAATTTACAAAAACATATACAATTATTTATGCGAAAACAACTTATTGTACGAGAAACAATCCGGATTTTTACCCGGCCACTCAACAATATATCAGCTAATAGACATATATAATCAAATTTGTCAGGGTTTTGATGATAAATCACCAACGTGCATTGTATTATATGACATATCGAAGGCCTTCGACAGAGTTTGACATACGGCTCTTCTTTTTAAGCTAGAACAATATGGCATTAAGGGTCCTCTTCATGATTGGATATTAGATTACCTCTCATTAAGAAATCAAAAAGTGTTTGTTGGGTCTGAATTTTCCGATTCTTTGAGAATTCAAGTCGGGGTTCCACAAGGCTATGCCCTTGGTCCTCTGTTCTTTTTAATATATGTCAACGATATAGCGGAACATCTACTAAGCCTGACTAGTTTATTTGCTGATGATAGTTCATTAGCAGTTACCTCCCCAGACATAGATTATATGGAGCGTACCTTATATAATGACCTTCAATCTATATTGAATTGGTCAAATCAATGGCTTGTAAATATTAACCCTGCTAAAACTGAATATTTTTTCTTTTCACTGGGATCTCATCGTCGTCCCATCCTTTATTTTGATGATGTTCACTTAGATTTCGTACAACATCACACACATTTAGGCATAACACTTAGTGAAGACGGTAAATGGCACGAACAGATCAATACTATCATTTCGTCAGCTTCTAAAGTATTGTCATCGATGAGGGCTTTAAAATTTAAACTGAAAAGAAAATCATTGAACCAGATATATTTGGCATATATGAGACCCATCTTAGAATACGGATCTGTTATATGGGAAGGTTGTAGTGTATACGAAAAGCTAAGTTTGGAAAGATTACAATGTGATGCTGCTCGCATAGTAACAGGTTTAACACGCTCAGTGTCGATAGCAAGATTATTGCTCGAAATTGGCTGGGTTTCACTTGCTGACCGTCGAAAAATACAAAAATTGCGAATAATTTACAAAGCAAAGACGGGCATCTTACCGGATTACCAAAATATAATTATTCCAAAAACTGTTGCCAATAGTACACCATACAATCTTAGAAATAACAATAACTACACGACTGTTGCAAGACGCACGGACATTTATTCCAAATCATTCATTCCCTCAGCCATTTCTCTTTGGAATGAATTTCATCTACATATTAGGAATTCCCCTTCATTGAATATATTTCAATGTAAACTAAAAGAGTTGTTCAAACCACCACTCGTACCTATTTATTGTTACCAAGGTGAACGCGTGCACTCTGTTATGCATGCACGACTAAGACATTTATGTAGTAATCTGAATAACGATCTATATTTAAACCACCTAAAGGATGACCCAGTGTGTCAATGTGGTTTTAAATATGAAGACGCGGAACATTACCTTTTTAAGTGCCCACGATTTCACATGCAAAGCATCGATTTATTTAGAGCTACGAGGCAATTTCATCCGCCAAACACATGGATATTATTATTTGGAGATGATAGACTGTTACCTGAAGAAAACCAACTTATTTTTTCAAGTGATCATATATATATATAAAACAAACTCGACGATTTTAATTATATCATAAACGACAAAGAAAAATAATGTTACTGACAATACCCCTGTACATCTTAACCAAATACCATGTGCCCTATAGTAAATGTTCATTGTGACAGCGTGACACGGAACAGGACATCACTTTGGTATAAACACATGTATCTCACATGGTTAATCTCTACTACTCATCTTCCTTCTCTTTACTAAGTTACCAGTTTGGCTTTATTTTTTGTTAATTCTTTTCAATATTCCACCATATTTGGTTGCTTCTTTGCAGAATGCCTAATTGCAAATTATTCATTTATTCTTCTTGGGGAGTGCAGTTTACTAATGTTGCTAGAACTTGTTGCCCAACCCAGTTTGCATTTTATCACATATAATGAATGTTAAGTCTATATGTACTATATATGTAAAATAGCAAATAAAATATGATTAAACTGTTACAGATTGCTTGTTTCAATAAAGTAATTGTAATTAACGTTAACAATAGTCGCATCAATGTACACAGATGTTGATAATCGATTGCTCGTGCCACACACTACAAGTTGGTCCAACAGTATGAACATCATACAACAATTGTCGATGCGTGTGTTCAGAGAGCCGGAGTTATGATGACGTATACAGTGACAAAGAGCGTATTACAGAAATAATCAAAGGTCAACCAATGGGCTATTAACCATTCCGCAAGCACCGAGGGTACATAAGCTCAATCATCACCAAGCACCGGGAGGAGTAAATAAACAACATGAAATGTGTGATGAAAGGACGACGCCACGAAAATAAAAATGACTAGAGAGTAGATATCACCGTTTCCTGTGCACAGGTAGTTTCATGGTGATGAATGTATGAGGATAATCGTATTGCATAGTAATTAATAACCCGTACCATATATTTCTTTTTTTAAACAATTTTCTCTACAATCGTTTCTATTTTTAGCCATCGTATCATGCATATTAGAGTAGTCGTTCTTCAAATTAACATCCGCAAAAATATGGGCGTATGTAGATGGCGCTACGATCAGACACCAGGCTACACCGTGTGATCCCACTGGGGAATTGGTTCCGGGTAGTTGTACCCTAGAAAGTAGTTTTTACAATCAAGCAGACCATAATTTGATGATGTTTTACTGTAGAACCAGAGACTGTTTGCATTTCTTACTGTGATTGTGGTGCATCTGTGGCATTTGTGCTCATCTAAAAAAGACTTTTTGTGCATTTATTTCAGTACTACTTGCTCCAGCGCATTGATGAGTAAACAGCCCTACATGACAGCTAGGATTCCTACGCGCTCCATTTTTAACCGGTGTTTGTTTACATTTGAAAATTGTGAAAAACTTTGATGGTGATGCCATGACTTACTTGTGTCTAACAGCAAGCAGCAGCCCTGGAGTTTACAGACCTGCATGCGGTAAATGTCGATTCTTGTTTGGAACTGAGAATTTGACAGTGACAGTTGATCGATTTACTATAGCACGAAGAAGGAGAAAATACAGTGGTGTGTATCCACACAGGCTGTCATTTTGCCAGAAATAAAAAAGTGAATAATCGAGTAAATATAATTATATTTCCTTCCATTATTGTAGTATGACGTTGTACTAAGTAATGAGACCACCTCACGAATACTACTTTCTCGAGACTAGTAGGTGGTCTTGTTGCTGGTGTCTTAATGTAATTGCAATGAGCTTGTACATTTATATATGCATTCATTACTGCATGATGTTCGGCAGAAACGGATCTGTAGCGGTTAACATGCTGGACTGGTAATCCAGGGAGTGCAGGTTCGATCCCCTGTCTGATCCTAATAAAAGTAACAGTTTTCAGTGGGACTTTAAACCGAGGTCTCGTGTCGATGCTTTACGTTGTGCACGTAAAAGCACCAGAAGAGACTCTGGAATGGGTCTCTGTTTGTAACATTGCAATATCCTACACAAATCTAAAATGACTAATCTCTTCAGGAGGCGTCGCTCACATGGGCAACCGGTAGCGACGATACATAAACGTAAACACACACACATTCAGTGCATCGACTTGATTCACAGTCAGTAGAGCAGAATATCATCATTTGTTGTAAGTGCGACTTTCATTTGGCGAATTTATGTACTTTGTATCTTTGTAAGGCCACGATAAATGTGTCAGATGTGAACATGCATTTCATGTAATTAAAGCGACATTACATCGCAAAAAGCAAATAGAATGCATTTTTCATGTATAAATGCATTGTTACTACAAATTCTTCCGAATACATTCGAACACTAACATTGAATTAATAAACAGTGTTTTTTGTGGATTGAAATTATGATTTCATATAACGGTCATCCATGCTCCTGAATTGACGTTTGTTTGTCATCGGAGTCAATACTAAACGCGAGATCATGTTTCTTAGAGATACTTTATCGAAGATTAATCTACAAATAAATAGGCACACATGTGAGATATAACGGTAAATCTGTACCATAAATCGTGTTATTCAGGATACACTAGTTGTATTACGCATGGATGTTTATATTATTTTGTTATGTCAACAAACCGCGTATACGACGTTTGCTTATTAGTTGAAATGTTCAGTATTTGTGGCAAATATTTGGAAATAATTTACATGTATACCATATAATAGGAAAATACGTCTGTAGAAATTTGTGTTTTCACTGATGTAGTGTCGCTTTAAATTATATGCAATACAATAACAATACGCATCTTAAAAAGTTACCTTAGTTCTGCAGAACAATCAATAATTTAACAATATCGTTACCAACAGAATATTATACAAAGGTAGATCTGGAACAAGAGAAACAGTGCGAGTTCTAAGACATTTTATCATACTGGCTTAGGAGAAGGCACCAAACTACCAATTGACACGCTTGTTGCGTCATTTAGCCCCAATTCAATCTGCACTCGTTTCGTTATCGCCTTCAAGGAGATATGTACAACTTACTATCTAGTGATGTATTAGTATTCGATTGCCTCTGTCGGTATCGATTTTGTTACCTAAACTCATCTTTTGCTGCTATAATATTATGTCTCTAACATTTGATTTGTTCACACGCTTTATTTGCTCTTGAGCTTCAACTCGCTTCGGAAAGATACATCTTTGAATTCTCCACAGGCATGACCTGCACACACATGATCTCACAAAACAATGACTTACAGGTGAAACAGCGAGCTTTTTAAACGAAGTAATTCTGTACTTTCGCGGGAAACTAGAGATGGAAGTGAACATGTGAATATAATTTGAAACTGCAGTTTTTTATGACGAAGTTGCAAGTGTGTATATATCTATATAAAATTATATAAAAAATTTGATTTATTGAATTGAAGTGATCAAACAGTAGAAGCTAAAGGAACACTGTTGATATGATACCGGTACCAGCTATGTATATATATACATATTGAATATTGCGGCAGATAACACGCCATCGCGAACATGCTTGCTCTTTTATTATTATTATTATTATGTAATTGCAAAAACAATCAATGGGATGTCGTATGTAAACACTCAATGACATGTCGTATATAAACAATCAACGGAATGTCGTATATAAACAATCAACGGAATGTCGTATATAAACAATCAACGGAATGTCGTATATAAACAATCAACGGAATGTCGTATATAAACAATCAACGGACTGTCGTATATAAACAATCAACGGAATGTCGTATGTAAACAATCAACGGAATGTCGTATATAAACAATCAACGGAATGTCGTATATAAACAATCAACGGAATGTCGTATATAAACAATCAACGGAATGTCGTATATAAACAATCAACGGAATGTCGTATATAAACAATCAACGGAATGTTATATATAAACAATCAACGGAATGTCGTATATAAACAATCAACGGAATGTCGTATATAAACAATCAACGGAATGTCGTATATAAACAATCAACGGAATGTCGTATATAAACAAGCAACGGAATGTCGTATATAAACAAGCAACGGAATGTCGTATATAAACAATCAACGGAATGTCGTATATAAACAATCAACGGAATGTCGTATATAAACAATCAACGGAATGTCGTATATAAACAATCAACGGAATGCTATATATAAACAATCAACGGAATGTCGTATATAAACAATCAACGGAATGTCGTATATAAACAATCAACGGAATGTCGTATATAAACAATCAATGGAATGTCGTATATAAACAATCAACGGAATGTCGTATATAAACAATCAACGGAATGTTATATATAAACAATCAACGGAATGTCGTATATAAACAATCAACGGAATGTCGTATATAAACAATCAACGGAATGTCGTATATAAACAAGCAACGGAATGTCGTATATAAACAAGCAACGGAATGTCGTATATAAACAATCAACGGAATGTCGTATATAAACAATCAACGGAATGTAGTATACAATCAATATAATGTCGCATACAGACAATAAACATGAATACAACTCTAGAATACAGCAATATAGAAAACAACTCTAGAATACAACAATATAGAAAACAACTATAGAATACAATGCTAGAATACAACACTAGAATACAACACTAGAATACAATGTTAGAATACATTATTAGAATACAACACTAGAATACAGCAATAGAAACGAACTCTAGAATACAATCCTAGAATACAACACTAGAATAAACATTAGAATACAGCAATAGAAACGAACTCTAGAAATACAACACTAGAATAAAACATTATAATACAGCAATAGAAACGAACTCTAGAATACAATCCTAGAATACAATCCTAGAATACATCACTCGAATACAACACTAGAATACAACACTAGAATACAACACTAGAGTACAACACTATAATACAACACTAGAGAACAACACTATAGTACAACACTATAATACAACATTCGAATACAACACTAGAGTACAATCCTAGAATACAATCCTAGAATACAACACTAAAATACAATTCTAGAATACAATCTTAGAATACAACACTAGAATACATCACTAGAATACAAGTGTGCTAGATATAAGGCAGCTACAAGTAGCAACTTCTGCTGGACGCCACTGGATGACGACAGTACTTATTATTGTTATACGTAACGTCAAAGTGGCGTCATAGACGTCACAACATTGGCCGAATTACCAATAGCAGCGACGTAATTGCACTTGTTATGGAGATGTCCGTGAATAATGGATGTTAAGGTCGGCTGCTCAATAAAGGAATTGCAGCGCTGGTCTAAATTTTATGAAAACAGGACTTTTAATATACACGCAGACAAAGGTATGCCTATGTTGTTGTTTGTAGTTATTCTTAGTTTATACAAACTTAGTTTAGCTTGATTGCGAAACAAGTTTTTGCAACTTATATTAATCACTCTCGAGTCCTCATTCCTGATGGAATACATCGCCACGAGGGAGAGAGAAGAGGCAATGTGGAATTTAAATGCCTTGCCTAAGGGCACACTCGCAACGGCTCCAGCGGGGCTCGAATTCCGGACATTTCGCACCTGAAGCGAACGCGCATCAACTGCGCTATCACGACTTTCACACATTATGTTTAACACTCTCTGTCTGTATCACTTAATGAACACTGACCCTTACCAGGGCCTCCTAGTCAGACTCAGCATTGAGTGTTGGGAGTAATCTGTTAATGTAAATAATATTTGAATGTTCCACTATCAGCATCAGACCTAATACATGTCAACAAAGTGACAAGGAATTCTACAGTCTTGGAAACCTTTGTATTCTTGGTTCGTAGGTAGCTCTATTACTCTATCTATCTTCCTCTAATGTCGAACCCCTTGCGGGCATGTAGACATGCTTAATAGTTTAAGCATATTTATTTTCTGTCAATACATGATTATTTACAACAACTGATATAAGGAATTTGACAGAAAGCTGTAAGGTTATGATTGTCCTCTCCTTTCTAAATAATATACACACACATTGCATGGCATAATAGTTTACAATTTCATAAATCAATGATTTTTCTTTAGGGAAAATGTAATGTTTTAGAATGATAACATATAAAATTATGTACTTACATATAACATTACTAAACTTAATTGATAATATTTATGTAAATATGTAATACTTAAGAGTACAGAACATGACAGGTTTTGAAAATGAAATGAAAGAGAAACAACAATTAGAAGATGAGAAACAAAAAGTAAATGAACATAGAGAAGGAGAAAAGAGATATATAGAATGAATGAACAACACTCCGCCATGATTCTTGGAAGCGACAGGGCGAGAATTTCGACACGAAATTGCACTACATTGTCAGTGATGGAAAGGAAAATCTACTCATTCGAAATAAAATGCTTAATGAATGATGTGTTAAACGTAAATAGTTCTAGAAAACATCCGTATGACTAATCAATGTACCACAACTTCAATTCTGAAGTTGATTGATTGATTGATTGATTGATTGTTAGATTGTTTCATTAATTCATTCATTAATTCATTCATTCCATTGTTACTCATATGTTTCTTCTTATTCTCTGTTAATGGCTAACAGTCAATAATTGAGCTATTATGGCCATGTGTGGGGGTTAGAAAAGTGAGCTACCAGGCCTCCTCAGCCACTATAATTCCACCAAAGAGGACACTGATAGTGTGGTAAAAAAAGGTTCAAAAACCTAACCCCTTAAACCTTAAAAGCCCGTAAGCCTACAATATGTGTTCAAAGAGAGGTTAGTAGTTGTTAGAACAAGATAAAAACAAGTGTGTTCTGTTATGGCTTCAATATCGATGCAGCCAGCGCTGACTTAAATCCTGCGATAGAGTCAGCGCTGACTACATGAGATGGCAGTATGTTCCATTGAACAACTGTTCTCGGAAGGTATGTTTTTTCTTGTATTTAGGTGAAGAATTTTTTTTAACATGTATTAGTAAACTAAATACAGAAAGAAGTTAATCTTTCATCCTCGTATAGTTAGGCATGTAATATTTCTTTGTTAGTTTACAGTGTCTGTGAATATACGAAAATCAATTGTATTTAAATGTTAACAATGAATATTGAACACACAGGCACAAGACACAATTTTTTTTATTTACTTACTATATATGACCATAGGGCAAAATAATTTTGTGTGTGTCTTGTGCCTGTGTTTGAACATAGGTCCGATGGCTGTCCGATTAGCGCAGTGGTTAGCGAGCTCGTTTCTCACCAATGCAACCCGGGTTCGATCCTCGGGCCGGGAAGTATGTGAGATGGTACGGTGATCGCCAGATCGGACAGGTAGGTTTTCTCTCTCCGGGTACTCCGGTTTCCTTTCCACAAGAATGACCACATTTACGCTTTCATACGCGCCAACGAGAGTGATTAATATAAGTTGTTAGAACTTGAATCGTTGTAAAATAAATAAAGTTTATAAATATGAAAAAAATGTTCATACTAAATGTTGAACATTTATTTTAAAGCGACACTAAATCGGCGAAAAACTAAACATTCTACCGAATGTAATTTCCTATTATATTGTATTTTTATTTTCCAAATATTTGCTACACAATCTGAGTAGTTCAACTAATAAACAACGTCGTGTACGACTTTTGTTGACGTAAAATATTTATGTAAACAAGATCTAAATTAAATACGTAACACAGCGAATGTATCGTGAATATAATTGTGCTATCAATGATCACATAGTAGAAATTTACCGATGTATCTCACCATTTGCACATTCATATACTTATTTTCTGAATCGACCTACATCCAAAGTATCACGTGATTACCTCCGCTGTATAGTAGGATTGAGAAATGAGCAAACGTCCCTTCCAGATCGTGCGAACCGTTTCGGAAATTCCTACTTTCACTTTTGCGAGCTTGTAGATCGCATAAACCTGGATTACGGATGCAAATTAATTTAGCAGTCTTTTGTACATATTGTATGGAGGGAAATTATACATGCATAGCATGGGGAAACAAATAGAATATAACCGAATAGCAGTCTGTGTTATACAGATTGTACGGAGGGAAACTATACATGCATATCATGGCGAACAAGTAGGACCGAATAGCAGTCTGTGTTGTACAGATTGTACGGAGGGAAACTATACATGCATATCATGGCGAACAAGTAGGACCGAATAGCAGTCTGTGTTATACAGATTGTACGGAGGGAAACTTTACATGCATATCATGGCGAACAAGTAGGATCGAATAGCAGTCTGTGTTATACAGATTGTACGGAGGGAAACTTTACATGCATAGCATGGCGAACAAATAGAATATAACCGAATAGCAGTCTGTTGTACAGATTGTACGGAGGAAAACGTTACATACTTAGCATGGAGCACACATTGAATAGGCCTGACCGAATCACAGGGATTCGGCACGTTTGCGGGTACTAGTATATATATTTACGTACAGGGATTCTACTCTGTGGGATGTCAGATTTCGCATCAATCAGTAAAATGGCCCTATCTGAAACAATTTTGTACACATCTGTCCAAATATAACGCCTATCCCGAGTCTTTATACTGTTCTTCAAATAAAACACAACTTTAAGCTGCGTGCATGTATACTTTAGTTTATACAAATTTATTTTAGCTCGATTGCGAAACAAGTTCTTTCAACTTATATAAATCGCTCTCGAGACCTCATTCCTGATGGAATCCATCGCCACGAGGGAGAGAAGAGGCAACGTGGAATGTAAATGCCTTGCCTAAGGACACAATCGTAACGGCTCCAGCGGGGCTCGAACTCCGGACCTTTCGCACCTGAAGCGAACGCGCATCCACTGCGCTATCACGACTTCCACACATGTATACTTTGCAAACAATTGCCACAGACATTGGCCATAGCAGGTCACATTTCCATACTAGGACACGGGTTCTGTCAGCAACAACAAAAAATCGTCGACGGGAGAGTTTTAATTAGAATGTAACAAGATGTTTGTTTTCATATGAAGAACAATCATAATCCAATCAGAACGCTCGTTTCAACGCGAACTGCGCCGCTTGAGAAATTTTCAAATCAAATTGAAAAATTCTCCGAAATCTCTTTTTGACGTACATTTTTGCCGAATAAACCTACACGTTAAAAATCCCTGTACTTAAATATATATACTAGTACCCCCAAACGTGCCGAATCCCTGTGGACCGAATAGCAGTCTGCTGTACAGATTGTACGGAGGGAAACTTTACATGCATAGCATGGCGAACAAATAGCAGTCTGTTGTACAGATTGTATGGAGGGAAACTATACATGCATAGCATGGGAACAAATAGGACCGAATAGCAGTCTGTGTTATACAGATTGTACGGAGGGAAACTATACATGCATAGCATGGGGAACACATATAACCGAATAGCAGTCTGCTGTACAGATTGTACGGAGGGAAACTTTACATGCATAGCATGGCGAACAAATAGCAGTCTGTTGTACAGATTGTATGGAGGGAAACTATACATGCATAGCATGGGAACAAATAGGACCGAATAGCAGTCTGTGTTATACAGATTGTACGGAGGGAAACTATACATGCATAGCATGGGGAACACATATAACCGAATAGCAGTCTGCTGTACAGATTGTACGGAGGGAAACTTTAACATGCATAGCATTGCGAACAAATAGCAGTCTGTTGTACAGATTGTATGGAGGGAAACTATACATGCATAGCATGGGAACAAATATGACCGAATAGCAGTCTGTGTTATACAGATTGTACGGAGGGAAACTTTACATGCATATCATGGCGAACAAGTAGGACCGAATAGCAGTCTGTGTTATACAGATTGTACGGAGGGAAACTTTACATGCATAGCATGGGGAACAAATAGAACCGACTAGCAGTCTGTGTTATACAGATTGTACGGAGGGAAACTTTACATGCATAGCATGGGGAACAAATAGAACCGAATAGCAGTCTGTGTTATACATATTGTACGGAGGGAAACGTTACATGCATAGCATGGGGAACAAATAGGACCGAATAGTAGTCTGTGTTATACAGATTGTGCGGAGGAAAACTTTACATGCATAGCATGGGGAACAAATAGAACCGACTAGCAGTCTGTGTTCCGAAACATTGGTGAAACTGTCACGTCCGAACAGATCTATATCAAGAGAGTTTAGTCTAAGGTTAAAAGAACTTGTTTTGCAATCGAGCTAAAATAAATTTGTATCACTATAAACTATTAACAGATGGGGGGACTTCCGTTGCCGAGTGCTAAGGCTGTTGGCTTCAAATCTCTTGCCACGTTTGAATCCAGAGTGGGATGTCGGATTATTTCATGTGAGGAAGCTATTCAGCTGGCTTGCGGGAGGTCGGTGGTTCTACCCTGGTAACCGCCCGCGCCTGAAATACTGCTTGGAGGGCACCCGGGATATTCCGCCACCAATAATAGCTCGAGAGTCGCTATATGACAAACGCTATTGGTGCGATTTTAATCCGCACCCCCACACAACTTGTCTGCACAACTATTTTATATACATACTACTATTAATAGCTTTTTCTTCTCTTTTCAGCTTTGGAGAATAAGACAAAGTTGTTCAAATCATTGGACCAGTCATGTGCCATGCACCGGAAGCGGCGACTGCAGCAAATACGCGTACATGCACAATCTGTGAATTTCCGATTGGCGCCTCTTATCAAATTCCAGGAGCTAGCGACGGAACCCCAAACGACCAAACTTGTCTGCATTAGTGATGCTAATACATGGACGGCAACAGGACAATTTGGCAGGCTTCCCAACATCCAAGAACGGGCGTCCACACGTCAAACATGGTTGAAGATCTTGTCGACACCAGCCTTACAAACACGTCGTACTATGACGCCACTTACTCCTTTGCGAAAACAATCAACCAATTCATACACAATAAATGACTCGAGTATTCCACTTCCGGTTTTAAAAGGAAAAATGTCTACTGAAAGATTTGCAATCCGTCGTCCGACCATTCAAAGCCCGTCTCGCCTAAAATCCAATGACGAAAGTATTTCACTTCCTGTTTTGAAAAGAAGAATGCCTACTGAAAGATTTTTAATCCGTCGGCCGACCATTCAAAGCCCGTCTCGTCTAAAATCCAATGACACAATGTTTGACGCCCTGGCAAAACATATCGAGTTCAGAGTAATTCACTTCAAGAAAATATTTGAATATTATTTATTTTATGATAGACATTTCCCTCTTCTGATGACACGCGTGTGTTTGGTGGACAATGTATCACGTGCACTTCCGGACCAAAGGGCAAGGACACCGTGGTCACCAATGAGCATCCTCATCAGCAGGAAACGAGCATTGGAAAAGCGCATCCATGTTCTGGATCTGAAGCTGTACAAACTGACGAGGGAGAATGAGGGGCTTGTCTTTGCTACGGAACTGTACAGTCCCATATTTTACCCGAATAAATGGCCGTGGAATAAAGTAGACGTAAAAGGCTTGATCGGTCGGTATATCAGTGAAGCTGCTTTGAATATTTGAGTGATCTGAAGCAATCTTGCAAACCTATTTCAATTTATATAATTATTGTTTTAACTATTTGGATTATGTACTGTATATGATTATGTACTGTATATGATTATGTACTGTATATGATTATGTACTGTATATGATTATGTACTGTATATGCGTATGTACTGTATATGCTTATGTACTGTATATGATTATGTACTGTATATGCTTATGTACTGTATATGATTATGTACTGTATATGATTTGTTTCATTGTATTTGGGTATTTATTCTGGGACCATACTTTTCGTATGAAATAAATGCTATTAAACAAAACAAATATATACAAGTTGTTCTGTGTAAACCAATTTTATAGCTATACTATTTTTATTTTATGTATTATACTGGAGTCGCACAATCCCACTCACTAATAAGACCATACTACATGATAAGTGATTGGAAGAAATACGGCTGCTCATCAGACACATGTTTCAAGCACGGACACACGGGCAGAATTACCAGACACACATATGCCAGCAGACTGGCCTAATCACTTACATTTATTCGGACCAACAGCGGTGTTGAAACATATTTCTGGTTTAATTATCTATCTTTGAATCTTCCGTTAGAATAAAATAGAATTGCTAAAACGATCTAAGTATATAAAGGAATCTATGTTACTAAGAAAAAATACCTTAGATAATATCACTGTTTCTGTGCCTACCTCTGTCCAATCACATGCATACAGAACATACACACTAGACGGGTTATCATTTCGAGTGTGAGTTCATATGTATTGTATCTGGTACTGTGTCATCCGACAGTGATACACTTTATATTGTCTGGTTACTACTTCTACAAAGAACACCAAGAAATAATATGTTGAAAATGTTATTTATTTTAAAGTTTAATGACGCAAATTAGCCCAAACAATTCTATATATACTAAAACTGACTAGTGATATCATGAAATATAGCAAAGCTATTAAATACGCCCCATTAATGAGTTGCAAACACATAGGTGAGCTACATACAAAACATCGGTGCTGAGACAGTGAGTTTCTGGTTTAATTATCTTTGAATCTTCCGTTCTATCATACCCACCTCTGTCCAATCACATGGGTACAGAACATAGAGCATAGTTGAGTATCATTTCGAGTGTGAGTTCATATGTGATACGTGAAACATTTGGATACTACCGTTGTGCCACCTAGTCAGCAATAGAGGAGTGCATAGCGTATCGATTTAGATATACTATTATTATTGTGGAAGTCGAGATAGCGCAGTGGTAGAGCGTTCGCTTCAGGTGCGAAATGCCCGAAGTTCGAGCCCCGTTGGAGCCATTACGATTGTGCACTTAGGCAAGGCATTTAAATTCCACGTTGATTCTTCTCTCCGCCTCGTGGCGATGTATTCCATGAATGAGGTCTCGAGCGTGATTAATATAAGTTGTATGAACTTGTTTCGCAATCGAGCTAAAATAAATTTGTATAAACTAGAAGAGGCAATGTGGATATAATGTAGACTATTATTATGGCGGGGTTGAACCTCACAACCTCTCGTTTCGGCATATTGCCCCTATGATAGAGAAACTCAGCTTATGTCTATTAGTAGGCGACCATTAGAAACGAATATTGTAAGATACTAGCATACATGGCATGCTTTACAGAAATTGTACACTAGTATATATATGGCATGCTTTACAGAAATTGTACAATAGTATATATATGGCATGCTTTACAGAAATTGTACAATAGTATATATATGGCATGCTTTACAGAAATTGTACAATAGTATATATATGACATGCTCTACAGAAATTATACAATAGTATATAGGCTACATGACATGTTTTACATAACTATACAATAGTATATACATGACATGCTTTACATAAACTATACAATAGTATATACATGACATGCTTTACATAAACTATACAATAGTATATACATGACATGCTTTACATAAACTATACAATAGTATATACATGACATGCTTTACATAAACTATACAATAGTATATACATGACATGCTTTACATAAACTATACAATAGTATATACATGACATGCTTTACATAAACTATACAATAGTATATACATGACATGCTTTACATAAACTATACAATAGTATATACATGACATGCTTTACATAAACTATACAATAGTATATACATGACATGCTTTACATAAACTATACAATAGTATATACATGGCATGCTTTACATAAACTATACAATAGTATATACATGACATGCTTTACATAAACTATACAATAGTATATACATGACATGCTTTACATAAACTATACAATAGTATATACATGGCATGCTTTACATAAACTATACAATAGTATATACATGACATGCTTTACATAAACTATACAATAGTATATACATGACATGCTTTACATAAACTATACAATAGTATATACATGGCATGCTTTACATAAACTATACAATAGTATATACATGACATGCTTTACATAAACTATACAATAGTATATACATGTACATGACATGCTGTACATAAACTATACAATAGTATATACATGACATGCTTTTCCCCAGAGTCTCCTCTGGTTCTTGGTGCACGATGTAAAGCACCGACACGAGACCACCTCGGTTTAAAGTCCCATCTGAAATACTGTTACTTTTATTATAGTCAGACGGTGGATTGAACCTGCGATGCCTGGATTCCCAGTCCATCGCGTTAACCACTGGATTACAGATCCGTCTAGTAGACCGTTTTGAGGCTTAACCCTTTCAACACCACATACCTCTAAATTGGCTTACAAAAAAGTGTAGATCCAGATGAGCCGGCTCGTGACGAGCCGTCTCATCAGGATCTGCACTTTTTTCAAGTAATATAACTATTTTTAGAAAAAAAATACCCATTTTGATAAATGAACTGATCCAAATGTAATTTTGTTATTAATTTATTGGTCTAAAAATATCATGGACCAGTCCATGTGAGTTACTTGGTGTTGAATGGGTTAAAGAAGAATAATGTATCAATATATACTGACACCAAAAAGACTGTCCAATTGCCTTAGATGTAAAATGTATAACCCTGTAGATAAAAATATAGGCATATCTGGTATATAATCAAAATGTGCGAAATAATGCAAGGATTAACTTCTTCACTCATGATAATAAAATCCCTAATTCTAAAATTTGTAATTTGGGGAAGGGAGCTTACTAATGATGTTAGAACTTGTTGCCCAGCCCAACTTTCTATTTCTTTGCTTTGTCATGATTATGTATGTAATGTAAATATCAAATAGCAAATACAATATGATTAAACTAAAGTGTGTAAGGAAAACATAACGCTCAATATAAATGTGCACAGTTGTGTTATGGTGTCAGTATATAAATAATACTATAAGGCTCGCCCATATGGTTCGCCGGCGGCGAGGGTTAATAAGCTCAATCATCATCATCTGTCAGAGTAGCGCAGTGGTTAGCGGGCTCACTTCTCATCAATGTAACCCGGGTTCGATAGTCGGACCGGGAAGTATGTGAGATGGTACGGTGGTCGCCAGATCGGACAGGTGGGTTTTCTCCGGGCACTCCGGTTTCCTCCCACATGGATGACAACGAGAGTGATTAATATAAGTTATAAGAACTTGCTTCGCAATCGAGCTAAAAATACCTTTGTATAAACTAATGGGAAATACACGAAGTTAGTATACACAATTATAATACCCTTTGAACTTTTCTCAATGCTTCAATAACTAGGAAGATGAGATTATATGAATTGTGCAGTATGTGCAATTGATATGTGTGTGATGTTATTGCATCCGAGTTTGGAGTTTGAAGATTTACAAATAGGGCTAGAGAAGAGAGCGACGAAATGCTTAGGATTTTAATATTTAGTACATTGCTTGTTTATTCTGCTAGAAGTGATTCAGGTTAGCCATTAATGTTATTGTTAATGTTGATATATTGCTAATATATTTTAATGTCATTGTAAAAACAAAAATGCATCACACGCGCGTTTCCCGTTTGTACTAATCGAACACCACCAACACAAGTTAGCCATAGCACTGAATCAAAATCTTGCCGATCCCATATGTATATCGCCTGAACAAATTAATGATGTCATTGCACGGTCAATCAACAGTGTCCCAACCGTGCTACCACACAGTAACATTGAATAACTTTGCTAAGCCATACTGGAACGCGCCAGTCAAACAAGCGCACACTGGATAGCTGAAGGTCGTCCTAGAGGCCACTGCTTTAGTTCTTACCGAGCATACAAATGTGCAAAGGCAGAGTTTCGTAAATTCAAAGACTCGAGTCTGACAAGTATTTGCCTACTTCAATCGAAGAATTAAAGGAAGCTGCTGAGACAGATTACAGGCGGTTTTGGAAATGACTACGGAAACGTAATAACAGGGACAATTGTAGGTGTAGTGAACTACGTGTTGGCGACTTAGAATTTACAGATGACAATATAGTAGAATGGTTTAAAACGCACTACGAATCTATATTTTGCAATGAGCTTGACTATCCTAACGCCAATTTCATGACTACGTAGCAACAACCGTAAATAGACATTGTTTAAGCGATGCTGGGGAACTGGGTTATCTACTACATTATTATGCCACAGCCGAAGAACTGAACCAGATCATAAAAACCCTGAAGAAACACAAAAGTCCAGGAATTGACGACATTTTAAACGAACATTTAATTTATGGCGGTCCATCCCTTAACAATGTCTTAGTTACGCTACTGAACACAATTATGAGTTGCGAAAACATCCCTGAGCAATGGAAAACGGGGATTCTCATTTCTTTATACAAAGGAAAGGGTAAAAGTATATCCGACTCAAACAACTACCGACTAATCACACTTCTGATTTGCTTCAATAAAGTATTTGAAAAGGACATCCTCGACCGAATTTCTTGAGCACTTGTCCCCAGATATTCCCGAATACTCAGCAACATGGTTTTCAAAAGGGCCTTAGTTGCATTACAGCTGCCTTTAATTTGCAATAAACGATCTACCAGTATATTGAGCGAAAATCAGATGTGCTTGCAGCGTTTCAAGCGGGGCATTCGATGTCGTATGACACAAGGGATTATTTTATAAACTAGGGAACTTGGGAATCAAAGGGAAACTCTTGCGATTGCTTATATAATCTTTCTCCGGTCTTAATTGTGTAGTTCGATATCAACGGTTCGACCTCGGCCTCTCTCATTGACAATCATGGTGTACGCCAGTGTGGAGTATTGTCAACACTGCTCTATCCTGTGTACATAGACGATCGACTAGATAAGCTACAATGCACACACTATGGTACATGCGTCCTCTCAACCAAATACGGAACTCCCTCCTTCGCAGACGACACATCCTGTTAGCTATCTCCCCAGCAGACTTTCCGTATGGTTGACATAGTGTATCGCTATTCCATTATCTTTGAATTCACTATTAGCACAGGACGCAAACATGACACTCAACAATCGCATTACAGAACGTTGCCAAAAAGCAAAACACGTTGTTTGCAATGTCTGGTCTAGGTTTACATGCGCAGAGCCGCCACAACCCTTTAAACGCGATCGGGCTTTACAGGAAAATAATTGTCCCAGTAGCTCTTTACGGTTCAGAGCTTTGGGGTGACATGGCTAATACTGATGTATGGCTGTTAAACCGTATGCAACACTTCATAGAAAAGAAGATATAAGGTATAAGGATTTCATATTCCAACAATATCCGATATGTGTGAATCAATGTTAGGGTTATATAGACTTATATAGAAGTTGAAAAACGCAGCTAGTATTCTTACACAAGTTATTGTCCCTTCCGTCTGATTCGGATTTCCTTTCAAAATACTTTCTATATGCTAACAATAAGTCCGCGGTTAGGCTCGGCTATAGCCCTGCTATTTGCCGGTTATTAAAACATTACGGTTTTTGTTTAAAAACTTTATTTATTTTAAGCATGTTTTAGCAACTTATATTAATCATTCTCGTTGGAGCGGATGAAAGCGTAAATGTGGTCATTCGTGTGGGGGAAACTGGAGTACCCGGAGAAAACCCACCTGTCCGATCTGGCGACCATCGTACCATCTCGCATATACTTCCCGGTCCGAGGATCGAACCCGGGTTGCATTGGTGAGAAGCGTGTGCGCTAACCACTGCGCTAATCGGACAGCTATGATCTCCAGTTGATATTGAAGGATTATATATCTGATAGTAAGCTACCGACTAAATATGAATGGAAAAGCAATGTTTGTAGCGTAATTATTACAATGGAATTTGCCATGTGAATAAAACGCATCGATTCAGTCAAAATCCTGCTCACTCATGACAGGCACTAATATACTAGATGTACTAGATACACTTATATGTATCATGATTGTTTAACACACATTGTCTCGTGCTGCGCACTATCCGGCATTATCAGGGAACACTTCGTTACTACAATTTCGCTAACTTGTGGATAGTATGAAATTACTAGACACCAAAGCATTCATACTAATATTGTTGGGAGCGCCAGTGGCACCCTATATAGTACCTATAAACGGCCAGAAGGACAAAAACAAACTATTTCTGAAATACTGTTTTGATTACGTCATCGATTGACTGTTATTTATTTATATATTATAGGGAATAGAGTGTGCGTGTGTTTTACGTGTATTTATCGTCGTTATCGGTTGCCCATATGAGTGACGCCTCCTGAAGAGATTAGTAATTTCATTTTAGATTTTTGGAGGATAGTGCAATGGGCAGACAGAGACCCATTCCAGAGTCTCCTCTGGTTCTTTTAGTTTATACAAATTTATTTTAGCTCGATTGCGAAACAAGTTATTTCAACTTATATAAATCACTCTCGAGACCTCATTCCTGATGGAATCCATCGCCACGAGGGAGAGAGAAGAGGCAACGTGGAATGTAAATGCCTTGCCTAAGGGCACAATCGTAACGGCTCCAGTGGGGCTCGAACTCCGGACCTTTTGCACCTGAAGCGAACGCGCATCCACTGCGCTATCACGACTTCCACTGGTTCTTTTACGAGATGCCTTTTACGGTGGAAGGACAGAAGGATTCAAATTGTATGAGGAAGCCTCAAATGACCAAGAGATAAACTACTATGACGTGACATCGTTATATCCATATATTAACAAAACTGGGAAAATACCCATAGGACATCCAGAAATGTTCACATTTCAAAGACATTACTGAATACGAGGGCCTTATCAAGTGTAAAATCGTACCTCCCCGTGGATTCTACATACCTGTCCTACCTGCAAAGTATAATGGAAAACTGTTCTTCAGCCTATGCAGATCATGTGCAGACCAATTTCAGCAATCGGGATGTCAGCATACTGACACTGAATGAGCCTTTATGAGTATTTGGGTTACAGATGAGATCAAAATGGCTCTGCCTCAAGGCAATAACATGCAGAAAATCTTTATCTGAAAGTTTGGCATTTTAATCAGATATCACTGTAGGCTTTATATATATAAAGAAGGGTCAATTGGGTGCATTGTTCCCTGGCTAGACATGCTTGAATACTATAATGTCACGGTTCTGATATGGGATATATTAACTGTCAAGGATACAGTTATATTTTATTTTGTTACTATTATCAACTTTGTACAGGAATGAATATTAGCTTCAATACATTATTGCTACATGTACTACATGTATATACATTGTTGCAAATCACTAGTATAATGCAGACAAGGTTGTCAACATTGCGGTTATTTTATAACATGCTTATATCAAATGGCAACACACGAATAACACATGTATCGCATTTCCGAAATATGAGTAATGATAAGTGATGATGTTACCTATTACATTACTATTTTATGCAGAATCAACCAACATTGACCGCCATGATTTGCAAATTGCAATACACGCTCATTTTTATGCAAACCCATCCACATGACATGGTCTGAGCATGCTTTTGGAATGGGTGGTAGAGAGAGAGAGAAGTTGCGGTACTAACTGTGCATCTTTACGAGATCCCAGCCCATATCTATTACAGTGGGAGTAAATGGAGAAGGCACGTGCACTTGTATCCCGTCACTTGCTTAGTACATGTACATCTATCTATCTATCTATCTATCTATCTATCTATCTGTCTGTCTGTCTGTCTGTCTGTCTGTCTGTCTGTCTGTCTGTCTGTCTGTCTGTCTGTCTGTCTGTCTGTCTGTCTGTCTGTCTGTCTGTCTGTCTGTCTGTCTGTCTGTCTGTCTGTCTGTCTGTCTGTCTGTCTGTCTGTCTGTCTGTCTGTCTGTCTGTCTGTCTGTCTGTCTGTCTGTCTGTCTGTCTGTCTGTCTGTCTGTCTGTCTGTCTGTCTGTCTGTCTGTCTGTCTGTCTGTCTGTCTGTCTGTCTGTCTGTCTGTCTGTCTGTCTGTCTGTCTGTCTGTCTGTCTGTCTGTCTGTCTGTCTGTCTGTCTGTCTGTCTGTCTGTCTGTCTGTCTGTCTGTCTGTCTGTCTGTCTGTCTGTCTGTCTGTCTGTCTGTCTGTCTGTCTGTCTGTCTGTCTGTCTGTCTGTCTGTCTGTCTGTCTGTCTGTCTATCTGTCTATCTGTCTGTCTCTCTGTCTCTCTGTCTCTCTGTCTGTCTGTCTGTATGTCTGTCTGTCTATCTGTCTATCTGTCTATCTGCCTGTCTGTCTGTCTGTCTTTCTGTCTGTCTGTCTGTCTGTCTATCTGTATATCTGTCTATCTGTCTATCTGTCTGTCTGTCTGTCTGTCTGTCTGTCTGTCTCTCTGTCTGTCTGTCTGTCTATCTGTCTATCTGTATGTCTGTCTGTCTGTCTGTCTTTCTGTCTGTCGGTCTGTCTATCTGTCTATCTGTCTGTCTGTCTCTCTGTCTGTCTGTCTGTCTGTCTATTTGTCTATCTGTCTATCTGTCTATCTGTCTATCTCTCTATCTGTCTGTCTGTCTGTCTGTCTGTCTGTCTGTCTGTCTGTCTGTCTGTCTGTCTGTCTGTCTGTCTGTCTGTCTGTCTGTCTGTCTGTCTGTCTGTCTGTCTGTCTGTCGTGTCTGTCTGTCTGTCTGTCTGTCTGTCTGTCTGTCTGTCTGTCTGTCTGTCTGTCTGTCTGTCTGTCTGTCTGTCTGTCTGTCTGTCTGTCTGTCTGTCTGTCTGTCTGTCTGTCTGTCTGTCTGTCTGTCTGTCTGTCTGTCTGTCTGTCTGTCTGTCTGTCTGTCTGTCTGCCTGGAATCTATTACATGGGGGACAAAACACCCGTCAACAAATATTTTGGAACAAGCGGTGGTTTGAAATGTCTTTTAAGGTTAGATTTAAAGCTTGCTCGTGAAGTTGTGAATATCGTTGTCAAATTCATTCCAGAGTTTAGCAGAAGATGGAATTAATGAATACATAAAAGTAGTAACGCGGAGTTAAGGATAACGAAATCATGTGTAGTCGTCAGTAGGTGTGTGAGAAATCATGTGTCGTGATCGGTAGATGTGTGGGAAATCGTGTGTAGTCGTCAGTAGATGTGTGAGGAATCATGTGTCGTGATCGGTAGATGTGTGGGAAATCGTGTGTAGTCGTCAGTATATGTGTGAGGAATCATGTGTCGTGATCGGTAGATGTGTGGGAAATCGTGTGTAGTCGTCAGTAGATGTGTGAGGAATCATGTGTCGTGATCGGTAGATGTGTGGGAAATCGTGTGTAATCGTCAGTAGATGTGTGAGGAATCATGTGTCGTGATCGGTAGATGTGTGGGAAATCGTGTGTTGTGGTCAGTAGATGTGAGAAATCCATTTATATAATGATATGATGGACTTCAAAATGGGTTGTGTTTACATACTGTGAAAAATGGAAACTACTTACCAATGTACAGAAGACCAAGGTCATGCTTTTCAAATAGGCAGAACTAGGAGAAGTTAAGAGTTATATACGACCGTGTTGAAATTGAATATGGTAACACATTTACTTATCTAGGCAAAGTATTTAGCACTGGATGGTCCCTTGTTCAGACATATGAAGCTATGTCAGGAAAGGAGCCAAACTCATTCTTTAAATTTAATGGATCCAGAATCGCTCTATAGAACATGTTTGACACTTGTTCGATAAACTTATTGTCCCAATATTAAATTATGGATGTGAATCATGGGGTTTCAATGAATCAAGAAAATTACAAAATAATCATTTACATTTTTGTAAAAACTCACTAGGAGTAAGACTACAAGCACAAACTACTTCTATATACAGTGAACTACGAAGAACACAACTAAGAAATCAAAGAGTACTGCAGATAATAGAATTGTGGCTAAAAATTCTAAGACTAGAAAACACAAAGTACAATAAATACATGTATAATGTGATGATAAATGATAAGGAACGCTTGGCAAACAAGAATAATTGGACTAAATCGGTCAAAACTATTCTTGAATAATTATGATTTTATTATGTATGGTTATATCAAGGGAAGTAGGAAATGGACAACTATTTGTGGGTATTTTAACCAAAGATTGAAAGATACAAGGCTGGAATGAAGCATTAGAAAATTATTCAAGAGCTTTTTCGTATAAACTATTGTCAGATTTCGGCTACAAAAGTTACATAAAACACATACATATCATGCAATTGATAACAGCATTGATAAGACTGAGAGTGTCGGCGCACAAAGTATCAATAGAAACCAGACGATGACATAAACCTAATAAATTTCCAGACTGAATGAAAGAAAATGTATCACATGCAACATACTAGAAGATGAATTCTATTTTATATTGGAATACCAATTACATAAAGATATTAGAATTACTTACATTAACCATTTCAACACCACATACCTCTAAATTGGCTAACAAAAAAGTGTAGATCCAGATGAGCCGGCTCGTGACGAGGCGTCTCATCAGGATCTATACTTTTTTCAGGTAATATAACTATTTTTAGAATTTTGTTTACCCATTTTGATAAATGAACTGATCCAAATGTAATTTTGTTATTAATTTATTGGTCTGAAAATATCATGGACCAGTCCATGTCAGTTACTTGGTGTTGAAAGGGTTAAACAATATTACTGGAAACGTCCCATTTAAAGGAAGGAATGATTGTCATGGAGACCTCACTGAAACTGACTTCTGTACCTGGGGACCATGTCCAGGTAAGTAGCGTTCTAACTACTGTACATTCCACACTGCAGAATGACGAGCACAGATGACTGATGATTAAGCTGTTAATTTTGCACGCACGCACACACACGATTCACACGGCAAAGTAGGGTCTTGTGCAGGTATGCTCCTGATGCCGGTAAAACAATAGCGTTTGAGACATCAGCGTAATTTAGTGAACATTAATCAGGTTTATAAAACCTCACCCACCTGTGTGTTTGTTTATTATAGTGTCACCCTATTTAAACGGCCAGCCATTTTTGACTTATGAGACACCTCCTTTTATGAACATCAGTACTTCCCGAATTATATGCTTGTAATGCCAGGCGCCAGACTGGTAGGCAATCGGCAACCATTATTTAACTAGCTGGCGGCTCACCAACCGGCCATATCAGAATGAACACCTGACGAGATTCGAACCATCGACCTCCCGTTCCGTAGGCGGGCGCCTTAACCACTAGGCCACGGATACCTATACATAGGGACGATAATTGTGTTGATTTATGACAATATCAATATGAATACTCCAGATTCAATATTGTTGCCGCATTTGTGTTTGATGAAAGGTATTTATATTATCGGTGAATTGGTTAACTAAAAATAAGATGTAGGTAGAGTGAATCTAACTTGGAAAATCAGCAGATCCAGATTATGTAGTATGTATTATAAGTATGGTACAAAGTAACATACAGTTTCTATGGTTGACGAAAGTAATAAATAAGCTTGTTTGACGCTCAATTATGTTCCTGCTAAATGGTCTAACGACTTCAATGTTCAAATTCACAAGAACTAAAACTGTTATTATTTGACTAGCTTAAGACTTTGATGTGCATACAAAAACAGACGGATCTGTAGTCCAGTGGTAACACGCTGGACTGGTAATCCAGGGATCGCAGGTTCGATCTCCCGTCTGACCCTAATAAAATTAACAGTCTTTCAGATAAGACTTTTAAACCGAGGTCTTGTGTCGGTGTTGTACACCGTGTACGTAAAATAACCAGAGGAGACTTTGGAATTCGCTTCTGTCTGTATCATTGCACTAGCCTCCAAAAATCTAAAATGACTAATCTCCTCAGGAGGCGTCGCTCATATGGGCAACCGGTAGCGACGATAAATAAACGCAAAACACACAAACACACATATGTGCCTACTATTATATGACTTAATGCATAACATTAGTTGTTAGATGTAAGATACTATATGAAAACACGCCAATGCCAATGATACACGTTAATAGTTAAGTTTATGATTGAATACTTAAGGTGATTGTCTACATTTGTACCTATCGTATTTCCAATTTAAAAAAGAACAAGGTCATGATTTTCAAAAAGGGCAGAATTAGCAGAAGTTAAGGGTTAATTACGACCGTGTTGAAATTGAAATTGGTAACAAATTTACTTATCTAGGCAAAGTATTTAGCACTGGATGGTCCCTTGTTCAGATGTAACCGTGTGGATTTTAACACTTTTTGTAAATTGGGGTAAATTGTATTATAATGACATTAGAGTTGTGTCCCTTGTTTTCACGAGATATTCGGAGTGAACACAATATCGTTTGACAGGTTTAATGGCGGGACAGATAACTTACTAGTTTTTAGCAACATCAAGATGTACTTGTAACCGCAGCATAACGTCACAGTGAGAGGGTGTAGTGTGTGTGGCCAGTGGAAATAAACTCATCTCCACAAGATGGTAAGGGGTTCGGGTCCATGACAGTTTGAATGAACATAGTACACTACAGTAAACTATATGCACAGTCAACTTAGTTGTTCCATTTATTTGCCCAGTGAGTCCAGGACATGAAACCGAACCTCGACACCCTAGACCCAGTATAGGCATTAAGCCGAAAGGGCAAGAGGGTACAAATGGCGCCCAACGAAGTTTGGACTTAGGGCAGCCTTCACTTTTTAAATATTAATATAATGACGTCAGTGTTTTGAAAATATTAAAGTGAAGATATGGAACCTGTTGGAATATCAGTGTGGCAAATCATCATCTTAGATTTCGTGTTACAATGTGGTACATCGTGTCACAAGAACAATGTTTGTATATACAGTGTTACAATAGCACACACTGTTCGGGGATGCGTAGATTCTGCAACAGTCGAGCGACTAGTGAGATCCAACATCATCAGTTACACAGTGCTCCAGCAGATATTCAGCAAGACGTACTTCAACAGAGAACAGTCAGTTATTGAAACATCCAGACGGCGGTCAGCAACAAAGTGACTTTAGATTGAACAGTGAATACTAGTGAAAAATGTAGGACAGTGATTCATTTTGAATAACTCAAGACTTGGAGTTCTAGTGAATAAGTGTTTACAAAGTATATTCTATTTAGTGAATGTCCATAGTGGTCTGTCAACTGAGTTCGTAAGTACACACCTATTACTTCATAAATTGCAGTTATGAAACTAGCTGGCATTTTTATAGTATAATTTGTATATAAGTGTTCTTAAATTCTTAATGCCAGATGATAAATAACAGCAGTTTATGATTTTATTCTACTGTGAGATCAATGTAATGTGTAAGAAAGCAAATCACTGCATGCTCTTAACATTCTGGTAACGGGATCCTAATAGTTCTGTCTGAAATAAGTAATGATCTTATTTACTATCTTCTCAGTCTATTCTTTCCTATCTCAAAGCTGGTGAACACATCTGCCATTTGGGTTAGAATTAAGATACTTGCATACATGTACAGGTGTTTGTTTACATTCCTGTGTTATGTAGGTCAGTGTTTGTGTTGGGATTTGACTCGTAGACTTGCTCATTAGTGGTTTTGTCAGTGGATTAATCAGCTGGACAGGTGATATATTAGCCATTGCCAGTGTTTTCCCTTAAAACTGGACCTACGGAGTAAACTATTCCGATAAATATTCAACATTTTCCCGATTTGTTTTCCATTTTGTGTTTGGAGAACTACTTTATCACATGTGTCTAACGGCCATATTGAATTCATTCGATGCATACATAATTGACCAGCTGAGACAGTGGATTGGTTGACTTACATGACGTAGCTCTAAATCTGGTTATACCCCAGCTAAAGTTAGTAATTAGGACACACGTGACTTTACATGACATAGACTAGTAAAGCGTCTCTTAGTATACATAGGTAGTGTCTATTATAAAAACGGTGGTTCTATGTAAAGGAAAGCGAGTTATTCAGCCAATAGCAAGAATAAATCAACAGATGTGGTAGATAGCGTAGTAGATAGTTAGTGGATAGATAGCGTACACTATAAAGTAATTGATTTAAACTGAATTGTGCTGTATACTAGACTGTTGACACGGTGTTGTGTATTAGCAGTCCAGTTCACTACAATTGTGGAGCGTTGTATAGTTGGCGTCTGTCATATATCATCATCATGTGAAGGTTGATACTTTCTGTGATATTGTATCACGGGTATCAGAGCATATACTAGTCACTAAGAGCCTAGGGCAATTACACTGATAACTAGTGTGATATTTGTGTGTACATGTATACTAATATTTTTGCAAATATTTTTATGCCTAGACATAGTCTATGGTCTATATAGGGTTGTCGCCCCTGTGTAGTTGATTGTCAGTTTTGATTGATTGTGGAGTTGCATTTACATTCATATATTTAAATACCTGCCCAATTTATAGAGGCATTAGCTGACATTTGGAGTTAGCGTACGCCGCATCCTGTTTGTAAATTAATTTGTTGATAACTGATTGGTAGCCTACCTGTATGATAGCCATATGCCTTTTTCAATTAGATTTTGTTTCAGGTGAATAGGATTCGGATTTACCAATGTTATTGTGACAATGCAACTTAATTGAATTTGCGAATATTGCAAATATAGTGTTAATTGAAATAGTAGGATTAAATTAACGCTGTGTTAAATAGTGATAGTGAAACATTGTGATTGTTGTTTGTGTACAACATTTTGATAAAAGACACACTTGAGAATTAAATTGTGATAAAGGACACATATGTGATTATTAATTTGTGATAAAGGACACACTGCAGACTTATTAATTTGTGATTATGGACACAATATACATGTACTCATTAAAAGTGTTGTAAGATATCATAGATATCAGAAGTGACTGAACTGCTATGAATGGATTGAGATAGTGAACTCTGTGTTTGACATTTTGAAGTGCAGACATTTGGAAAAAGACATTTAGTGATAGAAATTTGTGATAGACAATTAGTGATTGCTATTTAGAAATTGATGCGACACTTAGTGCTTGGACACTTGAATTATTTGTGTAGTGTATTGGTTGTGAAAAGACTTCAGTAATCTGCCTGACATTTATTACTTGTGTATTGATGTGTATAATGTTGTGATAATAGATTGTGAGTACAATTTTGGAATCCATGACAATTGTATTGTGAGTCAAAGTTGGTGATAGAGTTTGACATAACTCAAATATATATAGTAAATAATATATTCAGTTGGAACTTTACTTGTGTTAAAAGTACTGAATAGTATTAAATAGTGTAATCAAGACAATTTGATTGTGAACTTTGTTCATTATACTAGTGGACATATAGATCTTCGGATAGAGACATGTTTCACCAAAAGGAAACAGAAGGAGCGACAGGAGGACAGGATGAGGAAGGAGTTTCGGCAGATGAAGCCAGACTATTAGAGACATTGAGAATGCTTGGTATTAAGCCAAAGATAAACTCCCCCGAGGATGTGGCTAAAATCATCAAATTGTTTGGTACAGGGAAGGAAGACCCTGATAAGGAGGAACATAAGCCACAAATAAGACTCGGAACATACCATTTCCCAAAATTGTCATCATTTTACGGAGAAGAAGGGAAAGGAGACGTAAAATGGAATACGTTCAAATATGAAATTAAATCCATAATATCGGATGAATCCTTCTCCAAGGAGCAGATATTATTAGGGATAAGAAGAGCTTTATAGGGAAATGCAAGTGACAAAGTGAGAAGAATGGGACCAGATGTTACCCTTACAGATGTAATAGAGAAATTAGACAATGATTATGGCACTGTAGAGTCAAAGGAAAGTGTCATGAGAAAGTTCTACTGCAGCCAACAACGAGCCAATGAGACGGTGGAACAGTTTTCGTCAAGACTGGAAGAATTGTTTGACCAGGCTGTAACGCTTAGAGCATTGAGAAGGCATGAACACACATACATACTAAAAAATATTTTATACGCAGGACTAAACAAGGAATTAAAGCATTTAAGTATTTATCATCATGATACAATCATAGAGTATGATGAGTTCAAAAGAGTACTCAGAAAGATGGAAGCAGAATTGAAAGAAGAAGCATCAAGTACAGATAGAGAGAAGAAACCATGCAAACCAGTCATGAAAACAGAACCAGAAAAGAGTGAGCTAAGTGAAATGAAAGCCTTACTACAACAATTGAATGCAAGAATGGAGAGGATAGAGAAAGATAATGAGAACAAGAATGACTTTGAAGGACAAGCTAGAGGATATGGGTTTGGATATAATAGAGGTAGGGGATGGAACAGAGGTTATAACAGAGACAATAGAGGATCAGATAGAGGTAGAGGACGTGGTGACTACAAGCCACAAAGACCTACTGGCACAGGAACATTCAAGCCAAATGGTTGCTACCATTGTGGAGAGACTGGACACATTATCAGTGGTTGTCCATACAGGAACTCCAACTGTTTCAAGTGTAACAGACCGGGACACCAAGCTAGAAATTGCCCAAACTTGTAAGTGCTCGCGTAGAGGGGTCGAACCAGAGCACTGACAATAAAGATCCCAGACTAGTAGGAGAAGTAACGGAAATCAATTTAACATTGAATAATATTCCAGCACAGGCTCTTCTAGATACAGGAAGCGTAGTCAGCCTGATGTCGGAATCATTCCACCAAGAACATTTTAGTGACACAGAAATTAAGCCACTAAAGAATATCCTCAGAATAGAGTGTGCTGATGGGGAAGATCTACCTT
>CM026387.1:73671417-73718777 GCA_014843695.1 Archivesica marissinica | reverse complement strand
CGTGTTGTATATAGTCCGTGTTGTATATAGTCCGCTAGTCCGTGTTGTATATAGTCCGTGTTGTATATAGTCCGTGTTGTATATAGTCCGTGTTGTATATAGTCCGCTAGTCCGTGTTGTATATAGTCCGTGTTGTATATAGTCCGTGTTGTATATAGTCCGCTAGTCCGTGTTGTATATAGTCCGCTAGTCCGTGTTGTATATAGTCCGCTAGTCCGTGTTGTATATAGTCCGTGTTGTATATAGTCCGTGTTGTATATAGTCCGTGTTGTATATAGTCCGCTAGTCCGTGTTGTATATAGTCCGCTAGTCCGTGTTGTATATAGTCCGTGTTGTATATAGTCCGTGTTGTATATAGTCCGTGTTGTATATAGTCCGTGTTGTATATAGTCCGTGTTGTATATAGTCCGCTAGTCCGTGTTGTATATAGTCCGTGTTGTATATAGTCCGTGTTGTATATAGTCCGTGTTGTATATAGTCCGTGTTGTATATAGTCCGCTAGTCCGTGTTGTATATAATCCGTGTTGTATATAGTCCGCTAGTCCGTGTTGTATATAGTCCGCTAGTCCGTGTTGTATATAGTCCGCTAGTCCGTGTTGTATATAGTCCGTGTTGTATATAGTCGTAGTCCGTGTTGTATATAGTCCGCTAGTCCGTGTTGTATATAGTCCGTGTTGTATATAGTCCGTGTTGTATATAGTCCGTGTTGTATATAGTCCGCTAGTCCGTGTTGTATATAGTCCGTGTTGTATATAGTCCGTGTTGTATATATCCGCTAGTCCGTGTTGTATATAGTCCGCTAGTCCGTGTTGTATATAGTCCGTGTTGTATATAGTCCGTGTTGTATATAGTCCGCTAGTCCGTGTTGTATATAGTCCGCTAGTCCGTGTTGTATATAGTCCGCTAGTCCGTGTTGTATATAGTCCGTGTTGTATATAGTCCGCTAGTCCGTGTTGTATATAGTCCGTGTTGTATATAGTCCGTGTTGTATATAGTCCGCTAGTCCGTGTTGTATATAGTCCGCTAGTCCGTGTTGTATATAGTCCGCTAGTCCGTGTTGTATATAGTCCGTGTTGTATATAGTCCGTGTTGTATATAGTCCGCTAGTCCGTGTTGTATATAGTCCGTGTTGTATATAGTCCGTGTTGTATATAGTCCGTGTTTTGTATATAGTCCGTGTTGTATATAGTCCGTGTTGTATATAGTCCGTGTTGTATATAGTCCGCTAGTCCGTGTTGTATATAGTCCGTGTTGTATATAGCCGCTAGTCCGTGTTGTATATAGTCCGTGTTGTATATAGTCCGTGTTGTATATAGTCCGCTAGTCCGTGTTGTATATAGTCCGCTATCCGTGTTGTATATAGTCCGCTAGTCCGTGTTGTATATAGTCCGTGTTGTATATAGTCCGTGTTGTATATAGTCCGTGTTGTATATAGTCCGTGTTGTATATAGTCCGTGTTGTATATAGTCCGCTAGTCCGTGTTGTATATAGTCCGATCGTGTTGTATATAGTCCGCTAGTCCGTGTTGTATATAGTCCGTGTTGTATATAGTCCGTGTTGTATATAGTCCGCTAGTCCGTGTTGTATATATAGTCCGTGTTGTATATAGTCCGCTAGTCCGTGTTGTATATAGTCCGCTAGTCCGTGTTGTATATAGTCCGCTAGTCCGTGTTGTATATAGTCCGTGTTGTATATAGTCCGTGTTGTATATAGTCCGCTAGTCCGTGTTGTATATAGTCCGTGTTGTATATAGTCCGTGTTGTATATAGTCCGTGTTGTATATAGTCCGCTAGTCCGTGTTGTATATAGTCCGTGTTGTATATAGTCCGTGTTGTATATAGTCCGTGTTGTATATAGTCCGCTAGTCCGTGTTGTATATAGTCCGTGTTGTATATAGTCCGCTAGTCCGTGTTGTATATAGTCCGTGTTGTATATAGTCCGTGTTGTATATAGTCCGCTAGTCCGTGTTGTATATATAATCCGCTAGTCCGTGTTGTATATAGTCCGTGTTGTATATAGTCCGTGTTGTATATAGTCCGCTAGTCCGTGTTGTATATATTCCGTGTTGTATATAGTCCGTGTTGTATATAGTCCGTGTTGTATATAGTCCGCTAGTCCGTGTTGTATATAGTCCGTGTTGTATATAGTCCGTGTTGTATATAGTCCGTGTTGTATATAGTCCGCTAGTCCGTGTTGTATATAATCCGTGTTGTATATTGTCCGCTAGTCCGTGTTGTATATAGTCCGTGTTGTATATAGTCCGTGTTGTATATAATCCGCTAGTCCGTGTTGTATATATAGTCCGCTAGTCCGTGTTGTATATAGTCCGTGTTGTATATAGTCCGTGTTGTATATAGTCCGCTAGTCCGTGTTGTATATAGTCCGTGTTGTATATAGTCCGTGTTGTATATAGTCCGTGTTGTATATAGTCCGCTAGTCCGTGTTGTATATAGTCCGTGTTGTATATAGTCCGTGTTGTATATAGTCCGCTAGTCCGTGTTGTATATAGTCCGCTATTCATGTTGTATATAGTCCGCTAGTCCGTGTTGTATATAGTCCGTGTTGTATATAGTCCGTGTTGTATATAGTCCGCTAGTCCGTGTTGTATATAGTCCGCTAGTCCGTGTTGTATATAGTCCGCAGTCCGTGTTGTATATAGTCCGCTAGTCCGTGTTGTATATAGTCCGCTAGTCCGTGTTGTATATAGTCCGTGTTGTATATAGTCCGTGTTGTATATAGTCCGCTAGTCCGTGTTGTATATAGTCCGTGTTGTATATAGTCCGTGTTGTATATAGTCCGCTAGTCCGTGTTGTATATAGTCCGTGTTGTATATAGTCCGTGTTGTATATAGTCCGTGTTGTATATAGTCCGCTAGTCCGTGTTGTATATAGTCCGCTATCTGTTGTATATAGTCCGCTAGTCCGTGTTGTATATAGTCCGTGTTGTATATAGTCCGTGTTGTATATAGTCCGTGTTGTATATAGTCCGCTAGTCCGTGTTGTATATAGTCCGTGTTGTATATAGTCCGTGTTGTATATAGTCCGATCCGTGTTGTATATAGTCCGCTAGTCCGTGTTGTATATAGTCCGTGTTGTATATAGTCCGTGTTGTATATAGTCCGTGTTGTATATAGTCCGTGTTGTATATAGTCCGTGTTGTATATAGTCCGCTAGTCCGTGTTGTATATAGTCCGCTAGTCCGTGTTGTATATAGTCCGTGTTGTATATAGTCCGTGTTGTATATAGTCCGCTAGTCCGTGTTGTATATAGTCCGCTAGTCCGTGTTGTATATAGTCCGTGTTGTATATAGTCCGTGTTGTATATAGTCCGTGTTGTATATAGTCCGTGTTGTATATATCCGTGTTGTATATAGTCCGCTAGTCCGTGTTGTAATATCCGCTACTCCGTGTTGTATATAGTCCGCTAGTCCGTGTTGTATATAGTCCGTGTTGTATATAGTCCGTGTTGTATATAGTCCGCTAGTCCGTGTTGTATATAGTCCACTAGTCCGTGTTGTATATAGTCCGCTAGTCCGTGTTGTATATAGTCCGCTAGTCCGTGTTGTATATAGTCCGCTAGTCCGTGTTGTATATAGTCCGTGTTGTATATAGTCCGTGTTGTATATAGTCCGCTAGTCCGTGTTGTATATAGTCCGTGTTGTATATAGTCCGTGTTGTATATAGTCCGTGTTGTATATAGTCCGCTAGTCCGTGTTGTATATAGTCCGTGTTGTATATAGTCCGTGTTGTATATAGTCCGTGTTGTATATAGTCCGTGTTGTATATAGTCCGCTAGTCCGTGTTGTATATAGTCCGTGTTGTATATAGTCCGTGTTGTATATAGTCCGTGTTGTATATAGTCCGCTAGTCCGTGTTGTATATAGTCCGCTAGTCCGTGTTGTATATAGTCCGCTAGTCCGTGTTGTATATAGTCCGTGTTGTATATAGTCCGTGTTGTATATAGTCCGCTAGTCCGTGTTGTATATAGTCCGTGTTGTATATAGTCCGTGTTGTATATAGTCCGTGTTGTATATAGTCCGTGTTGTATATAGTCCGTGTTGTATATAGTCCGCTAGTCCGTGTTGTATATAATCCGTGTTGTATATAGTCCGCTAGTCCGTGTTGTATATAGTCCGCTAGTCCGTGTTGTATATAGTCCGCTAGTCCGTGTTGTATATAGTCCGTGTTGTATATAGTTCGTTAGTCCGTGTTGTATATAGTCCGCTAGTCCGTGTTGTATATAGTCCGTGTTGTATATAGTCCGTGTTGTATATAGTCCGTGTTGTATATAGTCCGTGTTTTGTATATAGTCCGTGTTGTATATAGTCCGTGTTGTATATAGTCCGTGTTGTATATAGTCCGCTAGTCCGTGTTGTATATAGTCCGTGTTGTATATAGTCCGTGTTGTATATAGTCCGTGTTGTATATAGTCCGCTAGTCCGTGTTGTATATAGTCCGCTAGTCCGTGTTGTATATAGTCCGCTAGTCGTGTTGTATATAGTCGCTAGTTGTATATAGTCCGTGTTGTATATAGTCCGTGTTGTATATAGTCCGCTAGTCCGTGTTGTATATAGTCCGCTAGTCCGTGTTGTATATAGTCCGCTAGTCCGTGTTGTATATAGTCCGTGTTGTATATAGTCCGCTAGTCCGTGTTGTATATAGTCCGTGTTGTATATAGTCCGTGTTGTATATAGTCCGTGTTGTATATAGTCCGTGTTGTATATAGTCCGCTAGTCCGTGTTGTATATAGTCCGCTAGTCCGTGTTGTATATAGTCCGTGTTGTATATAGTCCGTGTTGTATATAGTCCGCTAGTCCGTGTTGTATATAGTCCGCTAGTCCGTGTTGTATATAGTCCGTGTTGTATATAGTCCGTGTTGTATATAGTCCGTGTTGTATATAGTCCGTGTTGTATATAGTCCGTGTTGTATATAGTCCGCTAGTCCGTGTTGTATATAATCCGCTAGTCCGTGTTGTATATAGTCCGTGTTGTATATAGTCCGTGTTGTATATAGTCCGCTAGTCCGTGTTGTATATAGTCCGCTAGTCCGTGTTGTATATAGTCCGTGTTGTATATAGTCCGTGTTGTATATAGTCCGTGTTGTATATAGTCCGTGTTGTATATAATCCGTGTTGTATATAGTCCGCTAGTCCGTGTTGTATATAATCCGCTACTCCGTGTTGTATATAGTCCGCTAGTCCGTGTTGTATATAGTCCGTGTTGTATATAGTCCGTGTTGTATATAGTCCGCTAGTCCGTGTTGTATATAGTCCGCTAGTCCGTGTTGTATATAGTCCGCTAGTCCGTGTTGTATATAGTCCGCTAGTCCGTGTTGTATATAGTCCGCTAGTCCGTGTTGTATATAGTCCGTGTTGTATATAGTCCGTGTTGTATATAGTCCGCTAGTCCGTGTTGTTATATAGTCCGTGTTGTATATAGTCCGCTAGTCCGTGTTGTATATAGTCCGCTAGTCCGTGTTGTATATAATCCGTGTTGTATATAGTCCGTGTTGTATATAGTCCGTGTTGTATATAGTCCGCTAGTCCGTGTTGTATATAGTCCGTGTTGTATATAGTCCGTGTTGTATATAGTCCGTGTTGTATATAGTCCGTTAGTCCGTGTTGTATATAGTCCGCTAGTCGTGTTGTATATCCGTGTTGTATATAGTCCGTGTTGTATATAGTCCGTGTTGTATATAGTCCGTGTTATATATAGTCCATGTTTTATATAGTCCGTGTTGTATATTGTATACATGTATAGTACGTGTTGTATATAGTCCGTTAGTCCGTGTTGTATATAGTCCGTTAGTCCGTGTTGTATATAATCCGTGTTGTATATAGTTCGCTAGTCCGTGTTGTATATAGTCCTTGTTGTATATAGTCCGTTAGTCCGTGTTGTATATAATCCGTGTTGTATATAGTTCGCTAGTCCGTGTTGTATATAGTCCTTGTTGTATATAGTCCGTTAGTCAGTGTTGTATATAGTCCGGGTTGTATATAGTCCGCTAGTCCGTATTGTATATAGTCCGTGTTGTATATAGTTCGCTAGTCCGTGTTGTATATAGTCCTTGTTGTATATAGTCCGTGTTGTATATAGTCCGCTAGTCCGTGTTGTATATAGTCCGTGTTGTATATAGTCCGTGTTGTATATAGTCCGTGTTGTATATAGTCCGCTAGTCCGTGTTGTATATAGTCCGCTAGTCCGTGTTGTATATAGTCCGCTAGTCCGTGTTGTATATAGTCCGTGTTGTATATAGTCCGTGTTGTATATAGTCCGCTAGTCCGTGTTGTATATAGTCAGTGTTGTATATAGTCCGTGTTGTATATAGTCCGTGTTGTATATAGTCCGTGTTGTATATAGTCCGTGTTGTATATAGTCCGCTAGTCCGTGTTGTATATAATCCGTGTTGTATATAGTCCGCTAGTCCGTGTTGTATATAGTCCGCTAGTCCGTGTTGTATATAGTCCGCTAGTCCGTGTTGTATATAGTCCGTGTTGTATATAGTTCGTTAGTCCGTGTTGTATATAGTCCGCTAGTCCGTGTTGTATATAGTCCGTGTTGTATGTAGTCCGTGTTGTATATAGTCCGTGTTGTATATAGTCCGTGTTTTGTATATAGTCCGTGTTGTATATAGTCCGTGTTGTATATAGTCCGTGTTGTATATAGTCCGCTAGTCCGTGTTGTATATAGTCCGCGTGTTGTATATAGTCCGTGTTGTATATAGTCCGTGTTGTATATAATCCGTGTTGTATATAGTCCGCTAGTCCGTGTTGTATATAGTCCGCTACTCCGTGTTGTATATAGTCCGCTAGTCCGTGTTGTATATAGGCCGTGTTGTATATAGTCCGTGTTGTATATAGTCCGCTAGTCCGTGTTGTATATAGTCCGCTAGTCCGTGTTGTATATAGTCCGCTAGTCCGTGTTGTATATAGTCCGCTAGTCCGTGTTGTATATAGTCCGTGTTGTATATAGTCCGTTAGTCCGTGTTGTATATAGTCCGCTAGTCCGTGTTGTATATAGTCCGTGTTGTATATAGTCCGTGTTGTATATAGTCCGTGTTGTATATAGTCCGTGTTTTGTATATAGTCCGTGTTGTATATAGTCCGTGTTGTATATAGTCCGTGTTGTATATAGTCCGCTAGTCCGTGTTGTATATAGTCCGTGTTGTATATAGTCCGTGTTGTATATAGTCCGCTAGTCCGTGTTGTATATAGTCCGCTACTCCGTGTTGTATATAGTCCGCTAGTCCGTGTTGTATATAGTCCGTGTTGTATATAGTCCGTGTTGTATATAGTCCGTGTTGTATATAGTCCGTGTTGTATATAATCCGTGTTGTATATAGTCCGCTAGTCCGTGTTGTATATAGTCCGCTACTCCGTGTTGTATATAGTCCGCTAGTCCGTGTTGTATATAGGCCGTGTTGTATATAGTCCGTGTTGTATATAGTCCGCTAGTCCGTGTTGTATATAGTCCGCTAGTCCGTGTTGTATATAGTCCGCTAGTCCGTGTTGTATATAGTCCGCTAGTCCGTGTTGTATATAGTCCGCTAGTCCGTGTTGTATATAGTCCGTGTTGTATATAGTCCGTGTTGTATATAGTCCGTGTTGTATATAGTCCGTGTTGTATATAGTCCGCTAGTCCGTGTTGTATATAGTCCGTGTTGTATATAGTCCGTGTTGTATATAGTCCGTGTTGTATATAGTCCGTGTTGTATATAGTCCGTGTTGTATATAGTCCGCTAGTCCGTGTTGTATATAATCCGTGTTGTATATAGTCCGTGTTGTATATAGTCCGTGTTGTATATAGTCTGCTAGTCCGTGTTGTATATAGTCCGTGTTGTATATAGTCCGTGTTGTATATAGTCCGTGTTGTATATAGTCCGTTAGTCCGTGTTGTATATAGTCCGCTAGTCCGTGTTGTATATAGTCCGTGTTGTATATAGTCCGTGTTGTATATAGTCCGTGTTGTATATAGTCCGTGTTATATATAGTCCATGTTTTATATAGTCCGTGTTGTATATTGTATACATGTATAGTACGTGTTGTATATAGTCCGTTAGTCCGTGTTGTATATAGTCCGTTAGTCCGTGTTGTATATAATCCGTGTTGTATATAGTTCGCTAGTCCGTGTTGTATATAGTCCTTGTTGTATATAGTCCGTTAGTCCGTGTTGTATATAATCCGTGTTGTATATAGTTCGCTAGTCCGTGTTGTATATAGTCCTTGTTGTATATAGTCCGTTAGTCAGTGTTGTATATAGTCCGGGTTGTATATAGTCCGCTAGTCCGTATTGTATATAGTCCGTGTTGTATATAGTTCGCTAGTCCGTGTTGTATATAGTCCTTGTTGTATATAGTCCGTGTTGTATATACATGTAGTCCGTTAGTCCGTGTTGTATATAGTCCGTGTTGTATATAGTCCGTTAGTCCGTGTTGTATATAGTCCGTGTTGTATATAGTTCGCTAGTCCGTGTTGTGTATTGTCCTTGTTGTATATAGTCCGTGTTGTATATAGTCCGAAACCACCTTCACAACCACTCTGTGCCATACACAAATAGACAAATGTGTTAATTATATACATACTTAGTCAATTTAAGCGACAGGAAAGTGTTTGTGTGGAAATATGAAGAAGAAGAAAGTAATTAATAACACATATCAGAAACTGTCCACGGAACTGGTGGATCGTGTATCTATGTACATGTATTGCGTAACCAGTTCTAACAGCAGCAATCTGATAGTGTAGCTTTGACTATACTAGCCTCCGCCGAGGCATGTGGGCGACTGGCTTTTCTAAGAATTTGATGTTGCTACCTTGCTTATATAGACATCCCGATAAGGCTTCTTCTTTCTCCCCAGTGTGACAAGTCCTGTATCGGTGTTCATTTCTTTCGAAAATGGTCCGTTTTATGGCCACATTCTCCATATTTGTCATCGTAACCCGGACTTCACAGTGTTCAAATATCACATGGATCAATCGACATTTTTTAGCATTGTTAAAACATGGCTTTACTGTAAATGTTGTTGATATTAGAACACAGCGAAGTTCGGGCCATTCTTTAAAATCGAAAATTATCGATTACAATAGTCAGTGGTGCTGGAATGTATGACGAGGCCGAGTAGAATATGGTACGATTTTAACGCGTACATACATGTCTATATTATGTCAACATTGCCTGTTGAGTATATATGCAATCGGCTGCTTATCAGGCCCGTAGCCACACTGAGGCACACCGAGGAAGTTTCCTCGGTTAAAATGTCCAAAGCAACCAAAAATAAAAAAATGAAAAATGAAATAAATAAAATGCAAACAATATCCCTTTGATGTGTAAAATGTCGACTGCTAGAGAACTGAAAGGTCAGTACACAAGTATACGTCTAAACTCATTAAATCAGAAAACGCAGGAAATCGCTTCTATACCCCAACCATCTTAAAGGGGAAACATGCCTCCGGACCCCCCCTATATTGCCCCGGTTGAAATTTTCCTCTGGCTACGGTACTGCCTATTCATATGATTCAAGTGTGGAAGTCGTGATAGCGCAGTGGATGCGCGTTCACTTCAGGTGCGAAAGGTCCGGAGTTCGAGCCCCACTGGAGCCGTTACGATTGTGCCCTTAGGCAAGGCATTTAAAGTCCACGTTGCCTCTTCTCTCCCCCTCGTGGCGATGGATTCCATCAGGAATGAGGTCTCGAGAGTGATTTATATAAGTTGAAATAACTTGTTTCGCAATCGAGCTAAAATAAATTTGTATAAACTAGTCAAGTATGTGGAGGCGCCGGTCTTCTTCATACCCGTTATACTATTGCATACCTCAGAATAATAATTTATTTTTTAAACTATATATAAGAAGTGTTGATTTTGACCATATTACTATCATAACGGTTGTGATTGTGATAAGCAGTGTGTTTTTACGTTTATTTATCGTCGCTACCGGTTGCCCATATGAGCGACGCCTCCTGAAGATATTAGTACTTTTAGATTTTGGAGGATAGTGCAATGATACAGACAGAGACCCATTCCAGAGTCTCCTCTGGTTCTTTTACGTGCACGGTGTAAAGCACCGACACGAGACCTCGGTTTAACGTCCCATCTGAAAGACTGTTAATTTTATTAGGGTCAGGCGGGGGATCGAACCTGCGATCCCTGGATTACCAGTCCAGCGTTTTACCACTGGGCTACAGATCCGTCTGTTGTGATAAGTAGTGTATGTTATTGTGGTATTTATTATAATAATTATTACATTTCAGTGGCAATCAGAAATCTAATACCCCTCCACAAGTAGGATAACTCACATCAAATATCGATTATTTAAATACAATCATAAAACTAGCATGTTGTTAGTGTTTCCTTCATACGCAACACCAATAATGCAGAAAGGAATTGTTGATTCTATTGCTATTATTACATGTGGTGTTCAGGTGGCTTCCGTGACAGGGTTGTTAAGTCAGGTTGTCTCCATGGCCGAGTGGCTAAGATCGTTGACTTCAAATCGTATACATGTCCTGATGGAATCCATCGCCACAAGGGAGACGGAAGAGGAAATGTGGATTTACATATCGTGTCTAAGCACACCATTACCTCACAACCACTCGGTTACATCGTGGACACCGTGATACTACCTCGCAACCACTCGGTTACATCATGGGCACAGTGAAACTACCTCACAACCACTCGGTTACATCGTGGACACCGTGATACTACCTCACAACCACTCGGTTACATCATGTATACCGTGATACTACCTCACAACCACTCGGTTACATCGTGGATACCGTGATACTACCTCACAACCACTCGGTTACATCATGGACACTGTGATACTACCTCACAACCACTCGGTTACATCATGGACACTGTGATACTACCTCACAACACCTCGGTTACATCATGTACACCGTGATACTACCTCACAACCACTCGTTTACATCATGGACACCGTGATACTACCTCACAACCACTCGGTTACATCATGTACACCGTGATACTACCTCACAACCACTCGGTTACATCATGGATACCGTGATACTACCTCACAACCACTCGGACATCATGTACACCGTGATACTACCTCACAACAACTCGGTTACATCATGGACACCGTGATACTACCTCACAACCACTCGGTTACATCATGTACACCGTGATACTACCTCACAACCACGGTTACATCATGTACACCGTGATACTACCTCACAACCACTCGGTTACATCATGGACACCGTGATACTACCTCACAACCACTCGGTTACATCATGGACACCGTGATACTACCTCACAACACTCGGTTACACCATGTACACCGTGATACTACCTCACATACTACCTCACAACCACTCGGTTACATCATGTATACCGTGATACTACCTCACAACCACTCGTTTACATCATGGATACCGTGATACTACCTCACAACCACTCGGTTACATCATGTATACCGTGATACTACCTCACAACCACTCGGTTACATCATGTACACCGTGATACTACCTCACAACCACTCGGTTACATCGTGTACACCGTGATACTACCTCACAACCACTCGGTTACACCATGGAGACCGTGATACTACCTCACAACCACTCGGTTACATCATGTATACCGTGATACTACCTCACAACCACTCGGTTACATCATGTATACCGTGATACTACCTCACAACCACTCGGTTACATCATGTATACCGTGATACTACCTCACAACCACTCGGTTACATCATGTATACCGTGATACTACCCCACAACCACTCGGTTACATCATGGACACAGCTATGGCTATTTGTCCTTCTCACAGTCTTCCAAACTCATCGGTACTTGGTCATTCACAATTACAACTTTCAAACCTATCGCCGTTTTGTCATTCATTTTACCACCTGTCAAACATACCTCTGCTTTGCCATTCACTGTACCACCTGTCAAACCTACCCCCGCGTTGCCATTCATTGTACCACCTGTCAAACCTACCCCCGCGTTGTCATTCACTGTACCACCTGTCAAACCTATCCCCGCTTTGCCATTCACTGTACCACCTGTCAAACATACCCCCGCTTTGTCATTCACTGACCCAACCGTCAAACCCATCGCCTCTTTGTCATTCAATGTATCAACTGAATTCGCTCTCCTGCAAAGGTACATGATAATTTCCAATATCACTTGCAACAGTTCTACATATGTTAGAAGCGAAGCTCCCATGTATAGACCCATGGCTCCGCCTATATCTGACAGAAAGCGAAGTGTGTTGTACAGAGCCTCCTCTGATATGATTTCGTAGTTGAGGTCTTCGAAGTAGATGTAAAGAGCAAGGTAGTTCCCACTAAAATACATATAGTTCTCCATGCTAAGCAGTGGAACGCCCTGACCAAAGTCTACGCTGCAAAGCCCATCCGGCAGAGTCCTGTTAAAGCGGCAACTTTGCTTTAACAGCACGTCTTCGAGGTACGTTTGGTGTGGCCATGTCCGACCGGAAACGGTTGTGGTGAAAATATCCTCAATGCAGTGCGTTTTACAGTCGCAATTCAGTATTGCATTTTGAATATCATCTCTCACAGACTGAGCGCATCGTCTCTGAGTTTCGTTGTGAGAGTGACATATGGTATAGTTCATGTCTTCCATAACATCTAATGTAGGTAAAGACAAGCAGTTACATTCTTGAAGGATATGCACGGATTCACACACGGAATAGCAGAGCGACACAGTGTAATTTAAGCCATACGTCTGAACGAACTCGTCTCCGGTCGTACAGTCCCCGTATTGTCCCCCTAAACGTTCAATGTGTGTCATGCGTAGTCCGATATGCGTTTCGTAATTGGGATTCAATATCTGTCCTTCGTTTTCTGGTAAGGGGTATGTTCCCTTTTCGTGGATTACCATTTTTACTCCAAATGCCGGCGATAACTTTGTGAGGTATTCGAATCTTTCAATGTTGAGCACCAGATATAAACTGTTATCAGATCCACTGCCTCTGGCAATCAGGTTTTCCGAGTCAAGTGTGAAACAATTACCAAACACGTTAGACTGAGTTACTAGGAACTGGCTATATGGAATCTCATTTTCTGAAATTAGCAAAATCATTATATATAGTTTCTCTATTGTTCAGCTTTGACATCACTATATAATTCCAATATGCAGTTTTCACTTGTATACCGTAGTCAAATCATTTGATTTGTATATAATTATGTTGAGGGCCTCATGGTAGATTAACTTTTGTTAAATTAGTTATCTCGTAAAATAAAGTCTTTATTATTATTATTATTATTATATTATTATTATTATTATTATTATTATTATTATTATTATTATATTATTATTATTATTAGTATTATATTATTATTATTATTATTATTATATTATTATTATATTATTATTATTATTATTATTATATTATTATTATTATTATTATTATTATTATTATGTAGATTCGTTAGACAGATCTGGTAAAATCATAAAAATATTCCTAACAGATCTGGCAAAATCATGACCATATTTCTAATAGATCTGACAACAGCAGCACCCTATTTCTGACAGATCTGGCAACAGCAGCACACTATTTCTGACAAATCCTTGGAAACCATCACACATGCTATATTCTACAACAAATATAATCACATACTTGTATTCACATTAAGTATACGGCTATTTTCGGGATTATATTGTACTTGTACAAAACATAAACTGAACAATAATTGTGAATCTCCGTCCCGACCTCAGGTACAAAAGAAAATAACTGTTGTAACATAATGGGGTTATATGTTGATTATGTTAATTAATTACCTCCATAATTAGTTGTATATCATGATACATATTCATGAGCATTGGTCCATTTCTAATAATGATGTATACAGTCGTTATACAAGGCAATTATACATGGAACTGTACTAACTGTTTATGTTGGTAGAGAAGCAAGTACATTTGGCAGAGAAGCAAGTATACATGGCGTGGACATCCCTTACATATATGCCTGATCAGCATATTAAAGGTTTTCCCACATATGTGTGCTGTTACATCAGAAATGGACACTAATGTTTAAACATTACAATTCTAAACATATTAACATGTTATTCTCCGTACAAGCATGTGTTTTGCACCAACACAATATATCCGAATTGATATATTGAGTGACAGTTATACCAAACATGTTTACTGGAACATCTTTTAGCGTGCCATTTTATGGAATACATGTCCAAGCTTGCTTCTCTATAAAATATGAGATAATTTTAGATTAGGGGGAGACGAACTGGGATTTTGAAAGCGCAGTATGGTGCTTATGCACATAGTAACAATTTAATAATAAATAAATACTTAAACTTGGATCTTTTACAATACGATCACGGTACACAAGCAGCCGGTCCTGGTCCAGTATGAAAACAAAATTCGTACATGTGTGACTGGACGTTTTTAATACATGTATATATTTATTTGCTAGCAACGATAGGCAAGTTGTTGATACGCTTGTTTTATGATGTCTTTAATTTCCATATGTTTGAAAATAAAGCAATTAGAGTTAAACGTAGCGTTGTAATTAGTAATGACTATGAAGTACAAACAATTTGTTTGTTCGCTGAGCATCCGAGAACAGTTCATATATTTATGAGACACTAATTGGTACAGAATGTATTTTTTCAGCCAGGCTGTAAATTGCTTATCTCATTCATTTTATAATTAACCACTGGATTGTTCGGGTACACGGTACGCTAGAAGGATTACACAAAACCTCTACCATACTTTACACTGAAATGATGAAACACATAGCCACCCCTTAATTTAGACTGGTATGGAGAAACACATTTCTTCACAGAGGAATTGCATTTCTTCTAATATTACTAGTCACAACAGAATGCGTCGCTTATATGTGTAACCCGTAGCGACGATAAATAAACGCAAAACACGCACGCACATTTTTTTCTCAGAGATTTATTCTCGAGGAAAGGACCCTTTCTTCTCGTATATTTCATCTACATAGACAGACAATACTTTTCTCATTAGAGTGGTTATGGTCGCTGACTTCAAATCACTTGTCCATTATCGATATAGGTTTGAATCCCACTGGAGTGTCTAATTCTTTCACGTGAGGACTGTATCCAGCTGACATTAACTCCCCAAAAACAAACAAACAAACAACTTATAGAGAGAGTTTTCATACCTGCAAACGCTGCGTAGATTATGAAATCCTTCGCCTGGTGACCCATTTCCAATCTGTCCTCATAAGGAAGGTTTCTGAATTCTGTCAGAAATCGTGTCCTCCATTGACTGAATTTATTCCACCGCGAGAATTGAAAGTCACTATATAAAGAGTTCAGCTGACTGTTGCTCCTGACGTGCTCGAGTTTCAACGGGTTCATGTTGCAGAACGTCAGAGCTGGGAAATACAACGGAGCATAGTGAAGCTTGACCGTCGTTATTGTCGGGTAGGAATAATACTCGTCACACAAGCCGTACAGTTGCACGGAGAATAATGACATAGTACCTATTAAACATAAATAATAAAAACAGTGATGTAATCCAGGAATTGCAGGTTCGATCTCCCGTCTGACCGTAATACTATTAGCAGTCTTTCAGATAGGACTTTAAACAATGGTATCGTCATGGTAACGTGTAGATATTTTACATCGGACACGCAAACTTGTCTGTATCATTGCACTATCCTCCAAAATATAAAATGACTAATATCTTCGGGAGGTGTTGCTCATGTGGGCAACCGGTAGCGACGATAAATAATCGTAAAACACATACACACAATGAACGCGTTCAAGAAAACAATGATTTGTTATTTTCAAAGGATGTTATATAAAGACGTGCCATTTGAATGTTTTTTTACGGGGTTTAAAGTCGCGCCACTAGATGGATCTGTAATCCAGTGGGTAACACGTTGGACTGGTAATCCAGGGATCGCAGGTTCGATCCCCAGTCTGACCCTAATAAAATAAGTCTTTCATATGGGACTTTAAACCGAGGTCTCATGTCGGTGCTTTAGACTGTGTACGCAAAAGAACAGAGGAGATTATGGAATGGGTCTATGTCTGTATCATTGCACTATTTTCCAAACATCTAAAGTGACTAATCTCTTCAGGAGGCGTATATGCAAGTAAGTAAATACATATTTTATTATAATGACATGTGCATTAACATAATTACAAACTAACAAATTACAAAATAATAATTCGCCTGAATATATATTAAATCGGTATATATAACATCATATATAAGTTACCATGGTTACATCAACAATATATTATTCAGTCATGTATGTATGGCATGTAATGCAAACATATAACAATATCCATATCCAGACGGACCTGTAGTCCAGTGGTAACACGTTGGACTGGTAATCCAGGGATCGCAGGTTCGATCCCCCATCTGACCCTAATAAAATTAACAGTCTTTCAGATGGGACGTTAAACCGAGGTCTCATGTCTGTGCTTTACACCGTGCACGTAAAAGAACCAGAGGAGACTCTGGAATTGGTCTCTTTTTGTATCATTGCACTATCCTCCAAACTCTAAAATGACTAATCTCTTCAGGAGGCGTCGCTCATATGTGCAACCGGTAACGTAAAACACACACAATGAAACTGTCCCGTTGACGTTGGCTATGACTATATTCATGTTATAACATGGCGCATTATTCTCGAGCTTCTTCCGTTTTTGCTTCTTCAACACACAATGAGAGACATCTGTAATTTTCTATTACCTCCCTTGGCAGATAAAGTCTGATTTATTCCAAAATGTGAATAGGTCCTTTTAGTTAGAATCCTTTGTTTTTACTGTTGTTCCCTAACCAGATGTTGCGGTATGATAATTGTAATTTTATCAAAAAACGTGTTAATTAAGTTATAACATTATTTTACAAATAAGTACCTAGTGTATGAGATCTGTTGAGATATAGTAAGTTAATAATCATAAGAAGCGATAGGGGAATACAATTGCTAGCATGTTGTGCAAATGAAACAACGATAAAACAGAGGAAACATTTAATAGGATCTATCTATTTTTAGGGAGTATTCAGGGCAATAACTGACCAATGCCTTAAATTAATTAATTTTAGGATTTGTTCTCAAAACACATTGGCAAAGATAAAACACTATATTTATTTTCAAATAGTAATAATACTATTAAATGCATTTATTAATGTGATCATGCGTGACAAGTATAAGGGGACGATGAAGCTTATCAAAAGGTGTGTTGATCGATTACTTACGATTGTGCAAAAAAACAGCTATTTTGCACACGATACTAAGTATTGTGATTGTCTAATGTATATATTATAAATATTCGCGCCTAAGATCAACAAGCTATTTAGGCACGCAAAAAGATGATTACATGAGATATTAATTTGTGTATCGCTAATTTATCTTACCGCGAGAAATTATGTAATAGTTGTCGGTTTCTTTTGATGAGGCGCCAATATGTCTGGCTGTTTCGTTAAAGTTACGATTTTGATTGCGTAAGGTAACAGGTGGTCAGCGCCACGCTGTCTGACTTAAATGTATATAATTCCGAGTAATTGTGATGCGAAATTAGAACACAATAGGCTGTCCTTATGCAAGGATTGATTGTGTATCTCAAATAGAAAACAATTACTGTTTCTATGACGCTAAAGGCGAGATGCCTTAATGTATATTAATTTAATATACTTATAAAACGAACTATAAACTGAACTTAAGTGTTATGGACACAGTGAATAGCGATTGATTAACTAGCACCGTATGTCTTAAATAGAATACGTGAAAGCTAAGATACAAGATGAGATGTTATCAATATATTAATTTAAATATACTTATAAAACGAACTTAAGTGTTACGAACACTTTGAATAGCGATGGATTAAATAGCACCGTATGTCTTGTATAGAATACGTGATAGATGATATGATATAGATAAGAGATACAAATTAACTCTAAAATATAGCGGTAATAAATTGATACCAGAACAGTTCGGAGAGATATTGAATTTATCAAAAGACGCGAGCGGCGGATCTAATTAGACAGTCTAATTGAGATAACCTTGATTGTATATTGAAGATTAAAAATGTAATCCAATTATCGACAGGGCGGTGATCTAGACACTAGAAATTAATGAGGCTTGAAGTGATTATGATATAGATAATAAATCATAGATTCACGGGACTTAAATATATGAAATAGAAGATATACCAGACGACCAGTAAAATAGATAGAAAAAGAACATTGTGTTACGTGGTTATTGTATTGATAGAGAAATGAAATATACCCCTAGACAACCGACCAGAGAGTTTATATAGCTTAAACCTTGGAAAGAGCCGTAAATAGACCAGACGTAGATTAGAGCCGACGAGGGGGGGGGGGGACGCCACACAATACGTTGTTGTAAATAGGGGTGGAAATAAATGGTTGGCTGCAAGCACGCTATATATTATTATAAATAGCCTCCTTTATTGTGTTGTTGGTTATGTATTATATAGTGTGATGCATGGTCTGAGGTTATACATTAGTTATGCTCGTTTGAAGGAACTGAATTAGAGTATAATAATAATAATAATAATAATAATAAATAATAATAATTAGTACTTAGAAATGAATTAAGAACAATACTTGCCTAGCAACAGAACGCACCAAAGTAGTTTAACAGATACTTGACGCGACGATATAATTCTCGGAACACCATGAAGAGAGCTACATTCTCCCAATTCTAACAGAATTACGCGAAGATTACCTTTATCTGCCATTGTTCCATTGTCCTAAATCACAGGCTACGACGGAAGAACACATATTATAATAAATCCGGCTGTCCGATTAGCGCAGTGATTAGCGCGCTCGCTTTTCACCAACCGGGTTCGATCCTCGGACGGGATGTATGTACGGGATGGTACGGTGGTCGCCAGATCGGACAGGTGGTTTTCTCCGGGTACTCCGGTTTCCTCCCACACGAATGACCACATTTACGCTTTAATCCGCGCCAACGAGAGTGATTAATATAAGTTGTTAGAACTTGCTTCGCAATCGGTGTAAAATAAATAAAGTTAAACTTTTTTTATGTAATCAATCCATGATCAAAATATGCCTTATTAAGTTGACTTACACTACATACAAAACGTTACAAGTACACGCGTAAGTCAGTCCCACATATATTACGTGGAACTTCATTTGTTATGATGGCTATTTCAGAGCAATAGCTCGCGCATATAGTTCGAAGGCTCGATAATACGGACACACACACATATATATACGGCATATATATATATATATATATATATATATATATATATATATATATATACATACATACATACATGACCATCATCAAAGAAGCGGTTATCATCTGTCATGCTTTGCAGATACAATTTTAGAGCGTTGAATAATTAAATAATCCAGTTCGCATAAACTACGCATGGACGAATGTAGCCTTGGAACTGGCGTCGATATAGTTTGCCTGATCAGTCAAATAAATGTATGTTAATACCGAGACCATTAATTGGCCGTAGTGAGTTTCTGATAATATCATTTTGCCAGAAGTAAATCAGTGAAAAATCGACAGACTGGTACCCAGACTACGTTTATAGTATAGCTATATTTGATTGTCAGACATGTAATCCAGGGATCGTAGGTTCGATCCCCCGTCTGACCCTAATAAAATTAAGTGTTTCAGATGGGACTTTAAACCGAGGTATCGTGTCGGTGCTGTACACCGTGCACGTAAAAGAACCAGAGGAGACTCTGTAATGGGTCTCTGTCTGTATCATTGCACTATTCGCCAACAATCTAAAATGACTAATCTCTTCAGGAGGATTCGCTCATATGGGCAACTGGTAACGACGATAAATAAACGTAAAACACACAGTTGTCAGAAAGTCACTAAACGTTACATCTCAATGGTTTGAATGTATTCTTACACAATGGACAGGTTTTAAATACCTGGAATGCAGGGGGTACCAAACCAAACTAGTTTGCCTGGTCAGTCATATACATATAGTGTTAACACCGAGACCATTAATTGAGCAGTATTGAGCTTCTGATGATATCATTTTAAAAAGTGAAAAATCGACAGACTGGAACCCAGGCTAGGATGAATGACCACGTATAGACTTCTGTGAAGAATTCGATTATACTAATCTACTTCGATATAATCTCATCTGAATCATTATTCATACCATTGATTATCTGTATGATAATAATAATTATTATTATTAATAGTTATTTGACGATATAATTCTCAGGAGAGAAGGAGGAGCTCTTGTAGCTTTTAATTCAATCCACTTGTCTTGATAGTTGTATTGTATGGATGTTATATGTACAGATGTTATATGTCATGTTTATCTTGATAAATAAAATATGTTTAAACCAATTCTCAGGACTCCGCGCATATATACACTCCCTCAATGTTGACAGTTTATTATTATTTATTATCATTATTTTTATTAAAAATAATGAAATGGAATACACTGCCTTCGGACAAGTCACACATATATCAACATTAAACTTATATTCCTGCTCAAAATAACTATCATAATTTAGCGAACGATTGTTATTTAGAGGTTATTACGTGCATGGCTAGTTTCATATCAGCATAGGTATTGACCCTCGGTAACTTGATATCGGCCTGAGGCCGAAAGTAATAAAACCAGCAAACGTAATATCGGACGGGAACACGCAGCGTTTCAATCTCGGCGGTAGAGAGTATTGTGGAAGGGGGAAGTAAAATAAAATTCATACTTATATACTACATTTAATTGCTTGGTACGGTAACGAGCCCGTATCAAACCAGGAAAACCGTATCGTAACTAGACATCGAGAAAACAACGCATGCGCACTCGGTGCTAGTATTTTACTTTCCCGTAGCGTATCAAATTTGACAGATAACAGATGTTTGTAGTTTCGTGGTAAGATTTCTCTCGTTTTCGTGTATCTATTTCGGCAATTGTGTTTGTATTCCTGATAAATGGATAACGCAGATCATGGTTTCTCGATTATTAAATGTTCATATTCAACCAAAGTAATAAAGACGTTATTAATAGATCAACTCATCTCAACTAAACTCGCCTGGTTTATTGCATAAAGAATACAGTCAAACATGTCTTAACCCTTTCCCTCATAGAAGCACTTCTTGACGCCTTTACCAATACGACATACATTGACAATGTAGTAGCCAAGCCAATGTAAATAATAAATGTCAGAATTTCGTGTAGTCCCAGTAATATCTATGGAGGTGGGATAGAACGAACGAACATATTTTATTCACATAAACTATACAGTTTTTAGTGACATAGCAATATTACATTCTACAACATAAGTATAACATTATGACAACAAATATAGGTGATAATTATTGGCATACCATATTACTATAGGGATGAACTATAGTATATAATTTTACATACTCGAAATCTTAAAACATTTCTAAATGCAATCCTAATTACAGTGACATCTATATATGCGATATACTGTATTTCAGTACAACATATCAATAAATACTATTTACAACAAAAAGTGACATATAAACCTGATACTAGTGTATATTAAAATGGACAACATATTGAAAACCCCGTATCTGTATATTTTAGTCGAGTGTTCAGATCAATCAAGTCATATACAGAACAGTATGCAATACATATTCCATACTAGGGATACAGCGTTAGGTGGAACACACCACACTAGAATCCACTTCTAAGAAGTGTATCACAGAGTGTTGCCGGTTCAGTGATTGGGTCGATCCCTATCTACGAGGCTCCCGCTACACCTGTGACACTCTCCTCGGAATAGACTCCATCTGACTGATACACCAATACTATTCTCAGTATGGGCTATCATATAAAAAGTATTGTTCAACGAATTCTATAATTGTGACCTCATAATTATATGTTGATCTAAGCAAAGATAAACATTCAATATAATTGTATAAGACATAGTAATATCAGTTTTAAAGACCTCCAGGAACCGTTTATGATCTAATGATACGTAACTCAAGAGCTTCTTGAATAAATTTGCTTAACATATATAATTCTGATTTGTGAGACAACTGAGTAAATTTAAACATACTTGGGTTTACTCTATAATACCGTTTTATATAAGTTTGTCTATAAAATTCATATGGCCAACACTTAAATATAAAATGAAATTCGTCTTCTATTTCGTTTGTAGAACAAATTTGGCAATATCTTAGATTTCTATCAATTCTATCTCTTCCATATCTACCAGTTTGAATTCTAAGACTATGTGCAGATATTCTTATTCTTGTAAGTGCAATACGCAGATTGCGAGACACAATGTTATTCAAATAAAATTCTATATCTAATGTATCCTTAACACATTTATACAATGTTGACAATGTAGTAGCCAAACCAAAGCTCATAATAAAGGCCAGAATTTCATGTAGTTCCAGTAATATCTATGGAGGTGGGATAGATATGGCCACTACTTATCCACTGCATGATAGCGAAATGGCTGTCGTTTATATGGAGATATAATAGTATATTAACATAGTTTATAGTTTAATCATATTTTATTGCATTCTATATATACAATGTACAATACAAAACAAATGAACAAACATGTATAACTATCCATAATGCATGATTCGTGGCATTGTTTGCTCAAGGATTGTCATTATATGTTGAAGCAAATGGGTTGGGCCACAAGTTTTAACAACATCAGTTACGGCCCTCCCCATAAGACTAGATTGTAATTAACAAAGAGACTGAATACAAGAGTTGTGCTAGTACTTTACTAAATTAACATAAAACTCTATGAAGGAAATGGTTAAGTAACCAGTCTAGGGAATGAAACAACGCGGCTGATTATCACATGTGTCTGCTTAATAGAGGTCAAATGTATAATAAAACAACATATTGGGAATCTGGAAACAGGCTACTTAATACATATTGGCTGCTTAATGGAGGTGACCATTAAAACAGGTTTGACTGTATACTTGCTCAGAGCAAAGCACAATCATACATAAATATATGCATACGTACATGCATAATAAATACAGGAAGCTTTGTTCAACCTTATTTATTTTACAACGATTGCGAAGCAAGTTTAACAACTTATATTAATCACTCTCGTTGGCGCGGATGAAAGCGTATATGTGGTCATTCGTGTGGAAGGAAACCGGAGGAACACACACCTGTCCGATCTGGCGACCACCATACCATCTCACATACGTCCCGATCCGAGGATCGAACCCGGGTTGCATTGGTGAGAAGGAAGCGAGCGCTGATCGGACATTTTTACAGAGAAGTTATTCAAGTATATAAATGGGAAGGGAACTAAATGTCTAACTTCTTATTGTGTTTGTTGTGTTCCCACTCTGTCAAGCTGAATAAATAAATGTTGCTTGACTAAACACATGGGAGATATTACCGACATTCCACCCTACCAAGTCGACAAACTACAGCGAGTCCAAAATCATGCCGCTAGAGTTGTCCTTAATGTCTCGTTTGAACAACCAAGTGCGGAACTTCTGAAAGAACTCCACTGGCTTCCAGTTAAAGCCAGAATCATTTTCAAAGTTCTAGTGATGGTATTCCGTGTCAATAATAGAACAGCTCCAGTATATCTGGGAGAAATGTGTGTACCCATTCGAGGAAGGTACAGACTAAGATCACAAAGTGACACCAACTTTAACATCCCAAGACGACGAACAAAATTAGCCGATAGATCTATGGCCGTCGTTGGACTCAAATTGTGGAACGATCTACCTAGTTATCTGAAAAACATTGAGTCGGAGGCCAGTTTCCGATCAAAACTGAAAACCCATCTGTTTAGACAATTTTATGAACGATACGTTTTGTGCTCTTTGTACAATAATAACATCTGTGATGATATAAAACAGTTTAAATACAATATTTGTGTTCAATAAGATCAAAGGTCGACTTTATAAGTATTGGATTGACGAGTGAAGTGTTGTATGGGCATTCTCTTGGGTTCGAGCTCTGTCGTGTGGTGATGGGCGGATCACTGTACCGGTCCATTCACTGTAGTGTTGTGTGTTTTTACGTTTATTTATCGTCGCTCCTCTGGTTCTTTTACGTGCACAGTGTAAAGCACCGACACGAGACCTCGGATTAAAGTCCCATCTGAAAGACTGTTAATTTTATTATGGTCGAACCTGCGATTCCTGGATTACCAGTCCAGCGTGTTACCACTGGACTACATATCCGTCTGTAGCTATTCACTGTACTGGCCACATCACGGTTGTCATTCTTACAGCGGTGTTTGGGTCTATGGTTCATATTGCCACTTTTATCGTTAATCCAATCACTCACTTATATACTGTAATGGTGTAGATATCATGATAAAATATGTTCTTATTCAATTCCTAGAATCCTAGTTATATCTATATATGTATATATTTTTATTTATATTTCCATATATTATTGTCATGGGTAAATGTTTAAAGTTGCATCTGTAATTGTGAAGCGCAATAGAATAATATTTAATTTTTGCGCTATATAAATGCTATGTATTTGTATTTGTATTTGTACGTGATACAGGCTTGTATTTATACCAGTGTTACTGGAACAAGCGGTTGTGCGTGGTACGTGATACAGGCTTGTATTTATACCAGTGTTACTGGAACAAGCGGTTGTGCGTGGTACGTGATACAGGCTTGTATTTATACCAGTGTTACTGGAACAAGCGGTTGTGCGTGGTACGTGATACAGGCTTGTATTTATACCAGTGTTACTGGAACAAGCGGTTGTGCGTGGTACGTGATACAGTCTTGTATTTATACCAGTGTTACTGGAACAAGCGGTTGTGCGTGGTACGTGATACAGGCTTGTATTTATACCAGTGTTACTGGAACAAGCGGTTGTGCGTGGTACGTGATACAGGCTTGTATTTATACCAGTGTTACTGGAACAAGCGGTTGTGCGTGGTACGTGATACAGTCTTGTATTTATACCAGTGTTACTGGAACAAGCGGTTGTGCGTGGTACGTGATACAGTCATGTATTTATACCAGTGTTACTGGAACAAGCGGTTGTGCGTGGTACGTGATACAGTCATGTATTTATACCAGTGTTACTGGAACAAGCGGTTGTGCGTGGTACGTGATACAGGCTTGTATTTATACCAGTGTTGCTGAAACAAGCGGTTGTACGTGGTACGTGATACAGTCTTGTATTTATACCAGTGTTACTGAAACAAGCGGTTGTACGTGGCACGTGATACAGTCATGTATTTATACCAGTGTTACTGAAACAAGCGGTTGTACGTGGCACGTGATACAGTCATGTATTTATACCAGTGTTACTGAAACAAGCGGTTGTACGTGGTACGTGATACAGTCTTGTATTTATACCAGTGTTACTGGAACAAGCGGTTGCGCGTGGTACGTGATACAGTCTTGTATTTATACCAGTGTTACTGGAACAAGCGGTTGTACGTGGTACGTGATACAGTCTTGTATTTATACCAGTGTTACTGGAACACTTGTGCACATCGTAACAATTTAATGATAAGTAAATGCTTGTGTTATAACTTGGACTTGTTGGAACTTTTACTATACGATCACGGTACACAACCAGCCGGTCCTGGTCCAGTATGAAACAAAGTTCGTACATGTGTGACTGGAAGTTTTGAATACATGTATATATTTATTTGCTAGCAACGATAGGCAAGTTGTTGATACGCTTGTTTTATGGTGTCTTTATTTTCCTTAAAGCGACACTACATCGCAAAAAGTAAATACAATGCATTTGTTTCAGTTATTAATGCATTGCTACTACAAATTCTTCCGAATACATTCGAACACTAACATTGAAACAATAAACAATGTTTTTGTGGATTGAAAATATGAATTCATAACGGTCACCCATGCTCCTGAATTGACGTTTGTTTTATCATCGGGGGTCAATACTAAACGCCAGATAATGTCGTTTAGAGATAATTTAACTAAGAATAGTCTACCAATATATAGGCACACATATGAGATATAACGGTTAATCAGTACCATACATCGTGTTATTCAGGATACACCAGTTGTATTACGCATGGATGTTTACATTATTTTGTTATGTCAACAAACCGCGTATATTACTTGGCAACATTAAACTGAGACTAATTAATCTCCGCCAAAGCCTTCGTAAGTTTCCGTGAACTACGACCAGGACATACGTTAGGTTTTTACCGTTAATATTTGAATCAAGTCAGTAAGTAAGTGTACCATAATCTAAAGCTCATATTTTACTTCGGAAATCCGATTATTAACGAAGTAAGTTCACGGAATATGCAAATGTCTCAGTTTAATATTGCCAAACAATACGACATTTGTTTATTAGTTTGAAACACTGAATATTTGAGGCCAATATTTGGAAACAAATTATACCATATAATAGGAAAATACATTCTGTAGAAATGTGTGTGTTCACTGTATTGTCGCTTTAATATTATTTTTGAAAAAAAAGCAATTAGAATTCAACCTAGCGTTGTAATTAGTAATGACTATGAAGTACAAAATAATTTTTGTTTGTTCGCTGAGCATCGTTCCGAGAACAGTTCATATATTTATGAGACACTAATTGGTACAGAATGTATTTTTTCAGCCACGCTGTAAATTGCTTATCTCTATTCATTTTATAATTAACCACTCGATTGTTCGGGTACTGGAAGGTCGAATGCGACTCTCCCATGTGTTTAGTCAAGCAACATTTATTTATTCAGCTTGACAGAGTGGGAACACAACAAACACAATACGAAGTTAGACATTTAGTTCCCTTCCCATTTATATACTTGAATAACTTCTCTGTAAAAATGTCCGATCAGCGCTCGCTTCCTTCTCACCAATGCAATCCGGGTTCGATCCTCGGATCGGGACGTATGTGAGATGGTATGGTGGTCGCCAGATCGGACAGGTGTGTGTTGCAGAAGTCGATGTGCGAATGAACCAACCTGTGCACTAATGATGCAGTAGACTTCTTTGTGAGCTGTTTACGTATAGCTTTAAGATTTTGTAACTGCACACGTGCTATGTGACACATTTTTTTGAGTGTATTGGACATGTGAACACCCAGATCTCTGACATGATCAACGCATTTTACGTTACAACTGCCAACGTTGACACTAGAAATGTTTAATTTTGATAATTGTTGTCTGGTTCCATAAATGATTACTTCAGTTTTAGAGTTATTCATCTTCAGTTTGAAAGTTGTCATCCATGATATTATTTCATTGAGGCAACTGTCAAGTTGTCGTAGAACAATTGCCTCGTTTGGAGAATTGCCTGCTTGAATTTTGAATGCAATCTTGTGATCATCTGCATATCCATACATATCGGCTGGATATTTCTGCACCACGCGATTCAGGGCTGATATGTACAGGGTAAAGATCACCGGTCCAGCACACGAACCCTGTGGAACACCGAACCTCAATGGCTCAGTTTCGGATGCTGACTGTTCGACCATGACTTTCATTGTTCTGTTCGTGAGATAAGACACGATCCATTTCAAGGGAGTGCTTTGAATACCAAAATCGTCCTGCAGGATTTTGATCAGTATCGATGGTATCATCCAGATCAGCGATATACATGTCGGCATCAATGTAATCCTTTTTGCAGGAGACCCTAGCATTGCAGTCTGAAGCACACTGAAGGAATTATTAGTGTTAATAGTTGCCTGTATATCACTAGTGTTTCTTTCATGAGATATTGGCTCTGATTCACTTCCAATGTCGCCAGTTTGAAGTTCATCGCATGATGTCTCCGTTAGTCCACCATATTTGAGCACCTTACTGCAGTTCAGATCGTCGTCACTTTAGCTATTCTTTTTCCGCTTGATATGTTTTTTCTTGACCATAGTTTACTCAACTCATGCAATGATAATTACTTTTAGTTACTAGCTGTATATAATCCCTAGTAAGGCCAACATATATTCTTGCGTTTGCCTCCGTGCTCGAGTGGTTAAGGTCGCTGACGTCTTGTAACCTATCATCACTGATGGTCACGGTTTCGAGCCCCGCTCAGGCCATGTCTCATTTATATGAAAAAGTTGAGAGTTTCTTTCGAGGTCATGCTTCGGTACCGTATATTTATTTCCTCTGTAAACCATTGATATGTTGATAAAACGATACACGTACTTTACATGTTCAATACGATCATTTCGAGACATAGACGGTAGTTCTCCGATTGTTGTCTACTTAGGGTCTTGTGTCGGTGCATGCACAATCATCATATTGGCAACCAGTAGCGATGATACACGTTCGTAGACTCATAAAATACAGAGCTATTAAAAAAAACCTCTCTGAACTAAAAGTAACGGGTATCACTGACTGGTTTATAAAAATATATTTTATCTCGATTTCGACATTAATCGCTCTTGATACCCAATTCCCGAGGTCATTGCCATGGGGACGAGAGAACAAGCAATGTGCATTTATATGTCTTGTCTAAGGACACCACCACTGTGGCGTCCGTGGTCCAATGGTAGAGCGTCGGATTTGGAATTGAACGGTCCCGGCGTTCGATACTCGGTCAGGTCACGTATGTAGTGTCATTGAGCAAGGCACCTCACACACATTGCTTAGTACTGGTTAACCACTTAGGTCGGCTAAGCCTGCCCAGGAAAACATGTCTAGGTCCCCGCAAGGGGTTTGACAATAATGGAACATACATACATACAGTGGACTGGGCTCAAACTCCCAACGTCTCGGTCGCATGGCGGACACATCGTCTATTACACCACTGAATGGTCTAGAACATTAACATCTCTTCTTGTTTTAATATTTATTTTGTATTCAATGATAATTCTATAAATAAATAAGAGAAAAATAGTCCTTAATAATAAACAAGAATGTACTTCAAAGTATGGGGAAACGAAAGGTTTTACAACTGAGATGAAATCAATGCTACAAAACTGAGTGTTTCCTACAACTTCAGAAAATTGCTTCACGTAGTTTATTGAGTGCGTATATAGGTTACTGAGTGCGTATATATACAGTAGGTTACTGTCTGTGTGTGTGTGCGCGTGCATGTATGTATATACATACAGTACGGATGGAGAGTGTGTATACGGTAGGGTATGGAGCGTGTACATGTATATATATGGTAGTGTATGGAGCGTGTACATGTATATATATATGGTAGTGTATGGAGCGTGTACATGTATATATATGGTAGTGTATGGAGCGTGTACATGTATATATATGGTAGTGTATGGAGCGTGTACATGTATATATATGGTAGTGTATGGAGCGTGTACATGTATATATATGGTAGTGTATGGAGCGTGTACATGTATATATATGGTAGTGTATGGTGTACATGTATATATATGGTAGTGTATGGAGCGTGTATATGTATATATATGGTAGTGTATGGAGCGTGTATATGTATATATATGGTAGGTAGTGTATGGAGCGTGTACATGTATATATATGGTAGTGTAGAAATGTATATGGTAGTGTATGGAGCGTGTATATGTATATATATGGTAGTGTATGGAGCGTGTACATGTATATATATGGTAGTGTATGGAGCGTGTACATGTATATATATGGTAGTGTACATGTATATATATGGTAGTGTATGGAGCGTGTACATGTAATATATGGTAGGAAGTGTAATATGGGTATGGAGGTGTACATGTATATATATGGTGGAGGTGTACATGTATATATATGGTAGTGTATGGAGCGTGTACATGTATATATATGGTAGTGTACATGTATATATATGGTAGTGTATGGAGCGTGTACATGTATATATATGGTAGCGTATGGAGCGTGTATATGTATATATATATATGGTAGTGTATGGAGCGTGTATATGTATATATATGGTAGTGTATGGAGCGTGTACATGTATATATATGGTAGTGTATGGAGCATGTATATATATGGTAGTGTATGGAGCATGTACATATATGGTAGTGTATGAAACGTGTATGAGATGCCTAGTCGGTGGATCTGTATATCATTCTACCTACCATATATGGATCTATTTTCCTCAGTGTACAAACTGTATTATTATCCCATTATCCCATAACATGAATTGGTATTATATATATATTTGTATACAGGAGAAAGATCGTACAGAAGGAAAGTTGAGGGTTGTATGTAGTATTACTGGTCAAAGCAAACTAGCGACAAAAATAGTGATCAATTACTTGGCATAAATGCAACTACTTCAGTAGTAAATTGGTACTAGAGTGGTAAATTGTTACTGGTACTAGAGTGGTAAATTGTTACTGGTACTAGAGTGGTAAATTGTTACTGGTATGCAAGTGGTAAATTGTTACAGGTACCAAAGTGGTAAATTATTACTGGTACTCAAATGGTAAATTGTTACTCAAGTGGTAACAATGTAAATTGGTACTAAAGTGGTAAATTGGTACTCAAGTGGTAAATTGTTACTCAAGTGGTAAATTGGTACTCAAGTGGTAAATTGTTACTGAAGTGGTAAATTGTTACTCATAAATTGTTACTCAAGTTACTCAAGTGGTAAATTGTTACTGAAGTGGTAAATTGTTACTGAAGTGGTAAATTGGTTCTCAAGTGGTAAATTGTTACTGAAGTGGTAAATTGGTTCTCAAGTGGTAAATTGTTACTGAAGTGGTAAATTGGTACTCAAGTGGTAAATTGTTACTCAAGTTACTCAAGTGGTAAATTGTTACTGAAGTTTGATTTCCAAGCCTACCAAGGTAAGTTGGTAGAACTATTGTTGGAGATCAAACTGACCCATAACTATTTTTTTTAAAAAGTGATTACAATGTATAAAATGAAGTGATATTAAAATAAATGATATGAATAATTGAACTGACTACAAAACTAATGGTTTCATGAAATATAAAATGCTTACGACTCAAAAATATGGAATGTTGGTTAAAAAGGATGCAAATTATAAAATACAGTGACAAATTACATAAACCGTTTATAAATTAATTACTGTAAAGAGATTTATATCTGCAATATACTTCCTCTACATACAGTTTAAATTATTATTTTTGGAATCACGTCAGTTGAAGGTTACATTGCTGCTTGTCAATATTGTTTCAGTAGAAACATTGACTTGCCATCATGATAGATTTCCACTAATGATCCACCACCTCCACGCCTTCTAATAAAAAAAAGACTAATCCCCAGTGACCCTAATATCGGTGAATACCAATTAGCAGTGATATCAAAGTAAATCCAAATGAACCGCACATGCGCATTTTGTGTTTATATTAACTATTTCCGTCTGAGTTCCGCATTTGTCAATAGCAAAAAGAAGCAGAAATGTCATTTTTACGGGTAAATTTACCTTCATTTATTCAGAACTAATTCTTTTTTCATTACTCTTGTAAGTTTTCATTCATGTAGTCATTTAGGTGAATTTCAATGACTCTGTTAACCCATTCAACACCAAGTAACTCACATGGACTGGTCCATGATATTCATAAACCAATAAATGAATCAGAAAATCACATTTGGACAAGTTCATTTATCAAAATGGGTAATTATGTCTAAAAATAGTCATATCACTGGCAAAAAGTGCAGATCCTGATGAGACGGCTCGTCACGAGCCGGCTCATCTGGATCTACACTTTTTGTAAGCCTATTTAGAGGTCTGTGGTGTTGAAAGGGTTAAGCATCAGCTGTATTTGACATTTGTATGGTACCCGCCGCCCATGTGACGTCACATGATTGCCGTATACAGTATATATTGCTACTGGTATAAACTTCTGAGGCGAAATTTACGTCACCGATAATTGGTATCACCGAGAAACTAAAAGATGGAAGTCAGTGCTGCTGCTTTCACTTTGTTATTGATTCAGTACTGATTTATTTCTTACTAACTAATATTGCATATAATAATATATTATTATGCTTAATTGAGTGAACAATATTTGCTATGTATCCTTTTGAAACACAAATACACAGGTCATCGGTAATTGGTGTACCCAGGATAAAAATTAATTCAAACAGACCTCTATTTTTCCATATTCAACTTGTATGGTTAAGTGAGTGATTTGGATTGGTTAATTTGAATACAATTAACCCTTTCAACACCACAGACCTCTAAATAGGCTTACAAAAAGTGTAGATCCAGATGAGCCGGCTCGTGACGAGCCGTCTCATCAGGATCTGCACTTTTTGCCAGTGATATGACTATTTTTAGACATAATTACCCATTTTGATAAATGAACTTGTCCAAATGTGATTTTCTGATTCATTTATTGGTTTATGAATATCATGGACCAGTCCATGTGAGTTACTTGGTGTTGAATGGGTTAAGTGAGTGATTTGGATTGGTTAATTTGAATACAATTAAATCAATGAGCTTAGATCAAAGGAAAAATTAAAATGTGTGCAGTTATAAATCCCTTTACATCACTGGCCTGCAGGTTATACTACATATTCCCAGGCTCAAGTTATTTCATTGGTTTAGCCAAGAGCATAAAGTCAGACTCAGCCAATCAGATGACTTGAGCTCGAGAACAGGTTTATAACCTCCGACCCTGTACTACCAACATAAATTCGATGACAAAGGGTGATCACATTGATATGTATGTACATAGCTTAATATTACATGGTACGAAAAAATAAGCCCAGATTGAGCGTCAAAAACTTCCTCTGTTTGCATACTGGCATGCGACATGTGCATGCACATTAAACATGGAAAACAGTTAACAGATACAGACCAAATCCTCTATAGTTACATTTTACAATATACTGGTTAATATTTTATTTTTTGAATAAGCTGACAGCATTATAGAGTATTATATAGCATGAAAGTATTATATAGTATGGGGGGCAACAGCCTAATGAGGGGGGCAGCAGCCTAATGAGGGGGGCAACCTAATGCAGGGGGGGCAGCAGCCTAATGAGGGGGGCAGCAGCCTAATGAGGGGGGCAGCAGCCTAATGAGGGGCAACAGCCTAATGAGGGGGGCAGCAGCCTAATGATGGGGCAACAGCCTAATGAGGGGGGCAACAGCCTAATGAGGGGGCAACAACCTAATGAGGGGGGCAACAGCCTAATGAGGGGGGCAGCAGCCTAATGAGGGGGGCAGCAGCCTAATAATGAGGGGGGCAGCAGCCTAATGAGGGGGCAACAGCCTAATGAGGGGGGCAACAGCCTAATGATGGGGCAACAGCCTAATGAGGGGGGAGTCTAATGAGGGGGGAACCTAATGAGGGGGAGCAACAGCCTAATGAGGGGGGCAACAGCCTAATGAGGGGGAGCCTAATGAGGGGGCAGCAGCCTAATGAGGGGGGAGTCTAATGAGGGGGGAACCTAATGAGGGGGGAGCAACAGCCTAATGAGGGGGGCAACAGCCTAATGAGGGGGAGCCTAATGAGGGGGGCAGCAGCCTAATGAGAGGGGCAACGGCCTAATGAGGGGGGCAACAGCCTAATGATGGGGCAACAGCCTAATGAGGGGGGCAACAGCTAATGAGGGGGGCAACAGCCTAATGATGGGGCAACAGCCTAATGAGGGGGGCAACAGCCTAATGAGAGGGGCAACAGCCTAATGAGGGGGGCAACAGCCTAATGATGGGGCAACAGCCTAATGAGGGGGGCAACAGCCTAATGATGGGGCAACAGCCTAATGAGGGGGGCAACAGCCTAATGAGAGGGGCAACAGCCTAATGAGGGGGGGCAACAGCCTAATGAGGGGGACAACAGCCTAATGAGGGGGCAACAGCCTAATGAGGGGGAGTCTAATAGGGGGGAACCTAATGAGGGGGGAGCAACAGCCTAATGAGGGGGGCAACAGCCTAATGAGGGGGAGCCTAATGAGGGGGCAGCAGCCTAATGAGGGGGGCAGCAGCCTAATGAGGGGGGGCAGCAGCCTAATGAGGGGGAGCAGCAGCCTAATGAGGGGGGAGCCTAATGAGGGGGCAGCAGCCTAATGAGGGGGGAACAGCCTAATGAGGGGGCAGCAGCCTAATGAGGGGGCAACAGCCTAATGAGAGGGCAACAGCCTAATGAGGGGGCAACAACCTAATGAGGGGGGCAACAGCTAATGAGGGGGCAGCAGCCTAATGAGGAGGCAACAGCAGCCTAATGAGGGGGGCCTAATGAGGGGGCAGCAGCCTAATGAGGGGGCAACAGCAGCCTAATGAGGGGGGCCTAATGAGGGGGCAACAGCAGCCTAATGAGGGGGCAACAGCCTAATGAGGGGGAACAACCTAATGAGGGGGGCCTAATGAGGGGGGAGTCTAATGAGGGGGCAGCAGCCTAATTTGATTGTGGGAAATTTAGTTAAAAAAGTGTATTCTTTTGGCTTATGTAATTTGTGCAAGAATTTGGTAAATTTTGATTTCAAATTATGCGTGTTGCACAGTTGGTGCAGATAGATTGTGCTTCCATTGTTCTTATAGATCATGTTCGTAATACAAACAAGGGCCACAGAAATGGTCCAATCGTTGAAATAATTTTCTTTTTTCAGCTGTGTAATATCTATAATTATGTTGATTGGTCCTAACAGGGAACTAGTAATATATATATCAAATTTTTCGGCTTAAAAAGCCTTCTTCATGGAAAGTTTTAAACAGAAATCCGGCTAATTCATTTTCTTTCAGCCGAATGTCTGTTTAAAACTTTCCTCGAAGGCTTTTTATGCCAAAAATTTGGACATAGATATTACAACATAGCTGTATAGTAAAGTATGTATATTACAACATAGCTGTATAGTAAAGTATGTATATTACAACATAGCTGTATAATAAAGTATGTATGTACTATAAAACTCACTGTGGTTATAATCATATTGGCCATATTGTATTTCAGATCAACAATATTTGATTTACTTTTCAACAACTATTATCCACCATATCTCAACAATCACGTCTTCATCCTCTATTCAAAGTTTCATCCCAATTGATCAAGCAGTCGGAGGCGATATCATTTGAAGCATTTTAAGGACAAAGACGGACACATGGACTAATAGTTCGCAGACAGCACTCTATACAACTGACGGCATAATCAATTCAACTGCATTTTCTATTTGCCACTACTTGAAGTCTATGTCAAGGTGCTGTACTGGTTGTGCGACATGTTTTAACTTCTGTCGAAGAGCTATCGTATTATCATTATTAAAGAAATACATGTACAAACATATAAATACATGTCAGCGACATTTGTTAAAATTAGCACATATAAGTATAATCGACGATTCAAACATGCTCATGAAAACAAAAATGAATTCAACATGGAAAATATACATTATTGCAATGTAGAAAATATACATTATTGCAATGTAGAAAATATACATTATTGCAATGTAGAAAATATACATTATTGCAATGTAGAAAATATACATTATTGCAATGTAGAAAATATACATTATTGCAATGTAGAAATGTGGCAAATGTTAATCATGTTCGAGACAAGAAATGTTTTTCATTTATCATTTTCGTGTAATAGTTCATTTTGAATGAGGTTCTAATAACGGAAAGAATCGAGCTTAAATACAGCTAACACAATCACTTGATCAAACACAATAGAACACAATAGAATTGCTTAATGAAAATTGGAGAATGAACAAGGAGAATTTACGGACAGTTGATTAATTTGAATATGGGACAACAATTTTTCATTCCTATGACGTCACAGTCCGTAGAAAATTAAAAATATTATTTTGTTAAGACCCCTACTCGACCTAATTACTATTATTGTAGTACTACAGAGAATGGTGTTCTTAGATCGGTAATTATTAGAAAATTGTTATATTATTTAATGATTTATTCAAAAATTCCAGAAAGTAGAATTTCGGGCCATTTTCAAAATTGACGAAACGCCTTATAACGGTTATCTATAATCATCCAATTGAAATGCTCAACAATAATAATGTTATCTCAAGTTTGTAGTAGCACAGTAGGACATAGATTTTAAGCATTTAAGCTTTAACACCGTCCTTTATCATAATAAACACACTGTGTAGATAACTAATTCCGGAATTTACTATGATCACTAAAGCTTATAAACATGAACACGCAACGTAACAAATGATAAAACACTCGGTGTTCGTAAGCACATTCAATAAGCTTGGTACTCTTTGTTTGAACAAAATAGCACAACAAACAACCCAATAACACAAAAGAAATAGTGCATTAATAGCCGGTCCAAGTATTACTATGCTGCACTGTATCATGGGATCTATACCATGAACGTGACCATTTTGTACTTTGTAATTATCTGAGTGGATTTTGGCGATGGTTCAGAATAAAAGGACACCAAATATTTGCACACGGCATTACCCTTCCAATAATATGTTATGTTATATTTCGGGTTTTACGCCTGCATCAGCACCATTTCGGGCTATATCGCCGGCGGGCAGTTTACCTAACAACACCTTTCCTGGGCAGGCTCCAGCGGTTAACCAGTACTTGGGTGCACCAACCTCCGTAAGAAACTGCCAACTTTTTCATATAAATGAGACACGGCCTGAGCGGGGCTCGAACCCGTGACCATCAGTGATGATAGGTTACAGTGGTATACAAGTCAGCGACCTTAACCACTCGACCACGGAGGCGGACTCCTTCCAATAATGTACTAAATGTAATGTCTTCAACATTCGTCAGTGGGAGTATGACTCCCAGACCGCACATCTTGAAGCCGCTAATGGATGCAAATGTTTAACATTTAATTAACTTATATACCTCCGATAACCTGGTGGTTATACGTTTGGGTATAGTAGCAACAACAGCTTAAGTTATATGGCCACTCTCCAGTACAGTCAAACATGTATGAAGAGACAACCAAAGGGAAGGGCAAAATGCGGTCGCTAAGCAGGAATGGTCTCTTAACCCATTTCATTCTGGATACCGTTCAAACGGTATTTTCAAAGAACATAGAGCGAGATCAGCTGCCACGGAACATGCCATCTGATCAGGCTCTATGCTGTTTGCTATTCAGATGATCTTGCTAAGACACTTAGCTATGTAGCAAACAACATAGATCCTGATCAGTACGCAGCATCACGCTGCGGCTGATCTGGATCTATGTTGTTTGCAAAAGCCTTGAAATCTATCCAGAATGAAATGGGTTAATATAAACTAATCTGTTCTTTAACAACACAAACAGGAACTGAAAAAGTGGTTCTCTTAATAGGAAGTAATCTTTCGAGCAAGTTTGACTGTATTTCAGGCACTGAGGGTCACCCCGCGTAGAACCATCAACCTTCCGCAAGCCAGTTGGATAGCGTCCTCATTTGAAAGAACCCCAAGTGGGATTGGAACATACAGCAGTGATGGGCATATAACCTGGTGGATATAGTGGCTCCGGATTGTATCAATTTTACGACAAGGGTCAATTTTAAAAAATGCAAGTAAAACAAGAGACACTTGGGTTCTAAGCAGGAGACACAATCATGGTCTATGTATTCAAGTAAAACAAGATACACTTGGGTTCTAAGCAGGAGACACAATCATGGTCTGTGTATTCAAGTAAAACAAGAGACACTTGGGTTCTAAGCAGGAGACACAACCATGGTCTATGTATTTAAGTAAAACAAGAGACACTTGGGTTTTAAGCAGGAGACACAACCATGGTCTATGTATTTAAGTAAAACAAGAGACACTTGGGTTTTAAGCAGGAGACACAACCATGGTCTATGTCATCTCTAAAGATGAAAAAATGTTCAAATATGAAAAAACAAATTTAAATGACAAAAAGAAATGAAACGTTATCAAGATGAAATTGAACGAAGGATATAGAATGGCACCTTTACTCCAGACTGTTTCCTTCATGTGCACAATAAAAGTGGACTACATTGCCAAGATCCCACTATCTTTGGTCAAGGACACAAGTACCCCATTTTTGTCCCAAACACCGTAACTCTTTCACCGCCATGTTGCATAAAAGCGCCTTTTGCAAAAAGCCGATCAGACAGAACAGAACGTGCCGTCCGATCAGGATATATGCTGATTGCTCTTCAGACAGTGGAGCTGAAGCACCTGTCTGAATAGCAAACAACATAGATTGCGCAACGTCGCATTTGATCAGGATCTATGTTGTTTGCACATTACTTTGAATTTATTCGGCGCTGAAAGAGTTAATAGAGCACTTTTCCCACTTTAAATAAAACAGTTAATGGTTTACTAATTCCTTGAAACACCAACTATGTTCATCAAGGACAGAAAGGGACAATAGCTGGACCCGCTCATGCTCAAAAATCCCAGATATTCTTTCCCTGTTCAAGGATTACGCTTTGCGTCATGGACGAAAACATTGAAAATACGATACAACATAATTAATAACATTGAACATAGTATAAACATTGCAATAAAAACAGTTGAATTTTATATAAGAAATGCAAAAACACTAAGACCACAATCTTTCAGAAAGGTAGTTTTTAGCACAAACAATAACTTCCATTGTTTTGATAACTATAACATGCTACACAGCTTCACTTTAGACGGATATTTAGTGCAACATTAAAGCAATATTCTTGTTCAAAAAATGAAATTACACTGTGCGAAAGTCTCCAATTGTTTATGACAGCAACATCAACCATTTCAACACCACAGACCTCTAAATAGGCTTACAAAAAGTGTAGATCCCGATGAGCTGGCTACTAATTTTGATAAATGAACTGGTCCAAATGCAATTTTCTTACTAATTTATTCGTCTAAAATTACCATGCACCAGTCAATGTCAGTTACTTGGTGTTGATTGGTTAATAAAAACATGCTAAAGTAAAAAACTTTAGCACGCTGTAGGCGAAATGAGCAGATAACAAATGTGTAATATGTTTCTTATTTTTCCTAGAAAGTAGATCTTGACAATTCATTCGAATCGTCCACAAAAAAGATTACACATTTGTTATCTTCTATTTCGCCAACAGCGTACTAAAGGTTAAGCACAATTAATTTCTTTGCTGTTATGATTTGCTATGGAGAATTAGTTTATGCAATTTATTTTAGCATTTATTTAAGCTCGATTGCGAAACAAGTTCGTACAACTTATATTAATCACTCTCGAGACCTCATTCCTGATGGAATCCATCGCCACGAGGGAGAGAGAAGAGGCAATAATTATTAATTTAAATTAAATGCCTTGCCTAAGGGCACAATCGTAACGGCTCCAGCAGGGTACGAACTCCGGACATTTTGCACCTGAAGCGAACGAGCATCCACTGCGCTATCCCGACTTCCATGGAGAAATAGACCTGCAAAAAGCGCAGAACAAAAACAGGACTATCCTAGTCAAACTAACATTACATATTTTGCCACGATGTTCAAGTACGTTAACCCTTTCAACACCACAGACCTCTAAATAGGCTTACAAAAAGTGTAGATCCAGATGAGCCGGCTCATGATGAGCCGTCTCATCAGGATCTGCACTTTTTGCCAGTGATATGACTATTTTTAGACATAATTACCCATTTTGATAAATGAACTTGTTCAAATGTGATTTTCTGATTTATTTATTGGTTTATGAATATCATGGACCAGTCCATGTGAGTTACTTGGTGTTGAATGGGTTAAAAACGTATTTCTTTACTGCAAAACGTGGGTAACATTTGGGTTTTGTAACGAATACAATTGAATGATAGGAACATTCTTAGAAATTGTGAGAGTTTGAACAAGTATATGACTTTAAATGCACCAATGTTTCCTGTACCAAAGTTAATGCTGTACGTGGTGTAAATAGAAATATCGTAAATGTATAAACTCTCATATAGTTCTCCATACGCAACAATATAAAATGAATTTCTCATGTCAACATTCAAATGTACAATTCTGCGTCAGTGGACGGTAGATTTAGTATTATAGATGACATCAAACTTGTGCAAATGTAGCATTACACAGGTAGATTTAGTATTGTAGATGACATCAAACTTGTGCAAATGTACATTAACAGGTAGATTATTGTAGATGACATCAAACTTGTGCATATGTAGCATTACACAGGTAGATTTAGTATTGTAGATGACATCAAACTTGTGCAAATGTAGCATTACACAGGTAGATTTAGTATTGTAGATGACATCAAACTTGTGCAAATGTAGCATTACACAGGTAGATTTAGTATTGTAGATGACATCAAACTTGTGCAAATGTAACATTAGACAGGTAGATTATTGTAGATGACATCAAACTTGTGCAAATGTAGCATTACACAGGTAGATTTAGTATTATAGATACACAGGTAGCATTACACAGGTAGATTTGCCATGCTGTAGGCAAACCAACATAATGGACAAAACAAGACGTAACTTGTGTACTGGTAATGGCAGAAAGATAACAATCTCGCTCAACAAATTCAGTTTGGAACGGTGGCTATATTTGGCAAGCGATAAACGTGTTGGGCTGCTGTTAAATGGAGTAAAGGGCTTTAATGAAATATCATTTCTCGATAATAATTACCTGCACCCAACTCGTGCTTTTTCACACTAATTATCACATACTGATGTTGTACTCTAAACGTTTACCTCACACAAGCATACAAACAATGTATAATCTAGGCAAGAAGAAAGACTCAATGCAACAGGTTGCAATATTCTGAAACATCCTTCATTTGTTTTTTGGGTGGGGGGGGGGGGTACCGTCGCACCAACAGCATAGGTCATATGGCGACGCACCAGCTATTGTTGGTGGAGGAAGTCATGGATGCCCCTCCGAGCAGTATTTCAGAATCTCCTCTGAGTCTCCGTCTGTATCCTTGCACTATCCTCCAAACATCTAAAATGACTAATCTCTTCAGGAGGAGTCGCTCATATGGGCAACCGGTAGCGACGATAAATAAACGTAAAAACACACAGAGTTAAGGATAACAACATTCCTCATGGGCGGAACTAGCTGGAAACATGTGTCCTGGCTAAAAGGATTACTCGTTAGATACTCGATTTTGTATTGCCCTCAAGTGGAGTAATTCAGTAATAATGAATTAGATACACGAAAACGATTGAAATATTACCACGAAATTACAAATACAGTAAAACCTGTCTTAAGCAGCCAGCCAAGGGAATCAGAGAAAGTGGCTGCTTAGCACAGGTGGCTGCTTAATAGAGGTCAAATATATAATAAAAACAACCAATTGGGAATCTGAAAACTGGCTGATTAATACAGGTTGGCTGCTTAATGGAGGTGACCACTAACACAGGTTTGACTGTATCTGTTATCTGTCAAATTTGACACACTGGGATGCTACAGGAAGTAAACAAACTAGCACCGAGTGCGCATGCATTATATTCTCAGGAACTACTACCAGCAAAACGTAATATCAGACTGGAAAACACAGCGCATGAACCAGGGTGGGTGAAAATATTGTGGCGGGCAAAATAACGGCAACAAACGGGCTAAAATCCATATCTTATAATAAACATGTATAATGTTAGTTCAGTTACACTCATGTATATGATATAAGTTTCAGAAGATTGCAAATGCCATTTCAACACGTTCCCACATAGAAGCTCTTCACGACATCATTACCATTACAACAAAACTATATGGACACATTAATAATAGTGAAACAAATATAAACGTGTATATAACCGTTCTACATTCCCAGTAACCTCTATTAAGGTTGGATAGATATTATTATTATTGATTTATAATAATGGTAAATAAACAGGCCCGTATGCAGTCGGGGTGCGATGGGTGTGTATGAACCGCCCCTAAATTTGCCACGGTTCGCTTTTTGCCGATAAATTTATTAAAATCTAAATTTTCGTAGATCCACGTTATGAAGCACAAATATGATATTACAGCTACGTATTCAACCCAATATATCGCCGCCTAGTTTTCTAAATATTTAATTAAGTACGATATATACACACATGAAACATATTGAGGCAAAGTATCAAAGGTGCCAATGCTTTGAGGTTTTAAAAACCCCAAACCTCAGGAAAAAATGATGCAGAACCGGAATGCGCCTGTGTTTCGACTCACCCCTGGAAAAGATTATTGCACCCCTTTATAATAATCCTGCCTACGGGCCTGGTAAATGGCTGCAATAATTATGGAGATACAGTTGCATATAAGAATATGTCCATTTGAGAAAGGGTCAAGTTTTTCGTAATAAAAAATCATTTGCAAAAATATTTTAGTTCATTACAATCCAAATTTGAACAAACTCTTGTTTTGAAAAACTGCAGTATCATTCACTATTTTGTTCTGCACAAATATCATTTTAAATTATGCGAAGGCAGATAACATTGCACAGACATGTTGTACCATATATCTGTGAGATTTGTATCCACGTGTATATTCAACTCCAACCATCAGACAAACAATAACTATACACATATCTGATAACAAAATACTGAGATTTAATCTTACACAAAGAGATATAAACATGTATAACATGTCATTGATTTGTGATATGATGTCACAGGATTATTGATTTGTGATGGGATGTCACAAGATTATTGATTTGCGATGGGATGTCACAAGATTATTGATTTGTGATGGGATGTCACAGATTATTGATTTGTGATGGGATGTCACAGATTATTGATTTGTGCTGGGATGTCACAAGATTATTGATTTGTGATATGATGTCACAGATTATACATTATTGTCTGTACGATTATTTTTAGTTTACTTTTTTTCTTTTCTTTTTTATCTTAAGTTGCAACATTAGTCTAATTACTCTCGAGACCTCATTCCTGATGGAATCCATCGCCACGAGGGAGAGAGAAGAGGCAATGTGGAGTTACGTGTCTTGCCTAAGAACACCACCTCCTTGGTTCTGGCTGGGCTCGAACTCACCACCTCTCGATTACGATGTGACCACAATAGCCATTACATCACTGATGCTCCATTATCGAGGCGAAATTATCTCAATGATATTAAAAAAAATCTCAGTTTTCTGAATTCAAACTGCACCCTAGTGTAATATTTGTCTAAACATATAACCTTTTTTTTTATAAAATCACACATATATCACATTTCAAAATTTCAATAGATAATGTCTCACACATGTATAAATTTTTTAAATATTTCGAGTTTTTGCCTTGCAGACAGACGCTAACAAAAAATCACACACATTTCAAAATTCCGTGAGATTGTGTCTCACAGTAGGAGAAGTTGTAAATACACTAAGTGAAGATTGCGTCACACAGCTGTCTCCTGGTCTTCCGATACAACCATCTGAAAATGTTCCTGACCTGAAACGATACAAAAATTACATAAGTTTAGTTAAATACACACAGTATTGTCAACTCCTAGGGATTTTGATGTATTCAAATACCGATATAGGATTTGAATATTCGATATAGGATTTGAATATTCGATATAGGATTTGAATATTCGGTCCCATAACAATTAGATTTCCAATGTGCTCCACAGTTTTATACAAATTTATTTTAGCTCGATTGCGAAACAAGTTATTTCAACTTATATTAATCACTCTCGAGACCTCATTCCTGATGCAATCCATCGCCACGAGGGAGAGAAGAGGCAACGTGGAATTTAAATGCCTTGCCTAAGGGCACAATCGTAACAGCTCCAGCGGGGCTCAAACTCCGGACCTTTCGCACCTGAAGCGAACGATAAGACAAATGATGATTTAAAAGAAGTCTTGACGTAATTATAATGCTGTTTAACATTATAAATATTAACATAGTTTTGCATAGTGACGTCATGACAATTTAGTGACATCATGACAATTTAGTGACATCATGACAATTTCCGCTGACCACCAGAATGAAAGTAGGAACGTTATTTTGTGCAAAAATATGATTAAAACCCTATAATGGTAAATGTGATAAAAAAGATCTTACATTCCTGTGCCCAAGGTTATAAAACCTTTCTCAGATCTTATACTCAAGCTCAAGTGATATGATTGGGTTGATTCCGAGTTTTACAGTCAGCTGAACCAATCAGAAGCTTGAGACAAAGTTTGAGATTGGAGAAAGTATTATAACCTCTAGGTCTGGGTGATTTCATACCATATTCTATGAAACTCGATTTGGAATCTTGATATTAAGATCGACTCGCTTAATAGCAAAATTACAAAACCAGTTTCATAAAATATGGTATGTAATCAGCAAACAAAAGATCCTACATGTATGCAGCACTAGATTACGTCTGTATAACAAAAGATCCTACATGTATGCAGCACTAGATTACGTCTGTATAACAAAAGATCCTACATGTATGCAGCACTAGATTACGTCTGTATAACAAAAGATCCTACATGTATGCAGCACTAGATTACGTCTGTATAACAAAAGATCCTACATGTATGCAGCACTAGATTACGTCTGTATAACAAAAGATCCTACATGTATGCAGCACTAGATTACGTCTGTATAACAAAAGATCCTACATGTATGCAGCACTAGATTACGTCTGTATAACAAAAGATCCTACATGTATGCAGCACTAGATTACGTCTGTATAACAAAAGATCCTACATGTATGCAGCACTAGATTACGTCTGTATAACAAAAGATCCTACATGTATGCAGCACTAGATTACGTCTGTATAACAAAAGATCCTACATGTATGCAGCACTAGATTACGTCTGTATAACAAAAGATCCTACATGTATGCAGCACTAGATTACGTCTGTATAACAAAAGATCCTACATGTATGCAGCACTAGATTACGTCTGTATAACAAAAGATCCTACATGTATGCAGCACTAGATTACGTCTGTATAACAAAAGATCCTACATGTATGCAGCACTAGATTACGTCTGTATAACAAAAGATCCTACATGTATGCAGCACTAGATTACGTCTGTATAACAAAAGATCCTACATGTATGCAGCACTAGATTACGTCTGTATAACAAAAGATCCTACATGTATGCAGCACTAGATTACGTCTGTATAACAAAAGATCCTACATGTATGCAGCACTAGATTACGTCTGTATAACAAAAGATCCTACATGTATGCAGCACTAGATTACGTCTGTATAACAAAAGATCCTACATGTATGCAGCACTAGATTACGTCTGTATAACAAAAGATCCTACATGTATGCAGCACTAGATTACGTCTGTATAACAAAAGATCCTACATGTATGCAGCACTAGATTACGTCTGTATAACAAAAGATCCTACATGTATGCAGCACTAGATTACGTCTGTATAACAAAAGATCCTACATGTATGCAGCACTAGATTACGTCTGTATAACAAAAGATCCTACATGTATGCAGCACTAGATTACGTCTGTATAACAAAAGCAGCTACAATATTAGGTGCTTAGAACTAAGGAAGCGGCAAGTGTGTTTCAAGCAAGATTCTGTAATACAGCAAGAACCAATACCTCAATCAGTATCTCCTATGGTTGCTTAGAATGCATTGACTGGCAATGATTGCATGATAGCCAAAGTTACCAACAAGGCCCTTCAGACCTAATTTAACCCTTTATGGTTGTGAAAGTTGGACTACGCCATTACTAATTCCACTTACACTAACAACTTAGTAGTCTAACAAAATTAAATGGCAACAAATAAATGTCGGAGTAACATAGTAAATACAACACTTTAACACTCCCATTAATCTCTATGGAGGTAGATATAGGTAGATAGATAGAGTTCTATATTTATAGAGGGTGACCTAATTAGCTCTGACCTAATCCAACACTGTAACACTCCCATTAATCTCTATGGAGATAGATAGAGTTCTATATTTATAGAGGGTGACCTAATTAGCTCTGACCTAATCCTCCTTAAGGCCCTCTTAAATTTAATTTATAACATTAAGATGTTATACATAGAAACAGCACTAAATATGCACATATCATTTTGTACAATGCATAAACAAACGGCATAAATCAATCGGGTAATTTGATGTTTGTGTTTTACGTTTATTTATCGTCGCTACCGGTTGCCCATATGAGCGACGCCTCCTGAAGAGATCAGTCATTTTAGATTTTTGGAGGATAGTGCATGATACAGACACAGACCCAATTCCAGAGTCTCCTCTGGTTCTTTTACATGCACGGTGTAAAGCACTGACACGAAATCTCAGTTTAGAGTCCCATCTGAAAGATTGTTAATTTTATTATGGTCAGATGGGGGATCGAAACAGGTAATTTGATCGAAATACAAAACAACAAAAACATACTGAACTACAATCCTATATAGGAGTCTACAAAATAAAATGTTGTTGCAACCATAAATGTTGTCATATTTAAAGACATGGTTTTGTTTTCCAATTTAAGTAGACTACCAATTTATGGTGGCCATTTTGGATGTCATTTTGGATTTCTCCGAACGCCACGATTTATGCCAATTTATGCTGCATGTGTGACAAACTTCAGACATTTACAAACAGTTTGGTATATAACTCGTTTTGTTAGCTGACTGGGTAAGGTTGAACATTTCATATAGCCTGAAAGTCACAATAACCAATTACAACGTAGATCTTTGAGCCAAGAGTATTCTAATGATTATTTTATTGTTTTTTTTTTATTCCTCATAATTTCATAGTATTAACATTATATAATATATATGTATACAGATAAGTACATACCATGACCGTATTAACGTTATGTACTACATACATTATGTGCATAATCATTATTTCTAGCGATTGTTCTATATTTAAACATTTGAGGCATAGTGTGGGGGGAGCATATAGAGTCTTAACACCACCACTCACAAAATACAACACAACTGTTGCCGGGGCTAGGTACAGCATAGAACCGGGGCTAGGAACAGCATTTATTGCGAGGATGGGACCAATACAGCATTTACATACATGTACATCTTATAATTCTGTTTCACACATAATGTGACATATGTACGCTAAATGACCATTACATATCCAGCATGAAAACAGCAAAGCCGCACACGAAAAACCCATTAGGAAACGTGTACCCGTAGCAATGCTTTAAACTGTTTCTCTGGATATAAGATGACGGGATATTTTCATCATATGGTACCCTGTATTTACTCAAAAACATAAAATGTATATAATACATACATTGTGGATATTCATCTATGATCCGACATATCAAGAACTGGTATTGAAAATGTTTATGTCATATAAGCAAACTATTATCCGGAATTTCAGTATAAAAATGTGAATTTGAATATTAAATATCGAATAGCCCTCGCGTTATCCTAGCGTAGAAGTGATTACCACACAAAATCACCGTATAAATACCTGTATGAACATATTTCTGCACGAAATACTCGACTAATCCGCCGTGTATTTTGTGTTCACAGGCCGTGTTAAAACATTCGTTCTAGCTATACGTTGTAGCGCAGAGAACTTACAATGTATAGGGGATCAATGTAGACATGAACATTAATTTGGGCCAAACAGGAAGGGATACTATATTATATAAGGTGTGTATCTATATAACTGGATACTATATTATATAAGGTGTGTATCTATATAACTGGATACTATATTATATAAGGTGTGTATCTATATAACGGGATATTATATTATATAAGGTGTGTATCTATATAACGGGATACTATATTATATAAGGTGTGTATCTATATAACGGGATATTATATAAGGTGTGTATCTATATAACGGGATATTATATA
>CM026387.1:73541485-73670417 GCA_014843695.1 Archivesica marissinica | reverse complement strand
GGATACTATATTATATAAGGTGTTTATCTATATAACGGGATATTATATAAGGTGTGTATCTATATAACGGGATATTATATTATATAAGGTGTGTATCTATATAACGGGATATTATATTATATAAGGTGTGTATCTATATAACGGGATATTATATAAGGTGTGTATCTATATAACGGGATATTATATAAGGTGTGTATCTATATAACGGGATACTATATTATATAAGGTGTGTATCTATATAACGGGATACTATATTATATAAGGTGTGTATCTATATAACGGGATACTATATTATATAAGGTGTGTATCTATATAACGGGATATTATATAAGGTGTGTATCTATATAACGGGATATTATATAAGGTGTGTATCTATATAACGGGATATTATATTATATAAGGTGTGTATCTATATAACGGGATATTATATTATATAAGGTGTGTATCTATATAACGGGATACTATATAAGGTGTGTATCTATATAACGGGATATTATATAAGGTGTGTATCTATATAACGGGATATTATATAAGGTGTGTATCTATATAACGGGATATTATATTATATAAGGTGTGTATCTATATAACGGGATATTATATAAGGTGTGTATCTATATAACGGGATATTTATAAGGTGTGTATCTATATAACGGGATATATATAAGGGTGTATCTATATAACGGGATATTATATAAGGTGTGTATCTATATAACGGGATATTATATAAGGTGTGTATCTATAACGGGATATTATATAGGTGTGTATCTATATAACGGGATACTATATTATATAAGGTGTTTATCTATAACGGGATATTATATAAGGTGGTATCTATATAACGGGATATTATATATATAAGGTGTGTATCTATATAACGGGATATTATATTATATAAGGTGTGTATCTATATAACGGGATATTATATAAGGTGTGTATCTATATAACGGATATTATATAAGGTGTGTATCTATAAACGGGTATTATATAAGGTGTGTATCTATATAACGGGATACTATATTATATAAGGTGTGTATCTATATAACGGGATACTATATTATATAAGGTGTGTATCTATATAACGGGATATTTTATATAAGGTGTGTATCTATATAACGGGATATTATATAAGGTGTGTATCTATATAACGGGATATATAAGGTGTGTATCTATATAACGGGATATTATATTATATAAGGTGTGTATCTATATAACGGGATATTATATTATATAAGGTGTGTATCTATATAACGGGATATTATATAAGGTGTGTATCTATATAACGGGATATTATATAAGGTGTGTATCTATATAACGGGATATTATATAAGGTGTGTATCTATATAACGGGATATTATATTATATAGGTGGTATCTATATAACGGGATATTATATAGGTGTGTATCTATATAACGGGATATTTATATAAGGTGTGTATCTATATAACGGATATTATATTATATAAGGTGTGTATCTATAACGGGATATTATATAAGGTGTGTATCTATATAACGGGATATTATATAAGGTGTGTATCTATATAACGGGATATTATATAAGGTGTGTATCTATATAACGGGATATTATATTATATAAGGTGTGTATCTATATAACGGGATATTATATAAGGTGTGTATCTATAGAACGGGATACTATATTATATAAGGTGTGTATCTATATAACGGGATATTATATAAGGTGTGTATCTATATAACGGGATATTATATTATATAAGGTGTGTATCTATATAACGGGATACTATATTATATAAGGTGTGTATCTATAGAACGGGATATTATATTATATAAGGTGTGTATCTATATAACGGGATATTATATTATATAAGGTGTGTATCTATATAACGGGATATTATATTATATAAGGTGTGTATCTATATAACGGGATACTATATTATATAAGGTGTATATCTATAGAACGGGATATTATATTATATAAGGTGTGTATCTATATAACGGGATATTATATTATATAAGGTGTGTATCTATATAACGGGATATTATATTATATAAGGTGTGTATCTATATAACGGGATATTATATAAGGTGTGTATCTATATAACGGGATATTATATTATATAAGGTGTGTATCTATATAACGGGATATTATATAAGGTGTGTATCTATATAACGGGATACTATATTATATAAGGTGTGTATCTATATAACGGGATATTATATAAGGTGTGTATCTATATAACGGGATATTATATTATATAAGGTGTGTATCTATATAACGGGATACTATATTATATAAGGTGTGTATCTATAGAACGGGATATTATATTATATAAGGTGTGTATCTATATAACGGGATACTATATTATATAAGGTGTGTATCTATAGAACGGGATATTATATTATATAAGGTGTGTATCTATATAACGGGATATTATATTATATAAGGTGTGTATCTATATAACGGGATATTATATTATATAAGGTGTGTATCTATATAACGGGATACTATATTATATAAGGTGTGTATCTATATAACGGGATACTATATTATATAAGGTGTGTATCTATATAACGGGATATTATATTATATAAGGTGTGTATCTATATAACGGGATATTATATAAGGTGTGTATCTATATAACGGGATATTATATTATATAAGGTGTGTATCTATTAACGGGATATTATATAAGGTGTGTATCTATATAACGGGATATTATATTATATAAGGTGTTTATCTATAGAACGGGATATTATATTATATAAGGTGTGTATCTATATAACGGGATACTATATTATATAAGGTGTGTATCTATAGAACGGGATACTATATTATATAAGGTGTGTATCTATATTTCACATTTTACTCTTGGAATATAGAGATCAATATTTGAAACGTATCTCAATGTCATATCTGAAGTAATCATGTTGCAACGTTCGATACTCGGTCAGGCCACGTATGTAGTGTCATTAAGGCACCTCACACACATTGCTTAGTACTGGTTAATCGCTTAGGTCGGCTGAGCCTGCCCAGGAAAACATGTCTAAGTCCCCGCGAGGGGTTTGACATTAAAGGAACATACATGTCTGAACTGAAAATGTTCATTCAAAGAATGCGGTACAAGATTGTGCATCCTTTGTGTACAGTGTTATATTGCTTTTTGAAATAAAATCTATTGAGGTACGGTAGATATTTTGACTACTTATCCATCGACTATGATTGGCAAACAAATGGCAGCTATGTGCATGGATATATAGATATTAGCATATAAGCCTACATCCCTATGCTATAATTCAATATAAGTCAAGCAGAAATACATGAGTTTTTGTTTTGAGCAAAGTTAAATATCTAAATGTTTATTTTGTCTAATAATATAGATGGATAAAGAGTTAACATTTCAGAATGTCTTTATTTGAGAATATTCTGCTCGGCACATTCAGAGATGTCGTAAAATGTCAAATGAGAGGACTAAGAAACACTGTGGAAAATGATTAGACATATGGGCGTGTACAGAGTCCATAGCTATATCCATATACTAGACATTCCATATTGGGAACCATAGACTCTTGTACACTCTCCGATATACGCGCTCTGTATACGTGTACTCCCAAATATGGAACAATTTTCCAAAGTGAAAAAGCACATTTTAAAATCTGCTTACTTGCTGCTAAATGGGATAAACAAAGGAATAACATTTTGACTGCCTGGTTAGCATACAGAATTTAAATTAGTGCATATTATTATTATATTCCATTATTGTGGAAACTTTACTCAGCAGTTATTTCTTCATCTACTGGGGCACACAGCCAGAACTGTTCCTGCTCTGAAACGGTACCGCAAGCCTTTATATACCGGTATATAGCTCGCTAGGAAGTATAAGACGGGGTTAAACATACACACAAATTTAAAGTTTATTTTTATATTATAAGATGAACATGATTTTAGAGCAAAGATAATGACCAAAAGCCTGGGTCATGTGTACTATATATGACGAGCATTTGTGGCATATTAGTTTTCAAATCCCCCCCCATAGCCAAAGAAGTTGGAGAAGTCTGGACAGGAAACATAGACTCAGACAGGAAATATAGACCTGGACAGTAAATATATATAGACTTGGACAGGAAATATATATAGATTTGGACAGAAAAGATATATAGACTTGGACAGAAAATATAGACCTGGACAGGAAATATAGACCCAGACAGGAAATATAGACTCAGACAGGAAATATAGACCCAGACAAGAAATATAGACTCAAGACAGGAAATATGATGGACCGAGGCAGGAAATATAGATGTGGACAAGAAATATAGACTCAAGACAAGAAATATAGACTCAAGACAAGAAATATAGACTCAAGACAGGAAATATAGACTCAAGACAGGAAATATAGACTCAAGACAGGAAATATAGACTCAAGACAGGAAATATAGACTCAAGACAGGAAATATGGACCGAGGCAGGAAATATAGACTCAGACAGGAAACATAGACTCAGATGAAGAATATAGACTAGACTAAGACAGGAAATATAGAATCAACACAGGAAACATAGACTCAGACAGGAAATATAGACTCGGACAAGAAATATAGACTCTGACAGGAAATATAGACTCAGACAAGAAATATAGACCTGGACAGGAATTATAGACCTGGACAGGAAATATAGACTCAGACAAGAACAATAGACTAGACTAAGACAGGAAATATAGACTCGGACAAGAAATATAGACTCTGACAGGAAATATAGACTCAGACAAGAAATATAGACCTGGACAGGAATTATAGACCTGGACAGGAAATATAGACTCAAGACAGGAAATACAGACTCAGACAAGAACAATAGACTAGACTAAGACAGGAAATATAGACTCAAGACAGGAAATACAGACTCAAGACAGGAAACATACTCAGACAGGAAATATAGACTCAGACCAGAAAAATAGACTCGGACAGGAAATATAGACTCGGACAGGAAATATAGACTCGGACAGGACACACAGACTGTGTGTGAAAACCATATGCACGCGTAAAATTTCTACAGGGAGCATAAAAATAAGATGACAATTTGTAGGTTTGACTGTAGACTCGTCATCTTATGGGTCTCCCTGAACATTTCCTACTCTGACTTTGTAAGTTAATAATAAACATATATATATGTTCATCTTCCAAGCAGAGCAAGTAATATCTCATAGTGAAAGTCACCAATTAATATCTCATAATGAAAGTCACCAATTAATATCTCATAGTGAGTCACCAATTAATATCTCATAGTGAAAGTCACCAATTAATATCTCATAGTGAGTCACCAATTAATATCTCATAGTGAAAGTCACCAATTAATATCTCATAATGAAAGTCACCAATTAATATCGCATAATGAAAGTCACCAATTAATATCTCATAGTGAAAGTCACCAATTAATATCTCATAGTGAAAGTCACCAATTAATATCTCATAATGAAAGTCACCAATTAATATCTCATAGTGAAAGTAACCAATTAATATCTCATAGTGAAAGTCACCAATTAATATCTCATAGTGAAAGTCACCAATTAATATCTCATAGTGAAAGTCACCAATTAATATCTCATAGTGAAAGTCACAAATTAATATCTCATAATGAAAGTCACCAATTAATATCTCATAGTGAAAGTCACCAATTAATATCTCATAGTGAAAGTCACCAATTAATATCTCATAATGAAAGTCACCCATTAATATCTCATAGTGAAAGTCACCAATTAATATCTCATAGTGATTGAGTCACCAATTAATATCTCATAATGAAAGTCACCAATTACTATCTCATAGTGAAAGTCACCAATTAATATCTCATAGTGAAAGTCACCAATTAATATCTCATAGTGAAAGTCACCAATTAATATCTCATAATGAAAGTCACCAATTAATATCTCATAGTGAAAGTCACCAATTAATATCTCATAGTGAAAGTCACCAATTGTGTTGCCATTCTATAAACCCAGGCCCCTGTGACAATATCAGTCCAACAACGACCCTGTATAGTTATGCTATTGTTACCACAGGGATCTGTCAAACTTTCGCTTGTAAGATATTAACTGTATAAATGAACATACTTTCTAAATAAGCTGCCAATTCGCGGTCATCTGCACGCAGGGCCTGCATTCTTGGTGTATTGCCTTGGTTATCTTTCCTAGTTAGGCAGGCCCGGGCCTCAACCAGCACACAGCATATTGTCCTTCGCTGGTACCAAGCTGCTTTATGCAATGCAGTTTGACCTCTGAAACATGCGAAAGAAAACATTTAAATCATTGTTTCAGACAGGTATGTTCGATACTTGTCACACAGGCCAATAACCTCAAATCGGATGGTTCTGTCTATTGACTGAAAATACGATAACCCATTTGATTCTGGATACTGTTCTAACAGTATTTGCAAAGAACATAGAGCCAGATCAGCCGCCACGGAATGTTTCGTCTGATCAGGCTCTATGCTGTTTGCTACTCAGATAATCTTGCTAAGACACTTGGCTATGTAGCAAACAACATAGATTCTGATCAGCACGTAGCGTCACACTGCGGCCTATCTGGATCTATGTTGTTTGCAAAAGCCTTTAAATGTATCCAGAATGAAATGGGTTAAAGGGTTGTCAAAGGTTATACATAGCGTATATTCATTGTATCTATTTACAATACCCACAACAGTCAATTTAATTTCATTTAATTTTGTCTGGACAAAGTCGATGAAAATATTCACAGAATAAAAGGTGATTTGTTATAAGTTGATAATGTGGTTAATGCTTAAAATGCTCAATAAATTGAAAGAATGTGCAAACAACATAAATCCAGATCAGCTAATGCCGTGTTGGATCAGGATCTATGTTGTTTGCTATTCAGCCAAGAGTTTTAACTCCATTATCCGAACAGTAAATAGATTGGAGCCAGATCAGATGGCACGTTTTGTGCACGTTTTGTGCCATTTGATCTGGCTCTATGCTGTCTGCAAAAATAGTAATGGTTACATTCATGCAGCTATCTGCAGTCATAGCCGAAGAAGTTACAGCCCAGACAGTGTGAAAACTATATGCAGTGCATAAAAACACATAAATAGGCTTTTACATAATTTTATGCTTTAGTAAAACTACTCACTTTTCATAGTCCACCATGTCTAATATCACAGGAGGGGCTGTAATAGAGAAAACATTGTCCATGAAGCATGAAGGTGTCAATATGAGGATCGAATAACATCCGCAGTTTGGCTCACCCGAGTCTGCTGTCAACATACCCGTATAACACAATAAGATTCATTCACAAGAGTCTGCCAACAACCTATGCACAGAACACCTTCAGATATACTCACCCGGGCAGGCGGTGTTTAAGCTCACGACCCTTGGGTATCCAGTATTAAACAGCATATCACTGCTATGTCCCACATCTGTTGCTTTTTGCCTTTTGTGGCTTGTCACATTTTGCTAAGACTCAGTTTGTTTACCATAATTATATAAGACAAAACCCCAACTTTCACAACCATAATCATAAGACACAACCCCAACTTTCATAACAATAATCATAAGACATAAGCCCAACTTTCACAACCATAATCATAAGTGAGTGAGTGAGGATTTGGTTTAACGGTGCATCAGCACAGTTCAGGATATCTACAATTAAAAATATTATGTAGATAGCATAATGTATGTATTAAAATTGTAATGACAGAAAGTCAATTGCAACAAAATTTATCAAGCTGTAAAAATGATGATAAATAAACCGTCAAAAAATGCAATAATGTATTTAAAATCAACAGTGTCGAAAAGCTCCTTCATTGTCACAACTGTATAATATTTTTAGGATCATACATGTTCTATCACATGATGTATCAGCAAAATTCAAGGCTAAATCAATATCCTCTACTTCTGCTGAAAATATAGACACATGATCAGGTAGCTGTAATTTAGAATTATGTAATTTACTGACAGCAGCACAGCCAACTCTGTTGCCGGCTTTAGATCCATCTGTATATATATTGGTGTATAATCTGAAAACATGGTTCTGATTTCATTTAATTTTGATCTAAACATTAGCGGGTTAGTATATGATTTCAGGTTATTACAACCCCAATTTTCACAATCATAAGACACAACCTAAACTTTCACAACCATAATCATAAGACACAACCCAAACTTTCACAACCATAATTATAAGACACAACCCCAACTTTCACAACCATAATCATAAGACACAACCCCAACTTTCACAACCATAATTATAAGACACAACCCCAACTTTCACAACCATAATCATAAGACACAACCCCAACTTTCACAACCATAATCATAAGACACAACCCCAACTTTCACAACCATAATCATAAGACACAACCCCAACTTTCACAACCATAATTATAAGACACAACCCCAACTTTCACAACCATAATTATAAGACACAACCCCAACTTTCACAACCATAATCATAAGACACAACCCCAATTTCACAATCATAAGACACAACCTAAACTTTCACAACCATAATCATAAGACACAACCCAAACTTTCACAACCATAATTATAAGACACAACCCCAACTTTCACAACCATAATTATAAGACACAACCCCAACTTTCACAACCATAATCATAAGACACAACCCCAACTTTCACAACCATAATTATAAGACACAACCCCAACTTTCACAAACATAATCATAAGACACAACCCCAACTTTCACAACCATAATCATAAGACACAACCCCAACTTTCACAACCATAATCATAAGACACAACCCCAACTTTCACAACCATAATTATAAGACACAACCCCAACTTTCACAACCATAATTATAAGACACAACCCCAACTTTCACAACCACAACCATAATCATAAGACACAACCCCAACTTTCACAACCATAATTATAAACTGTTATTGAAGCTGATTTACAACAGCAGTTGTATAATCTACCTGAGCAATGGCATGAAATTAAATCTGTGCAATTTATTTCCTTTTCCTTTCAAATATACAGGTGTAGAAGATTAACCTTGTTTATTTCTGCTTCATTAAATCAACATTGAAAGTGATATACCGAGTAATGATAGATTTTAATGTTTACGAGTGGAATAGAAACACATACCTTCTTCCTATCACTGTTAATAAACTGTGAATGGAATATGACACTTACTTATGAACATATTGGAAATGATATATTGTTTAAACTGAACACTTGCCCTATATCCTCTGCTGCTATTTTAATCTTTGTTAACCCATTCAACACCTAGTAACTCACATGGACTGGGCAATGATATTTTTGGACCAATAAATTAATAAGAAAATTACATTTGGACCAGTTCATTTATCAAAATGAGTAATTCTGTCTAAAAATAGTAATATTACTGGCAAAATGTGCAGCTCTTCACGAGATGGCTCGATGGCTCGTCACTAGCCGGCTCACCTAGATCTACACTTTCTGTAAGCCTATTTAGAGGTCTGTGGTGTTGAAAGGGTTAACCAGCAACATATAAATATAAATAAAGAGTTCATTCATATCTGTGGCTGCATTGATAGGAAACGAAATTCTGCTACAGTTATTACAGAACAGGTGCAAAACCAATTGCAATATATGAGAAGTTTGGGATGTGAAACAACCATACTTTAGATTCTCAACATTTTCTAAACAGGCTGTGAAATTCCGCACTGGTGCCATGACGTAATAGTTTATACAAATTTAATTTAGCTCGATTGCGAAAAAAGTTATTACAACTTTATATTAATCACTCTCAAGATCTCAATCCTGATGGAATCCATCGCCACGAGGGAGAGAGAAGAGGCAATGTGGAAATTAAATGCCTTGCCTAATTTCACAATCATAACGGCTCCAGTGGGGCTCAATCTCCGGGCCTTTCGCACCTGAAGCGAACAGGCCACCACTGTGCTATCACTACGTAAAAGAAATAAGTTGGAAGTAAGGCATAATATTATGAAAATGTCATTAATCATTGTGAAGTCTAATGAACATTGGATGATAATTATTCTAGTTAGAGAGAGTGAAATGATAAATTATTAGTAATCAAAGGGCAGACCTACCAACCTATGTGATTCAGTCAGGAGTTTCCCAATTCGCAATCCCTAACCCGATCCTCCCCCTTGGGAGCCTCATTCTCTTGATTTGAGAAAATATAATTGGCACACAAATATTTCGTTCGTAATTGACATTTTATTCACTGCTGTAAGCTGCCGAATATCATAATTATGTTGCGTGAGGTTATTGGTCCGTAACAAAATTACTGATGATCCAAGCTTTATGAATGGTGACACAAAGTTGTTGAATGAGGTACATCAGTTACTGCCCCTGAATAATCCCTAAAAGTATATAGGTCCTCTTAAGTGTTTCCTGTTTTTATCGTGGTTTCCTTTGCACAACATGCTATCACTTTTCATCTGATTTCTCATCTTATAATTATTAAACTACTATATCTCGACAGTAAATCCAATGAGCACTTATTTCTAAAGATTTGTTATCAATTAATTAAAGCGACACTACATCGGTGAAATCGCAAATGTCTGCAGAATATAATTTGCTTTTATATGGTATAATATTTTTCCAAATATTTGCCTCAAAACCTGAGTATTTCAACAAATAAACAAACCTCCGACAAACAAATACAATATGGCTATATGTTATATAGAACTATATGGATTGACCAGGACTATAGCTAGATAAAACAGTAACACGAAACCTCCGACAAACAAATACAATATGGCTATATGTTATATAGAACTATATGGATTGACCAGGACTATAGCTAGATAAAACAGTAACCTCCGACAAACAAATACAATATGGCTATATGTTATATAGAACTATATGGATTGACCAGGACTATAGCTAGATAAAACAGTAACACGAAACCTCCGACAAACAAATACAATATGGCTATATGTTATATAGAACTATATGGATTGAACCAGGACTATAGCTAGATAAAACAGTAACCTCCGACAAACAAATACAATATGGCTATATGTTATATAGAACTATATGGATTGAACCAGGACTATAGCTAGATAAAACAGTAACCTCCGACAAACAAATACAATATGGCTATATGTTATATAGAACTATATGGATTGAACTAGGACTATAGCTAGATAAAACGGGCCCTGATTGAACATATTAAATTTAGAACGTGCCGGAAATATTTGTCTGAAGGGAGTGGTGTCGAAAAATACACTGTAACTATTTATGTTATACTAATACTACACTAAAATAATAAGATGGGTGTCAGTGGCATATAAAGCAGTAACTATTGCTGATGGATGGTCATGATCATAGTACGTAGATATTGTGTGGCACAAAGAGTGGGAACGAGGAAATACCTGTAATTTATTTGTATAAAACATCAATGTATCTATCAATTTCCTGTTGTATATATATACACACTTTACTTCCCTCGACATACACGGATTACATATAAATAAACATAAATTTACATATGAACGAACTTATATAACTACTAAGACATTTACTGAGAAAGATCCTTATAACAGTGTAATGATGCAATATTTCTGCTTATAATTTCCTAATAATTAAAACAAATGCAAAATATAAACTATATATCGATATATACGTGTGTTTTACGTTTATTTATCGTCGCTACCGGTTGCCCATATGAGCGACGCCTCCTGAAGATATTAGTCATTTTAGATTTTGGAGGATAGTGCAATGATACACACAGAGACCCATTCCAGAGTCTCCTCTGGTTCTTTTACGTGCACAGTGTAAAGCATCGACACAAGACCTCGGTTTAACGTCCCATCTGAAAGACTTAATTTTATTAGGGTCAGACGGGGGATCGAACCTGCGATCGCTGGATTACCAGTCGAGCGTGTTACCACTGGACTACAGATCCGTCTGTATATTGATATATAAATATCAGGCTTGATATTTATGGTGCATCACATAGCCTGGAGCATTCAGATTAGTAAAAAACCATCAACAATTAAAATTCAACAAAAAATGACGGTCTTTGTACAAACATTGCCAATAACAGTGAAATTAAATTGCTCATCAAGCATGAATATCGTTAATCTTTGTACCGATTTATCTTTAAATGTATCTAGCTAGAATTTTTATCTGTAGTCTATAAATAATATTTGTTAAATGTTTACGGTACATACAATTAATTTCCATATCTATATCTAATAAAGGGTTAATCATTATTTTCTAATTTTAAAACGGCAGTTTTCCCGTTATTACAATATAGTTTTCATGGTAGCTTGTCGGAGGATATTAATTCGAGACACGTGTTGTGAAATAACGATATCTGATTGGATTATTTATTAGTTTGATTGACAGGCAGCTACTGGTCAATTGGGCCAGAATTGATTGATTGACAGTGTTGCTTTCATAAGAGACTGGTTGATAGATAATTTGTTACATAATCAGCAACATTTAACCCTTTCAACACCACAGACCTCTAAATTGGCTTACAAAAAAGTGTAGATCCAGATGAGCCGGCTCGTGACGAGCCGTCTCATCAGGATCTGCACTTTTTTCAAGTAATATAACTATTTTTAGAATATTTTTTACCCATTTTGATAAATGAACTGATCCAAATGTAATTTTGTTATTAATTTATTGGTCTAAAAATATCATGGACCAGTCCATGTCAGTTACTTGGTGTTGAATGGGTTAAATGTCTTTCGTCTAAAATTTCATGCCTCCAACTGATTACAGGTAAACAAACTTAAATAGATGTTGTTTACATATTTTGTTATTGAAAATGATGACAATAGAAAATCAGTGAGTGTATGTAAAATTTACCATTTCTAGCACCCAACGTACCAGTACACCTTATGGCCATGTATATATATATATATGGTACTATAATATTTAGTATTAAATAAAAAATGTGAACATACCATTTTTAATGAGATACTGGACGATTTCTTTATGACCGAACCTTGCTGCGTGGTGCAGAGCGGTCATTCCGTACTGATCAGTGCACAGTAGGTCGGCTCCAGTATCGTGCAGTTCTGACAACTTGCGCAAATCTCCTCTCTTAGATGCATCAATCATCACTGAAATGTGGGGGAAGAATTATATAGTTGCTGGAATGTGGGGGAAGAACTATATAGCTGCTGGAATGTGGGGGAAGAATTATATAGCTGGTGGAATGTGGGGGAAGAACTATATAGCTGGTGGAATGTGGGGGAAGAACTATATAGCTGGTGGAATGTGGGGGAAGAATTATATAGCTGCTGGAATGTGGGGGAAGAACTATATAGCTGGTGGAATGTGGGGGAAGAACTATATAGCTGGTGGAATGTGGGGGAAGAACTATATAGCTGCTGGAATGTGGGGGAAGAACTATATAGCTGCTGGAATGTGGGGGAAGAACTATATAGCTGGTGGAATGTGGGGGAAGAACTATATAGCTGCTGGAATGTGGTGAAATATTAAAGTAATATTCCAGTTCAAACTCACTCTCACAATTTCTACAGAAGTTGTTTTTCATACAATTTTATTCATTACAAAACTGTATTACTGGTACCCATGTTTACAGCCTTATTACCGGTACCCATGTTTACAGTAAAGAAATCCATCCATTTTAACCCTTTCCTTCATAGAGATTTAGGTTAATTAATATACTATTATTCTCCATACATACAACAGCCATTTAGCTATCATGCAGTGGATAAGTAGTCGCCATATCTATCCCACCTCCATAGATATTACTGGGACTACATGAGATTTAGGTTAATATACTATTATATCTCCATACAAACGACAGCCATTTAGCTATCATGCAGTGGATAAGTAGTCACCATATATATCCCACCTCCATAGATATTACTGGATCTACATGAGATTCTGGCCTTTATTATGAGCATTGGTTTGGCTACTACATTGTCAATGTATGTCGTATTGGTAATGGCGTCAAGTGGTGCTTCTATGAGGGAAAGGGTTTATGAACATTGGTTAAGCTACTACATTGTCAATGTATGTCGTATTGGTAATGGCGTCAAGAGGTGCTTCTATGAGGGAAAGGGTTTATGAACATTGGTTTGGGTACTACATTGTCAATGTATGTTGTATTGGTAATGGCGTCAAGTGGTGCTTCTATGAGGGAAAGGGTTATGAACATTGGTTTAGCTACTACATTGTCAATGTATGTCGTATTGGTAATGGCGTCAAAAAGTGCTTCTATGAGGGAAAGGGTAAAAGGTCTGTATTTGAATAATATTCAAGCAGTTATTTTTCTATTTTTTTTTATAAAGTTTGACATCATCTGTTTCAGGAAGACTTTTTCAAGATATTGAACTAATGAAGCGATGCATAACATTCAACTCACCAGGTCCATGCTGCATGACTAAATGTTGAAAATCGTACTAGACAAGACTAATTGCTACGCCACATTTTCAGGTTATCTCGGTGTAGTTTTGTTCTGAAGCCGTTACAAAATAATGAACGATCTTTCAAATATTCAGAACGTCATTCAGATTACACAATGCCAACCAATCATTTCTAAATACTCAGCCATCGAATAACAAGTGGCTATTGCAGCATGAATACATTATTATTTATGTTATGTTATATTTCGGGTTTTACGCCTGCATCAGCACCAGTTTGGGCTATATCGCCGGTGGGCAGTTTACCTAACACCTTTCCTGGGCAGGCTCCAGCGGTTAACCAGTACTTGGGTGCACCAACCTCCGTAAGAAACTACCACCAACTTTTTCATATAAATGAGACACGGCCCGAGCGGGGCTCGAACCCGTGACCATCAGTGATGATAGGTTACAGTGGTATACAAGTCAGCGACCTTAACCACTCGACCACGGAGGCGGAGCGAACCACATCACTGGTATTTGACACAAGAACAAATGCTTATATTTTACAGAGCTAAATATTCACATCATGGTTTATATTCACATGACCTTTAGTTTGACCTTTCATGGTCATAGCAATGTCATACGATATAGCCCAATTTAAAGCCCACATGAGGTTTCCCATACATATCTCACTAAGATATGCGCCTATCTTGACACATTGCTCACCACCCTAACCAGAACAATACCAAAGTCGAAGCACATCCTCCTGGAATAGCCCTATCTATATCCACAAAGTATCCATCAAAATCCATCAATGACTTGTCGAATTATTCTGTCCACACACAAACACAGACAGATGCAGCCCAAAACAATAAGCCCTGTTCCTAATGGTGGGGTTAATAATAGCAGCAGATTGAAAGCATGACAAATATCTAGAGGTAACTTGTTGTCTGACCGTGGCTCATAGATAGGCCTGTAGTTGCACCGGAATCACACAAGGTATAATACTATATGCGTGTACCGTGGCTCATAGATAGGACTGTAGTTGCACTGGAATCACACAGGGTATAATACTATATGCGTGTACCGTGGCTTATAGATAGGACTGTAGTTGCAGCGGAATCACACAGGGTATAATACTATATGCGTGTACCGTGGCACATAGATAGGACTGTAGTTGCACCGGAATCACACAGGGTATAATACTATATGCGTGTACCGTGGCTCATAGATAGGACTGTAGTTGCACGGAAGCACACAGGGTATAATACTATATGCGTGTACCGTGGCTCATAGATAGGACTGTAGTTGCACCGGAATCACACAGGGTATAATACTATATGCGTGTACCGTGGCTCATAGATAGGACTGTAGTTGCACCGGAATCACACAGGGTATAATACTATATGCGTGTACCGTGGCACATAGATAGGACTGTAGTTGCACCGGAATCACACAGGGTATAATACTATATGCGTGTACCGTGGCTCATAGATAGGACTGTAGTTGCACCGGAATCACACAGGGTATAATACTATATGCGTGTACCGTGGCTCATAGATAGGACTGTAGTTGCACCGGAATCACACAGGGTATAATACTATATGCGTGTACCGTGGCTCATAGATAGGACTGTAGTTGCACCGGAATCACACAGGGTATAATACTATATGCGTGTACCGTGGCTCATAGATAGGACTGTAGTTGCACCGGAATCACACAGGGTATAATACTATATGCGTGTACCGTGGCTCATAGATAGGACTGTAGTTGCACCGGAATCACACAGGGTATAATACTATATGCGTGTACCGTGGCTCATAGATAGGACTGTAGTTGCACCGGAATCACACAGGGTATAATACTATATGCGTGTACCGTGGCTCATAGATAGGACTGTAGTTGCACCGGAATCACACAGGGTATAATACTATATGCGTGTACCGTGGCTCATAGATAGGACTGTAGTTGCACCGGAATCACACAGGGTATAATACTATATGCGTGTACCGTGGCTCATAGATAGGACTGTAGTTGCACCGGAATCACACAGGGTATAATACTATATGCGTGTACCGTGGCTCATAGATAGGACTGTAGTTGCACCGGAATCACACAGGGTATAATACTATATGCGTGTACCGTGGCTCATAGATAGGACTGTAGTTGCACCGGAATCACACAGGGTATAATACTATATGCGTGTACCGTGGCTCATAGATAGGACTGTAGTTGCACCGGAATCACACAGGGTATAATACTATATGCGTGTACCGTGGCTCATAGATAGGACGTAGATGCACCGGAATCACACAGGGTATAATACTATATGCGTGTACCGTGGCTCATAGATAGGACTGTAGTTGCACCGTAATCACACAGGGTATAATACTATATGCGTGTACAGTGGCTCATAGATAGGACTGTGGTTGCACCGGAAGCACACAGGGTATAATGCTATATGCGTGTACCGTGGCTCATAGATAGGACTGTAGTTGCACCGGAATCACACAGGGCATAATACTATATGCGTGTACCGTGGCTCATAGATAGGACTGTAGTTGCGCCGGAATCACACAGGGTATAATACTATATGCGTGTACCGTGGCTCATAGATAGGACTGTAGTTGCACCGTAATCACACAGGGTATAATACTATATGCGTGTACCGTGGCTCATAGATAGGACTGTGGTTGCACCGGAAGCACACAGGGTATAATGCTATATGCGTGTACCGTGGCTCATAGATAGGACTGTAGTTGCACCGGAATCACACAGGGCATAATACTATATGCGTGTACCGTGGCTCATAGATAGGACTGTAGTTGAACCGGAATCACACAGGGCATAATACTATATGCGTGTACCGTGGCTCATAGATAGGACTGTAGTTGCACCGGAATCACACAGGGTATAATGCTATATGCGTGTACCGAGGCTCATAGATAGGACTGTAGTTGCACCGGAATCACACAGGGTATAATGCTATATGCGTGTACCGTGGCTCATAGATAGGACTGTAGTTGCACCGGAATCACACAGGGTATAATACTATATGCGTGTACCGTGGCTCATAGATAGGACTGTAGTTGCACCGGAATCACACAGGGTATAATACTATATGCGTGTACCGTGGCTCATAGATAGGACTGTAGTTGCACCGGAATCACACAGGGTATAATGCTATATGCGTGTACCGTGGCTCATAGATAGGACTGTAGTTGCACCGGAATCACACAGGGTATAATGCTATATGCGTGTACCGTGGCTCATAGATAGGACTGTAGTTGCACCGGAATCACACAGGGTATAATGCTATATGCGTGTACCGTGGCTTATAGATAGGACTGTAGTTGCACCGGAATCACACAGGGTATAATACTATATGCGTGTACCGTGGCTCATAGATAGGACTGTAGTTGCACCGGAATCACACAGGTATAATACTATATGCGTGTACCGTGGCTCATAGATAGGACTGTGGATGCACCGGAAACACACAGGGTATAATGCTATATGCGTGTACCGTGGCTCATAGATAGGACTGTAGTTGCACCGGAATCACACAGGGTATAATGCTATATGCGTGTACCGTGGCTTATAGATAGGACTGTAGTTGCACCGGAATCACACAGGGTATAATACTATATGCGTGTACCGTGGCTCATAGATAGGACTGTAGTTGCACCGGAATCACACAGGGTATAATACTATATGCGTGTACCGTGGCTCATAGATAGGACTGTAGTTGCACCGGAATCACACAGGGTATAATGCTATATGCGTGTACCGTGGCTCATAGATAGGACTGTAGTTGCACCGGAATCACACAGGGTATAATGCTATATGCGTGTACCGTGGCTCATAGATAGGACTGTAGTTGATCCGGAATCACACAGGGTATAATACTATATGCGTGTACCGTGGCTCATAGATAGGACTGTAGTTGCACCGGAATCACACAAGGTATAATACTATATGCGTGTACCGTGGCTCATAGATAGGACTGTGGTTGCACCGGAAGCACACAGGGTATAATGCTATATGCGTGTACCGTGGCTCATAGATAGGACTGTAGTTGCACCGGAATCACACAGGGTATAATACTATATGCGTGTACCGTGGCTCATAGATAGGACTGTAGTTGCACCGGAAGCACACAGGGTATAATGCTATATGCGTGTACCGTGGCTCATAGATAGGACTGTAGTTGCACCGGAAGCACACAGGGTATAATGCTATATGCGTGTACCGTGGCTCATAGATAGGACTGTAGTTGCACCGGAAGCACACAGGGTATAATGCTATATGCGTGTACCGTGGCTCATAGATAGGACTGTAGTTGCACCGGAAGCACACAGGGTATAATGCTATATGCGTGTACCGTGGCTCATAGATAGGACTGTAGTTGCACCGGAAGCACACAGGGTATAATGCTATATGCGTGTACCGTGGCTCATAGATAGGACTGTAGTTGCACCGGAAGCACACAGGGTATAATGCTATATGCGTGTACCGTGGCTCATAGATAGGACTGTAGTTGCACCGGAAGCACACAGGGTATAATGCTATATGCGTGTACCTGCTCACAATCATGCACAACAACTTACTTTCTTTTTTTAATTAATTTAATTTATTTGCAATCTATGTGTATCTACAAGTACCTAATCTAAACATTTAAATATGATAAGAAATTGACATAGACTATTTTGTATATTTTGTAGCTCTCATCCACTCTCGCCCTCTCAATTTCTCACCAAGCACTCTCACAACCATACACACATTCATACAGCATACGCAAGTATCAGCAGGTACAGAAACACTCTCACAACAATACACACATTCATACAGCATACGCACGTATCAGCAGGTACAGAAGCACTATCACTACCATACACACATTCATACAGCATACGCACGTATCAGCAGGTACAGAAGCACTATCACTACCATACACACATTCATACAGCATACGCAAGTATCAGCAGGTACAGAAGCACTCTCACAACCATACACACATTCATACAGCATACGCACGTATCAGCAGGTACAGAAGCACTCTCACAACCATACGCAAGTATCAGCAGGCACAGAAGCACTCTCACAACCATACACACATTCATATAGCATACACACGTATCAGCAGGTACAGAAACAAATTCAGTATGTTTACGAGATACTTCTACCGTATTCCAAATATATGTTACCAAACTCCTAAAACTAACAAAAAATGAATAACTACTGTTAACAACTTACTTTTATCGACTGGCGAGAGAGGTTTTGGTTTCTCTCCACTAGCTGTAAAATGGAAGGGTTTTTCCGGGTTGACATTGGGTGCATTTGGGGAGCCTGGTTCGGAGCTGAAAACATGCACAAGTCAGTGAGTTCAATACAGGTTCCTGGAAAAACTGTTAAGTGTTTTCATTCTGCATTATAACAATGTGCTCAATAAAGCTAAAACTGTGTCAGTCACAATGGCACAGTGCAAACAAGTGTTATACAGCGTACAAAACATAGAACAAAACAGTGAAAATAACCTGGTTACAGTAAAGTACATGTATTAGTAAATTATCAATTTTTGAACGACTACCATAAATACTCGCCCATAGGTCGATCTTTTGTACCAGAAAAAGGCCCTAAATATTGCGCTTTGACTTGATGCCAGAGAGACAACAACTGTATAATCAGTACTCAAGTTCATCTAAAACCAAATATCACACCCCTACAAACCAACTAAAGATCGAGGTCAACCTATAGGTGAATTATTTGTCACATTTTTGATGAAGGCAGACCCCAGGTACACATCCTTGCTACATTTTCATAGTCTGTGACTACCAAAGGCATCTTCCAACATTCCGTAACCCAGAGGTCTCCCAGTGTTGTTTAACATTTGTGTAAAATCTGACATTTTCCTTTGGCTGCTTCCAGGCTATTAAGCTTGAGAAATAAACTAAATTCAACTGTCACCTTGTGGAAGTCGTGATAGCGCAGTGGGAGCCCGTTCACTTCAGGTGTGAAAGGCTCGGAGTTTGCACCCTGCTGGAGATATTACGATTGTGCCCTTAGGCAATGCATTTTAATTCCATATCCCTCATCTCTCTCCCTCGTGACAATGGATTCTATCAGGAATGAGGTCTCGAGAGTGATTAATATAAGTTGAAAGAACCTGTTTCTCAATTGAGCTAAAATAAATTTGTATAAACTAACTGTGACTGTAACCATTATGCTTATACATTACATTGTATAAAAGCAAGTGATTATGTAATGGATGATGTTTGGGGTTTAAAGTCACACCAACAGCTTAGGTCATTATGTCCACTCTCCAGCTATTTAGAGGAAGGACGGACACCAGTGGGATTCGAACATAGTGGTGAAGGGCAAAGATTTGAAGTCAACAATCGTAACTATTCAGCCATGGAGGTTCCCTGTGACACGGATGAAGAAGAATAAGTGGTCACCTGTTATTAGAGCCAGGTTGATTAGGTGGTGACAACAAGTTTTCTGTGCTTTCTGGTCTTGTTAGGTTTTGCTCAAATCTAAAAACACATAGGGTGAATCAGAGAATTAATCAACATGCAGTTGCCGAGGCACCTAAAACTTTCACAATCAAAAATCGGACCAGACCAAAATTGGTCACACATATTCATTATTTCAATATTTATACATTATCTAGTTTTCATGTTACTAAAGATTTCATGATTGTATATTTTTTTTGTAGCAGTTTTCGGTTTTTTAGAACAAGTCTTAGGATTATAAAATTGCTCGGGGATCGTTGGCCCAGTAATTGTAGACGTCATGGCAGCTACGTAATTACATCGTATTATTTATTATCGAAATGGTGTACAACCGCTCTTGTCCAACATTTCCATCAATGCTATAAAAGTATTACTGCTTCGTGTGCATTGTTACAACACTATTACAAAAACACAAGAAAAGGGTGATAAAGAAAAATTAGAAAGTTAACAAAAACATGAAAAAACCAAAACGACAAATGAATCTAAATTCACCTTTCTGTCAACAGCATCATTGTATTTATTAACCCTTTCAACACCACAGACCTCTAAATTGGCTTACAAAAAGTGTAGATCCAGATGAGCCGGCTCGTGACGAGCCGTCTCATCAGGATCTGCACTTTTTGCAAGTAGTATTACTAATTTTAGACAAAATTACCCATCATGATAAATGAACTGGTCCGAATGTAATTTTCTTATTCATTTATTGGTCTAAGAATATCATGGACCAGTCCATGTCAGTTACTTGGTGTTGAATGAGTTAATGAGGCATATACCATTCATGTAATTTGAACAGAAAAGTATTTTGTATACTAGTGTTACGATGAAGTAACACAGTGTTAGGTATTAGCATGATCTTGGCAGGCAATGTCGCTGTAGCGTTGCAGGTTAGGCACACAATACTTATACATAGATATAACGGTACATAAGATAATGATAGTTCAAGTTATTATATTAACAATCTGAAGATGTGAACAATTGCCATAAAATGCTGATGGTTTAGTTGGCTTTACACTAGTTGCTTGGTTCCAGACTTAGTCATACAGTTATGTTACGTTATATTTCGGGTTTTACGCCTGCATCAGCACCATTTTGGGCTATATCGCCGGCGGGCAGTTTACCTAACAACACCTTTCCTGGGCAGGCTCCAACGGTTAACCAGTACTTGGGTGCACCAACCTACGTAAGAAACTGCCAACTTTTTCATATAAATGAGACTTAGTCATACAGACAATAGATGTCGTATATATCCGCGATTTTCCAGCTTAAGTTGCTCCAGGGAAACTCACAGTTGCCATACCATTGATAATTCTCACCTTGGTGATTTGGGCGGAGTGACTGGCATTGAGAACGTAAACACCAATTCACTCTCCTTCGATGACGTGAAATTGTTCTGCTTCACAACCGACGTGTTCTTATCCTCAATGTTCTCCAAGTTGTTGTTGTTGCGACCCTTAAAGGGTAGTTCGTGGTCAAGTATATAAAGGTCCTCCGATGATATGTCAGTGATGTAGTGCAAGTTTTCCTGAGATCGATCTATTCGGAAAAACCTCTCAGCGGTTGTTGCTGTTAGAAACATACATGTCATTAAACCGCATAATATATTTTAATTATCTCAAAATATATACTACTATTTCTATAATAAATGAAAAAGCTGGTTTGTTATCTTATTCTTCCAGACATTTAGTGTATGTAAATCGTGTCTAAATTGCCATCATTTCCAATGAACTCATAAAACACGAAGACATCAGCTGAATTTATAATTGGAAACATTTCATAAGAGGCTTTTATTAAAATAATTAGATAGTTTAGACTTTTCAGTTTCTAGTCAAGTTAGGCACAATGCAACCTCACAATGTTTGTGAGGATCTGTGTGTGTGTTTTGCGTTTATTTATCGTCGCTACCGGTTGCCCATATGAGCGATAGTGCATGATACAGACAGAGACCCATTCCAGAATCTCAGTAGAGATTAAATGGTTCCTAACCAGATTGAACACATTAGAGATTAAATGGTTCCTAACCAGACAAACACAGTAGAGATTAAATGGTTCCTAACCAGACAAACACAGTAGAGATTAAATGGTTCCTAACCAGACAAACACAGTAGAGGTTAAATGGTTCCTAACCAGACAAACACAGTAGAGATTAAATGGTTCCTAACCAGATTGAACACAGTAGAGATTAAATGGTTCCTAACCAGACAAACACAGTAGAGATTAAATGGTTCCTAACCAGACAAACACAGTAGAGATTAAATGGTTCAACCAGATTGAACACAGTAGAGATTAAATGGTTCCTAACCAGACAACACAGTAGAGATTAAATGGTTCCTAACCAGACAAACACAGTAGAGATTAAATGGTTCCTAACCAGACAAACACAGTAGAGATTAAATGGTTCCTAACCAGATTGAACATTCTGGTTTCATATCTCATTTATAGATCTCGACATGGTAATGCGACTTACAGTCTAGGAAGCACCATTTGGTTGAGAGTGATGTACAGGTGGAATCTGTGAGCTCGGCAGTCGTTACTTGGTCCTAAAATATAAATCAACATTAACCCATTTCATTCTGGATACCGTTCAAACAGTATTTGCAAAGAACATAGAGCCAGATCAGCTGCCACGGAATGTGCTGTCTGATCAGGCTCTATGCTGTTTGCTATTCAGGTGATCTTGCTAAGACACTTGACTATGTAGCAAACAACATAGATCCTGATCAGCACGTGAATTTATTTTAGTACAATGTATGTAAGTTGCTATTGCTTGAAGCTACACTCGATTACTGCCTTTGGATCTAGGTGATTTAGAATTAGCTCCCTTTAATACTCTTCCTATAGGAACAAATGAAATGGGGTCATTTTACATTATGATATATTGAGAAAGCTTAAAACACAATGTCATCGTCCCAAGGGTGTCTCGCCCGCGTGATTTACCGTGTCCGTGTTGGGTCAGAGCAATAAAAAAATGTATTTCATGCTTTCCAACGAATTGCCAAATTTCAAGTTCAAGGTCAGTGGTACGGTGACTTACTGTGGGTGTAGAGAATTAGTCATTGGCTGTGAATGCAACAATAACTTTGAGATGGTTGTTGAGAAATGATAATATTTTAGGCTTTTTTTTACACGCATAAATAATTTCTGAAATCAGTACTATTTTTGGTCATAATTCAAGTTCAAGGTCACTCTTTGAGGTTGGGGACTTACTGCGGTTATAGAGATTTAGTTCTCAGTGTACGTGAAGATTCAAGGCATTAACTTTTGAAGCTATTGAGAAATGATAAATGTTTTGAGCTGTTTTTCGAACAGCAACGTCTCAGGGTAACCGCGTTTACTGGAATATAAACACAGTATACTGGAAGCTGCTAAACATGGAGAGCATAATAACATGTAAATATACTTTACAAACTATGGACCCTCTAAAAGTTCCCCCTCCCCTATCCAAAAGAAAGAGTATACTTCCTGCGTATGCTATGTTATATTTCGGGTTTTACGCCTGCATCAGCACCATTTTGGGCTATATCGCTGGCGGGCAGTTTACCTAACAACACCTTTCCTGGGCAGGCTCCAACGGTTAACCAACGATGCACCAACCTCCGTAAGAAACTGCCAACTTTTTCATATAAATGAGACACGGTCTGAGCGGGGCTCGAACCCGTGACCATCAGTGATGATAGGTTACAGTGGTATACAAGTCAGCGACCGCAACCACTCGACCACGGAGGCGGAACTTCCTGCGTATGATTCGCTACAATTATATCAATATAATTTCGTGTTCCATTCCGTCATCTTCTCACAGTAAACACACTTGTATTGTTACCGGATGCATAGTGTGCATTGTAAGCCATTCAACTAAACTGTCCCACACGAATAAAACACATGTGGTCACTCTCAGTGACTGGAATATGGTGGCACTGAACAGCTGTTCGGTCACATGACCATCCATGTGTGACATGGAATATATTCTAAATATAGACCTGAATTATGTACATTTCAGTCAAAGGGACATAACTCTGTTTAATTAAAAGATTTCACATTGTTACACATATGTAAAGGAATTGTTCGTACCTCATGAAGACTGTTGATGTAGGTTCGAACCTCTTCCAGGTTTGCATTGTTGTCTACCACGATGATTCCAATGGGTACAGCTATCAATATACAACTTATATTGTGCAGTTACATGATATTTATCTTCTATATCGGTAAACTATCTCTATACATACTTACAACGTCACATCAGGCATTTATATCTACTAAATCACATCATTTTATAATTAACAAAAACACTAAACAAGATTTAAAGTTGATAACATAAATATTAATACTGGCATGCAAGCAATTGTGGCACAATAGCAGTTTCTGCACAGTAGCAGTTTCTGCACAGTTGCAGTTTCCACACAGTAGCAGTGACAGCTGAGGTCAGGTGACGACTCTCTGACTATTATTGGTGGAAGACGACCCCTGGTGGAACGCTTTAGGCCTCATGAGAAATTGTACCATAAAAGATGCTTTTAGTTTATACAAATTTATTTTAGCTCGATTGCGAAATAAGTTCTTACAACTTATATTAATCGCTCTCAAGACCTCATTCCTGATGGAATTCATCGCCACGAGGGAGAGAGAAGAGGCAACGTGGAATTTAAATGCCTTGCCTAAGGGCACAATCGTAACGGCTCCAGCGGGGCTCGAACTCCAGACCCTTCGCACCTGATGAGAACGCGCATCTACTGCGCTATCACGACTTCCACAAGATGTTTTTAGAATCACATTGCAATACATGTGCTATATCTGGCCAGGCACTGCTTGCATGCCAGTATGCTGTGAAAGCTGCAAAATATTTATTATACATAATTATAAAATCTTATCATTTGTTGGACCCATTAACCCTTTCAACCCCACAGGCCTCTAAATAGGCATATGAAAAGTGTAGATCCAGATGAGCCGGCTCATGACGAGCCGTCTCATCAGGATCTGCACTTTTTTTGCCAGTAATAATTATTACTATTTTTAGATAAAATTACCCATTTTGATAAATGAACTGGTCCAAAGGTAATTTTCTTATTAATTTATTGGTCTGAAAATATCATGGACCAGTCCATGTCAGTTACTTGGGGTTGAATGAGTTAAATACCATTGGACCAGTTCATTTATCAAAATGGGTAATTTTATCTAAAAATAGTAATAATTATTACTGGCAAAAAAGTGCAGATCCTGATGAGACGGCTCGTCACGAGCCGGCTCATCTGGATCTACACTTTTCATAAGCCTATTTAGAGGCCTGTGGGGTTGAAAGGGTTAAATAAGCTATCTATAATCAATAAAAGCTGCAAATTATTTTTATTTATAATATACAATTATTAAACCACTAACTATCCTTAGATACAAAGATAAAGCACTAATGAAGTGTCCCTATTAAAGAGCTGTATTTAGCTAAAAAGTATGTATTACAGACGGATCTGTATAGTCTAGTGGTAAAACGCCGGACTGGTAATCCAGGGATCGCAGGTTCGATACCCCATCTGACCCTAATAAAATTAACAGTCTTTCAGATGGGACGTTAAACCGAGGTCTCGTGTCGGTGCTTTACACCGTGCACGTAAAAGCACCAGAGGAGACTCTGGAATGGGTCTCTGTCTGTATCACTGCATTATCCTCCAAAAATCTAAAATGACTAATCTCTTCAGGAGGCGTCGCTCATATGAGCAACTGGTAGCGAGGATAAATAAATGTAAAACACATACAAAAGGTATGTGTTAAACATATAAACAATGCGTCAACTAAAACATAACTAAACAATGTGAATAATAATACATGAAGCATACATGTAGTTAGCGGTAATTGTTACTATAGAAAATGAAGGACCTCAAAGTGCAAAATATTTGTATATGTTCATATTGTTATTTATGGATAATTCAATAAAATCATGATTCACACTAAAATTTACATTTTTATTTATTGATTTTTTCAATATAAACATGTTTCACACTAAAATTTATACTAAATTTCCATTTTTATTTATTGATTTTTTTCAATATAAATATGTTTCACACTAAAATTTCCATCGTTATTTATTGATTTTTTTCCAATATATTATTATGCATTGTATTTACACGATTTACCTCAAAATCGGTAGCTTGAGCATAGTTGTGCCAGATTCATAACGGCGGTATCCAGGCTATATTATAGTCTAGCGGAGTTCACGACTGTCTAATCATAGGAATACGATCACTATTTACTGTTCCAAAACCCAGACAAAGCGCAAGTTTATGACCCAGTGATGCTATAGGAGTGCTGTATATGTCAGAACTATTACCTAGGACATCACACTCGCACTCAAATTTCAATTGTGTTCATTTTCAATAATTAAGTATCTAATTCTAGGGCATCTATTTTTCTTTGAAAGCCCCGATTTGGAACACGAGTATATTTTAATTGTATTATTGTATAATTGTAACATTGTATGGGTTACGAAAATAGCATCCAAATCAAATCTTGAAAGATACGATTACACATTAGACATCATAAAGCATCAGTTCCTGCCTAGATATAAATGAAACATTGGTTCCCGGCACAGTACAAAAGCCAGGCAGAAGGCAGGTTGTTATTTCATGTTTTCTAAATGGCTTAAAAACATTGTAATATTGTGATGAATGTATTAATTCATATTCAATCTTTATTTTATTTTTTATTAATTGAGTCACACATTCAAAAAGTATTAGTCATTATATTTTTTGGAGGCTAGTGCACAAGATACATGTACAGAAGACGCACCGCACCAATTCCAAGAGCATCTCTGGTTCTTTTACATCCCAGTTGAACAATTTCTAGCTCTATTTATGGGCAACATTTCTCAACTCCAAGTGGGTGAAATTTAAGATATTTAAAACATGGAACAGAAAAATCTTGAGTTCTCAAATTGGACTTTTTGAATCTTGATGAAACATAACTCATTTTATAGGAATTTGAACCTTTGTAATGAGGATAGTCACATGATCACATTAAACCTTTGTAGTGAGGATAGTCACATGATCACATTAAACCTTTGTAGTGAGGATAGTCACATGATCACAACCTTTGTAATGAGGATAGTCACATGATCACATTAAACCTTTGTAGTGAGGATAGTCACATGATCACATTAAACCTTTGTAGTGAGGATAGTCACATGATCACAACCTTCGTAATGAGGATAGTCACATGATCACATTAAACCTTTGTAGTGAGGATAGTCACATGATCACAACCTTCGTAATGAGGATAGTCACATGATCACATTAAACCTTTGTAGTGAGGATAGTCACATGATCACAACCTTCGTAATGAGGAGTCACATGATCACATTAAACCTTTGTAGTGAGGATAGTCACATGATCACAACCTTCATAATGAGGATAGTCACATGATCACATTAAACCTTTGTAGTGAGGATAGTCACATGATCACATTAAACCTTTGTAGTGAGGATAGTCACATGATCACAACCTTCGTAATGAGGATAGTCACATGATCACATGTATGTACAGATAGCATTGGTTTTAATAGTTAAATCCCTTTTATAGGAATTTGAACCTTCGTAATGAGGATAGTCACATGATCAGATAGCATTGGTTTTAATAGTTAAATCTGGGTTAATCAACACTACACTTCTACAAATGCACTGATAAAACAAAACATACGCTTAAACATGTTGACATTTTAATTCAGCCCTAAATAAGTTAACTTTTGGTTTTTGTAGTAAAAAGGTTAATGAAGGATATACTTCTAAATACTTATGCACTCAGTTATCCCATTAAGGGGCCGGTTTCTAATGTTGTTAAAACTTGTGGCCCAAACCATTTGTATTATGTGGCATCCGTGGTCCAGTGGTAGAGCGTCAGATTTGGAATCGAACGGTCCCGGGTTCGATACTCGGTCTGGCCACGTATGTAGTGTCATTGAGCAAGGCACCTCACACACATTGCTTAGTATTGGTTAATCGCTTAGGTCGGCTAAGCCTGCCCAGGAAAACATGTCTAAGTCCCCGCGAGGGGTTTGACATTAAAAGGAACATACAACATTATCATGATATATTTTTGTAACATTGTGTTGTATATTAATTATATCATGATGAATTCAAATACATATGATTAAACTAAAAAAAAAGGACCAATTACAAAAAGCCGCTAATTACAGTATCTTTTAAAGAATTCAATATTAAAACAAGAGATTTGCTTGAACAGTTTGACAATCTGGCTAAACCCTTTCAACACCACAGACCTCTATTTATAGGCTTACAAAAAGTGTAGATCCAGATGAGCCGGCTTGTGACCAGCCGTCTCATCAGGATCTGCACTTTTTGCAAGTAGTATTACTAATTTTAGACAAAATTACCCATCTTGATAAATGAACTGGTCCGAATGTAATTTTCTTATTCATTTATTGGTCTAAGAATATCATGGACCAGTCCATGTCAGTTACTTGGTGTTGAAAGGGTTAAACATATGGATATCTTTTAACAAAACACTAAATGTGGCAATGTTAGCATTGGTGTTAGTAAGTAGTTAATGGGTTAATGACATACTTCTACATACATACATCTACGTACTCCCATTACACGACCTTCTACAAAAGTGTCAAATCAACACGATATTTGCCCACTGAAATATGGGGAACTAGACTCTTCATTCATTACGGAGCCTCCATAGCAACTCTTCAAGCAAGTGTGATACAGTTAGTCATGTTAACCCTTTCAACACCACAGACCTCTAAATAGGCTTACAAAAAGTGTAGATCCAGATGAGCCGGCTCATGACGAGCCGTCTCATCAGGATCTGCACTTTTTGCCAGTGATATGACTATTTTTAGACATAATTACCCATTTTGATAAATGAACTTGTCCAAATGTGATTTTCTGATTCATTTATTGGTTTATGAATATCATGGACCAGTCCATGTGAGTTACTTGGTGTTGAATGGGTTAACCCTTTACTCCACAATAGAAGAGGCCACTTACTGCTGTCCATACTGCACACACATATACCTTCCATACTCGCCTATAAGACAAGTTTTTTACTACCAGAGGTGGCATCATATGTGAGTTTTTTTAAATGGTATCTATAATCATGTTTTAGAAAAGCAAGCACCCCGCCACTGACATGCTATGGTGTCCATTTTATCAGCCCATGTTATATCTGAGTGCATGCCAAAACCAAGAGATTTCAGGAATAAAATAGGGGGGGTCGTCTTATAGATGAAATTACCGTATAGTGGAGTATGGACGATACTCAATAATCAATATCTATAGGAATAAATAGTGGCATGTAACAGGGTTTATATGTGGGAAGTTATACGGGGTTTATATGTGGGAAGTTATACGGGGTGTATATGTGGGAAGTTATACGGGGTGTATATGTGGGAAGTTATACGGGGTTTATATGTGGGAAGTTATACGGGGTGTATATGTGGGAAGTTATACGGGGTTTATATGTGGGAAGTTATACGGGGTGTATATGTGGGAAGTTATACGGGGTGTATATGTGGGAAGTTATACGGGGTGTATATGTGGGAAGTTATACGGGGTTTATATGTGGGAAGTTATACAGGTTTTGCATAGCGTACATAGCGGCATGTAACGGGGTTTATATGTGGGAAGTTATACGGGTTTATGTGGGAAGTTATACGGGGTTTATATGTGGGAAGTTATACGGGGTGTATATGTGGGAAGTTATACGGGGTTTATATGTGGGAAGTTATACGGGGTTTATATGTGGGAAGTTATACGGGTGTATATGTGGGAAGTTATACAGGGTTTATATGTGGGAAGTTATACGGGGTGTATATGTGGGAAGTTATACGGGGTTTATATGTGGGAAGTTATACGGTGTATATATGGGAAGTTATCAGGTGGTATATGTGGGAAGTTATACAGGTTTTGTATGGTATACATAGCAGCATGTAACAGGGTTTATATATGTGGGAAGTTATACAGGTTTTGTATGGCGTACATAGCAGCATGTAACAGGGTTTATATATGTGGGAAGTTATACAGGTTTTGTATGGTATACATAGCAGCATGTAACAGGGTTTATATGTGGGAAGTTATACAGGTTTTGTATGGTATACATAGCAGCATGTAACAGGGTTTATATGTGGGAAGTTATACAGGTTTTGTATAGCGTACATAGCAGCATGTAACGGGGTTTATATGTGGGAAGTCATACAGGTTTTGTATAGCGTTCATGTGGAGGAAAGAGTTTAAAGGACATGTTAAGACACTTCCTGAATGCATTCTTCCATCTGTACTGTACATTTCAAGTGCAACATTCTCTTATTATACAACACAAAAAGTTGTAAAAGTGTATTTGAAAGTTGTGAACGTACGGTTTTTAATTTTTTGCTAGTTTAGCTGTGAAAATAACAGTAAAACAGTTGTCTACTAAAATTCTTTGCAATATTTAGAGTCTCTATTTTAGCAAGAGTTAATACCGTAAACGCTCTTCCCAGTAACTTCCTAAACAAGTAAAAAAAGTTCAATAATGTACAGTACAGAAAGATGCATACTGGTGGCTGAAAAGATAATAAATGGTATAGGCTTCAACTTGTACCCTTGATTTTATTGTGTTGTTTAGAGGCATGTCAGGCGGGTAGTTTTTACACTTCCTGCCATTAAAAGTGTCACACTTATATCATATTATACAGTCACACTTATATCATATTATACATTTGTAACAACAAAATTATAAAATAAATTTATCATTCATTGATCTTAATTTACCGGAGAAGTCGCGAGTTTGAGCCCAGCAGAACCCACGGTGGTAGTGTCTTTCCGAAAGTCTGCAGTGGAATGATCTTAACCATTTGTCTGACCAGTGGCCGATATCAGAACAATTCTGGCAAAGGTTAATGAAGACTGTCCTTATGGAAAACACATGCCTCTCATGGTGATGGATTCCACCAGGAATGAGGTCTCGAGAGGGATTATAAAGTTTTGTAAGAACTAGTTTCGCATTCAAGCAAAGAGAAATTTGTTTAAATTAATTTTCATCTACTAACCCAATGGGACTTTAAGATTAATTCTCCCGGTATGTTAAGGAAACTGCTGGAATAAACTGTAAAATGCCATCCTAGTAATTGAAAAATTACTGGGGCAATTTTCCCTGGCTATCTAATAATCTTCCAAATTAGTAATTTCCTAACCAAACCTAGTTTCATTTCAAGATTTCCCGGGGTGCACTGTTGGGTATTAATCGACACAATGGTGTGCAATTGATATTGGACTGTTAACATTCCTGGTAATATAGAGATGAGAAATGGCTTAAACCATTCAACACCAAGTAACTCACATGGACTGGTCCATGATATTTCTCAAAAAGCTCAGTTAGAAAGATGAAATCATTTTACATTGAATACTGGAAGTTCTTCTATTTTTCAAATCAATCAAGGGTACAAGCCTTCTTTTTAATTGACATTGTACTGTACGTTTCAGATACGTTACAAAATTATCTCGTCTGGAACAATTTCTTACCCCGTTAAAAGTCAGAACAAGAAAGCCTACCGTTTTGTTTTTTGAAAGAACGCTGTAAAATAGATCAGACAAAATTTATCTATTTAATGGCAAACTAAATAAATTCTTGTTTTGGAACTGATAATAATAAGAGACCATAATGGTGTTACAACAATATGGAAGTCGTGATAGCGTGTTCGCTTCAGGTACTGAAGGCCTAGAGTTTGAGCCCCGCTGGAGCCGTTACAATTATGCCCTTAGGCAAGGCATTTAAATTCCACGTTGCCTCTTCTCTATCCCTTGTGGCGATGGATTCCATAAGGAATGAGGTCTCGAGAGTGATTAATATAAGTTGTAAGAACTTGTTTCGCAATCGAGCTAAAATAAATTTGTATAAACAAACAATAATGCGCTTCATGATACTGAAAAATACTAGAGTGGTGGAACCTATGCTCATGGTATTTTGCATATATTATAAGAACAAGAAAAAACGTTTTCTCCTAAAACGTAATGAAGCAGAATTATGCATCATCACATGATATATGTCACCATACTGGCAATCGACATATCACATGTAAACAGCAGTAAATTCAGCCCTAAGTGAACCTATCCTCGCGGTATACCATATTTCATTACTTAATCATATGAATACATGTTTATGAGTTGAAATTGAACAAATAACCATTTATAGCTTTGAAAATCACGAAATTTATTTAGTGGAATAAGAATTAAAGCTGCATTTACTGTTTTCGGTATAGAGTATATTTCTGTAATATTATGATTGGAATTCATGTCAATTATAACAAGATGGATTTGTCGGGTATGCGCTTGCACAGCTACTGATACGGGTATGTGAAAACATATTATCAGTCGTCTCCATTGCAGGCAAGGAGTCAGGTATCTGCATAAGAATGTCGAAAAAATGCACTTAAAAAGATTTCATGACTATCTGACAACATGTCCACTAAAAGGATATGTTATGTTATATTTATGTTATATTTCGGGTTTTACGCCTGCATCAGCACCATTTTGGCCTATATCGCCGGCGGGCAGTTTACCTAACAACACCTTTCCTGGGCAGGCTCCAGCGGTTAACCAGTACTTGGGTGCACCAACCTCCGTAAGAAACTGCCAACATTTTCATATAAATGAGACACGGCCTGAGCGGGGCTCGAACCCGTGACCATCAGTGATGATAGGTTACAGTGGTATACAAGTCAGCGACCTTAACCACTCGACCACGGAGGCGGACTCTAAAAGGATATGACTGAAAGTATATTGATTGACTTCAAATAAGACCCTTAGTAACAGTGAAGTAGAAAATAATATGTTCCAGACAACAGTTGCTTATAAATATCTGAGACACAGTCAATATGAGAGCCTAAAATAAACCAGACTTTTCTAACACAATTATGAAAGGAGTTACTACAGCTTTGTCCAAATTGTATCCAAAAAGAGGCAACATTATATTTTTTACTTTCTTTTGCTCAATGAAATTGAGGGGACACCATTAACCCATTTCATTCTGGATATATTTAAAGGCTTTTGCAAACAACATAGATCCAGATCAGCCGCAGCGTGATGCTGCATGCTGATCAGGATCTATGTTGTTTGCTGCATAGCCAAGTGTCTTAGCAAGATCATCTGAATAGCAAACAGCATAGATCCTGATCAGATGGCACGTTCCGTGGCGGTTGATCTGGCTCTATGTTCTTTGTAAATACCGTTTGAACGGTATCCAGAATGAAATGGGTTAAGAAGAGATAGCAGGCTATTTCTAGCTCGACTCGAATTTTTCATTTTCAGAATGTACTGTTTTTTATTTAGGCCCTCGGTGTTAGAGCATATAGTATATAGCATAATGTTATCAACATTTCCATGGTTATAAACTAACAAAGCGTGATTAATCAAAGGATTAGGTGTGATTAGCGTGCCCCTATATCCCATCATGCTCTAGGTGGGCATTACTGGGGGGATCGACACTTACAAGCTGCACGAAGTCTATCTTTGTCGTAATTCAACAACTCGTAATCCCGCATTGCGATACGGCTCACTTGTATACGGAGCCGCTCCGGTACCGACGGCGGACTGAAAAAAGCAAAATCAGGACTGAGGCTGGATTGTACAAACCTGTCCTAGACCAGTGCACTGCGGCACCAAAGTGGTTGCATGTACTTTACTTAAATCTAACATACAAGATAATGTCGCTAGAAATAGCTACTCTGGTACTGTTAATTTACTTTGTTAGTTCGATTTTGTGTTTAAAGTCACCCCAACAACTCATATGGCGACTTCTCCGGGCGCCCCTCAAAGCAGTATTTCAGGAATGGCCGGGTAGATGGGCGGTGACGGGAAACTGTCAACAACCAAAAACAACTCATATGGCGACTTCTCCGGGCACCCCTCAAAACAGTATTTCAGGAATGGCCGGGTAGATGGGCGGTGACGGGAAACTGTCAACAACCAAAAACAACTCGGTCACCTGGTAATTGATGTCAAATGATTGGGGAGGGCTGTAAATAATGTTGTTAAAACTTGTCACGCCAGCTGGGTAGCTTTGTCACATGAAATAACTCGAGAACCCAGAGGGATTCGAACCAGAGGGATTCGAACCAGCAGTGGTGAGGGGCAAATGGTTTGAAGTCAATGACCGTAGCCACTTGGCCACGCAGACCCCTAAATTGTCACATTTTGAACAGGAATATGACTTTAAATCTGAATACTTCCAACATCTGGCGAAATCTAAAATGTGTGTGCTTGGACACCCCCCCAATTCACAACAGGATAAGTATATAACCATTAACCCTTTCAACACCACATACCTCTAAATAGGCTTACAAAAAGTGTAGATCCAGATGAGCCGGCTCGTGACGAGCCGTCTCATCAGGATCTGCACTTTTTGCCAGTAATATTACTATTTTAGACAAAAATTACCCATTTTGATAAATGAACTGGTCCAAATGTAATTTTCGTATTAATTTATTGGTCTAAAAACTGATCATGGATCAGTCCATGTCAGTTACTTGGTGTCGAATGGGTTAATTGAATTTTAGTCAAATTTTTAAAATATATTTTTTTACATTCAAACTTGAGTGAATAAATATTGATTCAAAGTATCTAGCGGACATGTATGTGTGAAAGTGCAAACATCCGAGCTAAAAACAATAGGTGTCCCCAATGGGTGCCAGCTAAAAACAATAGGTCTACCCAATGGGTGCCAGCTAAATACAATAGGTGTCCCCAATGGGTGCCAGCTAAAAACAATAGGTGTCCCCAATGGGTGCCAGCTAAAAACAATAGGTGTCCCCAATGGGTGCCAGCTAAAAACAATAGGTGTCCCCAATGGGTGCCAGCTAAAAACAATAGGTCTACCAAATGGGTGCCAGCTAAAAAAATAGGTGTCCCCCAATGGGTGCCAGCTAAAAACAATAGGTCTACCAAATGGGTGCCAGCTAAAACAATAGGTCTACCAAATGGGTGCCAGCTAAAAACAATAGGTCTACCCAATGGGTGCCAGCTGAAAACAATAGGTTTACCCAATGGGTGTCAGCTGAAAACAATAGGTATCCCCCAATGGGTACCAGCTAAAAACAATAGGTGACTACAATGGGTGCCAGCTAAAATCAATAGGTCTACCAAATGGGTGCCAGCTAAAAACAATAGGTGTCCCCAATGGGTGCCAGCTAAAAACAATAGGTCTACCAAATGGGTGCCAGCTAAAACAATAGGTCTACCAAATGGGTGCCAGCTAAAAACAATTAGGTCTACCCAATGGGTGCCAGCTGAAAACAATAGGTTTACCCAATGGGTGTCAGCTGAAAACAATAGGTATCCCCCAATGGGTACCAGCTAAAAACAATAGGTCTCCCCAATGGGTGTCAGCTAAATCCAATAGGTCTCCCCAATGGGTGTCAGCTAAATACAATAAGTTTCCCCAATTGGTGTCAGCTCAAACAATAGGTCTCCCCAATGGGTGTCAGCTCAAACAATAGGTCTCCACAATGGGTGTCAGCTCAAACAATAGGTCTCCACAATGGGTGTCAGTTCAAACAATAGGTCTCCACAATGGGTGTCAGCTCAAACAATAGGTCTCCACAATGGGTGTCAGCTCAAACAATAGGTATCCACAATGGGTGTCAGCTCAAACAATAGGTCTCCCCAATGGGTGTCAGCTCAAACAATAGGTCTCCCCAATATGGTGTCAGCTCAAACAATAGGTCTCTCCAATGGGTGTCAGCTAAAACAATAGGTCTCCCCAATGGGTGTCAGCTAAAACAATAGGTCTCCACAATGGGTGTCAGCTAAACAATAGGTGTCCCCAATGGGTGCCAGCTAAAAACAATAGGTGTCCCAAATGGCTGCTGCCCTCACAACATCTGTTCATGACAATAAATTTCTGAAAACCCTAGTGGAATATTGGCAAGTACAGAAAACCTGGCAAATGATGGAATATAGGCAAGTACAGAAAACCTGGCAACTGGTGGAATATTGGCAAGTACAGAAAACCTGGCAACTGATGGAATATTGGCAATGACAGAAAACCTGGCAACTGGTGGAATATTGGCAATGACAGAAAACCTGGCAAATGATGGAATATCGGCAATGACAGACAACCTGGCAACTGGTGGAATATTGGCAATGACAGAAAACCTGTGGCAACTGGTGGAATATTGACAATGACAGACAACCTGGCAACTGGTGGAATATTGACAATGACAGAAAACCTGGCAACTGGTGGAATATTGGCAAGTACAGAAAACCTGGCAACTGGTGGAATATTGGCAATGACAGACAACCTGGCAACTGGTGGAATATTGGCAATGACAGAAAACCTGGCAACTGGTGGAATATTGGCAATGACAGAAAACCTGGCAACTGGTGGAATATTGGCAATGACAGACAACTTGGCAACTGGTGGAATATTGGCATTGACAGAAAACCTGGCAACTGGTGGAATATTGGCATTGACAGAAAACCTGGCAACTGGTGGAATATTGGCAATGACAGACAACCTGGCAACTGGTGGAATATTGGCATTGACAGACAACTTGGCAAATGATGGAATATTGGCAAGTACAGAAAACCTGGCAACTGGTGGAATATTGGCAATGACAGAAAACCTGGCAACTGGTGGAATATTGGCAATGACAGACAACTTGGCAACTGGTGGAATATTGGCATTGACAGAAAACCTGGCAACTGGTGGAATATTGGCATTGACAGAAAACCTGGCAACTGGTGGAATATTGGCAATGACAGACAACTTGGCAACTGGTGGAATATTGGCATTGACAGAAAACCTGGCAACTGGTGGAATATTGGCATTGACAGAAAACCTGGCAACTGGTGGAATATTGGCATTGACAGAAAACCTGGCAACTGGTGGAATATTGGCATTGACAGAAAACCTGGCAACTGGTGGAATATTGGCATTGACAGGCAACCTGGCAACTGGTGGAATATTGGCAATAACAGAGAAATTAAATGATATAGCTTGACATGTGACAGCCGTGGATCTAAATAAAATTATGCCAAATTATCCGTTAATGCAAATCATGGTTTACCACAAGAAATAATTTTGAGTAATTCGATTTGGGATAGTTTTTATACCAATTTAATTATCTGCACATCCAACATGCCATTTGATTTCAGTTAATTAAATTCACATAATCTAGCACTTCAGTTACTTGTCACTAAAATTGAATTCAAATGCCAATAAGGAACAATTGTAGCAATTTCGCATCTATTTATTGCATTGCTATTGGTTTTCCAACCAATAGTAATAACCACAACACATACCGTACATTCCCGGCCACAAGTCAACCCTTTTCTCAACTACAAATGCGATGAAAGTAGAATGGCGAAAACAATTTTATTTAATGATGTGAACTGTGAAAATGTATTCAGGAACAGCAAGCTGCGGTAATTTAAGAAATGTATTAGATAAATGATACAGGTCTACCATAACATGCTTAGTATTATTATTGTGTGTTTGTGTTATTTGTCTTAAAGCAGCTCTATATCGTATGAAATAAAGATATTTGAAAAATTCAAATTATACGTAATGGTAGCTATACTGCTACGCATTCTTACATTATAATTTGCATAATTATGTTCAATTAGTAAACAGTGTTTTTTTGCGATAAAACAAACTCGAAACCGAAAGTAGGACTTTCCGAGTCGGTCGGTCACTCACTTGTTTACAATCAGAATGCATCATCCGCACTTGTTTACATTCGGAATGCATCGTCCCCATTTGTCTTTTTTTTTTTAATTACTTGATATGTTGATTCATACCTCTGTTATCTAAGTCTTTTAGGGACATGTCTACATCCCCGCGAGGGATTCGACATTAGAGGAAGATAGATAGATAGTCTTTCATGTTCAAAATATGTTGACATTCCGTTAACGTGCGTTTCTACATCCGCTGTTGTTTCACACATGCGCGCTGTGCGTGTTTACATTTTGTGTGTTGATAAACCATTTCGTTTGTTGCTAAACATTTCGCGTATACCACTGTGTATATTTATTGGATTTTTATCGTTTCTGAGCGACTATTTTGATTTTTGTAAACACACATACATTAGTATTTATATTTTACCAAAAACATCCTTTATTACGATATAGTGCTGCTTTAATGTAACAATTGGTTTACACAATTACTTATTTACATTATAAACCATAGAAAAAGTAGATATACAAACTTCATAGATTATTGTTGTGCATTTTTATGATTTGTGATGGAAAAATGTCAACCAGATATCTCAAATTGAGCCCAGTTTCATTAAAAAAATTAGAGAACAAAAAACATTGTCGTAACAATTGTCATAAGTCTACAAAATACCCTCGACTTATGGAAGGATCAAGCTTATACTCAGCCATTTGAAGCCAAAATTTGACTCATTGTTGGGAATATACGGTATGCAATTAAGTTATTTTTACTACACAAGGCAATGTCGAGAGCTACTCCTATTAACAAGCATTGTTTGCTAACATTGAGGAGTTCTGGAACAATAGATTGTAAACAATGCCAAGAGATACTCTTATTAACAAGCATTGTTTGCTAGCATTGAAGAGTTCTGGAACAATAGATTGTAAACAATGCCAAGAGATACTCTTATTAACAAGCATTGTTTGCTAGCATTGAAGAGTTCTGGAACAATAGATTGTAAACAATGCCGAGAAATACTCTTATTAACAAGCATTGTTTGCTAACATTAAAGAGTTCTGGAACAATAGATTGTAAACAATGTCGAGAGATACTCTTATTAACAAGCATTGTTTGCTAGCATTGAGAGTTCTGGAACAATAGATTGTAAACAATGCCAAGAGATACTCTTATTAACAAGCATTGTTTGCTAACATTGAAGATTGTAAACAAATTAAATCAATGAGAGGATCTAGCATTTAGATTTGATCTCTAAGTTGAGCATCAATCTTTATGTCGAGCTCGTAATCACGTCAGAATGAAACTATGAGAGCAGTGTTACATAGCATTAAAATTTCTACTTGTATTCAGTGATGAAATATTCATTTGCTCTTCTGTTCCACAATGTAACTTAATGAATCACAGGATATTATTGTGGAAGTCGTGATAGCGCAGTGGTAGCACGTTCGTTTTAGGTGTGAAAGACCCGAGTTCGAGCCCCGCTGAAGCTGTTACGTTGTCTCTTCTCTCTCTCTCATTGCGATGGATTCCATCAGGAATGAGGTCTGGAGAGTGATTAATATAAGTTTTAAGAACTTGTTTTGCAATCAAGCTAAAATAAATTTGTATGAACGAAACTATTGTTGGACCCATTAACCCTTTCAACACCACAGACCTCTATATAGGCTTATAAAAAGTGTAGATCCAGATGAGCCGGCTCGTAACGAGCCGTCTCATCAGGATCTGCACTTTTTGCAAGTAGTATTACTAATTTTAGACAAAATTACCCATCTTGATAAATGAACTGGTCCGAATGTAATTTTATTGGTCTAAGAATATCATGGACCAGTCCATGTCAGTTACTTGGTGTTGAATGGGTTAATCAGCCCATCCATTATAAGTATAACTTAATACCTCTAAAGTGATGTCTTTTACAAAGACAGTTTGATTGGTTTTGGAGTTTATAATTGGGTTTCATTATATGATGACAAAAATGATGGAAAAAGAGAATCAGGTCATCTCCAGGCATGGGTAGTCGCCCGGAAAAAACATCAGACCCCAGCTGCATAGCTTCCTGATAAAAATTCCCTACATGCGATTTGAACTTACTGTGTTAATGGGCAAGTGATTTGAGTCCACAGCTCTTAACCACGAGGCCATAGAGGCCATTTACAAAGACACAGCAAGTTGTGTTGGAAGAAGATGGTGTGCATACACCAAGCTAGTCCGACTGTCTGGCCTAGCAATCAGGTATACAAGCACCATTTCACACGCAAGTCCGGAATGAATACCTAGATTACATTAAGGGACGCACATCGCAACTTCCCTGAATGTATGACCTTGATCTTCAATCTGTTACCCTGGGTGCCGAATGCGAGTGTTACCAATGTGCTAATCGATGGTTCAGATCCATAAGTTTTCATATATGATCAGATTAGGGTAGGGTACCAAATGTGAATAAACTTGCCACAAACCAAACGTGGTAGTTTATTTATTTTACAAACAAAACAAACTAAATTGGCTTCAAAATACTTGAATCAACAAATTTATACAATGTATTAAGAACATTCAATCATGTCTGGAAATATACAAAATTCTCCGACGTTTAATTGAATTTAAATCCGTATGAAATCTGCGAAATCTTTGTGGGGTGATTATGCTGATGCAGTGGTAAAGTGGTAATATTTATTATTGCCAGTAGACGACGCCATGGCGATGAAGGTTCAAAATCTGACTTATGCCTATATAATTTATTGGAATATTCCTTAGAGTAGAGACTTACTCATTGGTTATTGGTACAGAGCCCCGCCTCTTTGTCTTCATGATCATATTCATCTGGTTACGAAGACTAATTCGTATCACAGATGGCGCCAGACGACACGGTTCGCCGTCAAGCTGCATCGGTATTGGTTTGGTTGTCGTTAGTTTCACTTCCCGACATTGGACTAGTCGTTCACCATGTCCGCCTATTTGCAGAGTTGCCTGGAAATATAGTTTATGACTATCAGGTGGGCTATCAAGTGTGCCTAAAAGAAGACACTTCTAAGAATTGGTACATCTGTTTATAGTAGATTTTACAAACATATTTTATACTGGTGAACAAATTATTAAATTGGACAAGATAGTCCACACTGTTGTGGGACAAGGTTAGTCACACTGTTGTGGGACAAGGTTAGTCACACTGGTGTGGGACAAGGTTAGTCACACTGGTGTGGGACAAGGTTAGTCCACAATGGTGTGGGACAAGGTTAGTCCACAATGTTGTGGGACAAGGATAGTCCACAATGGTGTGGGACAAGGTTAGTCCACAATGGTGTGGGACTAGGTTAGTCCACAATGGTGTGGGACAAGGTTAGTCACACTGGTGTGGGACAAGGATAGTCCACAATGGTGTGGGACACGGTTAGTCCACAATGGTGTGGGACAAGGATAGTCCACACTGTTGTGGGACAAGGTTAGTCCACAATGGTGTGGGACAAGGTTAGTCACACTGGTGTGGGACAAGGATAGTCCACAATGGTGTGGGACAAGGTTAGTCCACAATGGTGTGGGACAAGGTTAGTCACACTGGTGTGGGACAAGGATAGTCCACAATGGTGTGGAACAAGGTTAGTCACACTGGTGTGGGACAAGGTTAGTCCACAATGGTGTGGGACAAGGATAGTCCACAATGGTGTGGGACAAGGATAGTCCACAATGGTGTGGGACAAGGATAGTCCACAATGGTGTGGGACAAGGTTAGTCCACAATGGTGTGGGACAAGGATAGTCCACACTGGTGTGGGACAAGGATAGTCCACAATGGTGTGGGACAAGGTTAGTCCACATTGGTGTGGGACAAGGATAGTCCACAATGGTGTGGGACAAGGATAGTCCACAATGGTGTGGGACAAGGATAGTCCACAATGGTGTGGGACAAGGATAGTCCACATTGGTGTGGGACAAGGATAGTCCACAATGGTGTGGGACAAGGATAGTCCACAATGGTGTGGGACAAGGATAGTCCACAATGGTGTGGGACAAGGTTAGTCATACTGTTGTGGGACAAGGATAGTCCACAATGGTGTGGGACAAGGTTAGTCCACAATGGTGTGGGACAAGGATAGTCCACAATGGTGTGGGACAAGGATAGTCCACAATGGTGTGGGACAAGGTTAGTCCATACTGTTGTGGGACAAGGATAGTCCACAATGGTGTGGGACAAGGATAGTCCACAATGGTGTGGGACAAGGTTAGTCCACAATGGTGTGGGACAAGGATAGTCCACAATGGTGTGGGACAAGGATAGTCCACAATGGTGTGGGACAAGGATAGTCCACAATGGTGTGGGACAAGGATAGTCCACAATGGTGTGGGACAAGGATAGTCCACAATGGTGTGGGACAAGGTTAGTCCACACTGTTGTGGGACAAGGATAGTCCACAATGGTGTGGGACAAGGATAGTCCACACTGGTGTGGGACAAGGTTAGTCCACACTGGTGTGGGACAAGGATAGTCCACAATGGTGTGGGACAAGGATAGTCCACAATGGTGTGGGACAAGGTTAGTCCACAATGGTGTGGGACAAGGATAGTCCACAATGGTGTGGGACAAGGTTAGTCCACAATGGTGTGGGACAAGGATAGTCCACAATGGTGTGGGACAAGGATAGTCCACAATGGTGTGGGACAAGGTTAGTCCACACTGGTGTGGGACAAGGATAGTCCACAATGGTGTGGGACAAGGATAGTCCACAATGGTGTGGGACAAGGATAGTCCACAATGGTGTGGGACAAGGTTAGTCACACTGTTGTGGGACAAGGATAGTCCACAATGGTGTGGGACAAGGATAGTCCACAATGGTGTGGGACAAGGTTAGTCACACTGTTGTGGGACAAGGATAGTCCACAATGGTGTGGGACAAGGTTAGTCCACAATGGTGTGGGACAAGGATAGTCCACAATGGTGTGGGACAAGGATAGTCCACAATGGTGTGGGACAAGGATAGTCCACAATGGTGTGGGACAAGGATAGTCCACAATGGTGTGGGACAAGGATAGTCCACACTGGTGTGGGACAAGGATAGTCCACACTGGTGTGGGACAAGGATAGTCCACACTGGTGTGGGACAAGGATAGTCCACAATGGTGTGGGACAAGGATAGTCCACAATGGTGTGGGACAAGGATAGTCCACAATGGTGTGGGACAAGGATAGTCCACACTGGTGTGGGACAAGGATAGTCCACAATGGTGTGGGACAAGGATAGTCCACAATGGTGTGGGACAAGGATAGTCCACACTGGTGTGGGACAAGGATAGTCCACAATGGTGTGGGACAAGGTTAGTCCACAATGGTGTGGGACAAGGATAGTCCACACTGGTGTGGGACAAGGATAGTCCACACTGGTGTGGGACAAGGATAGTCCACACTGGTGTGGGACAAGGATAGTCCACAATGGTGTGGGACAAGGATAGTCCACACTGGTGTGGGACAAGGATAGTCCACACTGGTGTGGGACAAGGATAGTCCACACTGGTGTGGGACAAGGTTAGTCACACTGGTGTGGGACAAGGTTAGTCACACTGTTGTGGGACAAGGTTAGTCACACTGTTGTGGGACAAGGTTAGTCACACTGGTGTGGGACAAGGATAGTCCACACTGGTGTGGGACAAGGTTAGTCCACACTGGTGTGGGACAAGGTTAGTCCACAATGGTGTGGGACAAGGTTAGTCACACTGTTGTGGGACAAGGTTAGTCACACTGGTGTGGGACAAGGATAGTCCACAATGTTGTGGGACAAGGTTAGTCCATACTGTTGTGGGACAAGGATAGTCCACAATGGTGTGGGACAAGGATAGTCCACAATGGTGTGGGACAAGGATAGTCCATACTGTTGTGGGACAAGGACAGTCCACAATGGTGTGGGACAAGGATAGTCCATACTGTTGTGGGACAAGGTTAGTCCATACTGTTGTGGGACAAGGATAGTCCACAATGGTGTGGGACAAGGATAGTCCACAATGGTGTGGGACAAGGTTAGTCCACAATGGTGTGGGACAAGGATAGTCCACAATGGTGTGGGACAAGGTTAGTCCACAATGGTGTGGGACAAGGATAGTCCACACTGGTGTGGGACAAGGATAGTCCACAATGGTGTGGGACAAGGTTAGTCCACACTGTTGTGGGACAAGGATAGTCCACAATGGTGTGGGACAAGGATAGTCCACAATGGTGTGGGACAAGGATAGTCCACAATGGTGTGGGACAAGGATAGTCCACAATGGTGTGGGACAAGGTTAGTCAACTATTGTGGGACAAGGATAGTCCACAATGGTGTGGGACAAGGATAGTCCACAATGGTGTGGGACAAGGATAGTCCACAATGGTGTGGGACAAGGATAGTCCACAATGGTGTGGGACAAGGTTAGTCCACAATGGTGTGGGACAAGGATAGTCCACAATGGTGTGGGACAAGGATAGTCCACAATGGTGTGGGACAAGGATAGTCCACAATGGTGTGGGACAAGGATAGTCCACACTGGTGTGGGACAAGGATAGTCCACAATGGTGTGGGACAAGGATAGTCCACAATGGTGTGGGACAAGGATAGTCCACACTGGTGTGGGACAAGGATAGTCCACACTGGTGTGGGACAAGGATAGTCCACAATGGTGTGGGACAAGGATAGTCCACAATGGTGTGGGACAAGGATAGTCCACACTGGTGTGGGACAAGGATAGTCACACTGTTGTGGGACAAGGTTAGTCCACATTGGTGTGGGACAAGGATAGTCCACAATGGTGTGGGACAAGGATAGTCCACAATGGTGTGGGACAAGGATAGTCCACACTGGTGTGGGACAAGGATAGTCCACACTGGTGTGGGACAAGGTTAGTCCACAATGGTGTGGGACAAGGTTAGTCCACTGTTGTGGGACAAGGTTAGTCACACTGGTGTGGGACAAGGTTAGTCCACAATGGTGTGGGACAAGGATAGTCCACAATGGTGTGGGACAAGGATAGTCCACAATGGTGTGGGACAAGGATAGTCCACACTGGTGTGGGACAAGGATAGTCCACAATGGTGTGGGACAAGGATAGTCCACACTGGTGTGGGACAAGGATAGTCCACAATGGTGTGGGACAAGGATAGTCCACAATGGTGTGGGACAAGGATAGTCCACACTGGTGTGGGACAAGGATAGTCCACACTGGTGTGGGACAAGGATAGTCCACACTGGTGTGGGACAAGGATAGTCACACTGTTGTGGGACAAGGTTAGTCCACAATGGTGTGGGACAAGGATAGTCCACACTGGTGTGGGACAAGGATAGTCCACAATGGTGTGGGACAAGGATAGTCCACAATGGTGTGGGACAAGGATAGTCCACACTGGTGTGGGACAAGGATAGTCCACAATGGTGTGGGACAAGGATAGTCCACAATGGTGTGGGACAAGGATAGTCCACACTGGTGTGGGACAAGGTTAGTCCACAATGGTGTGGGACAAGGTTAGTCCACAATGGTGTGGGACAAGGATAGTCCACACTGGTGTGGGACAAGGATAGTCCACACTGGTGTGGGACAAGGATAGTCCACAATGGTGTGGGACAAGGATAGTCCACACTGGTGTGGGACAAGGATAGTCCACACTGGTGTGGGACAAGGATAGTCCACACTGTTGTGGGACAAGGTTAGTCACACTGGTGTGGGACAAGGATAGTCCACACTGGTGTGGGACAAGGTTAGTCCACACTGGTGTGGGACAAGGTTAGTCCACAATGGTGTGGGACAAGGTTAGTCACACTGTTGTGGGACAAGGTTAGTCACACTGGTGTGGGACAAGGTTAGTCCACAATGGTATGGGACAAGGTTAGTCACACTGGTGTGGGACAAGGATAGTCCACAATGGTGTGGGACAAGGTTAGTCCACAATGGTGTGGGACAAGGTTAGTCACACTGGTGTGGGACAAGGATAGTCCACAATGGTGTGGGACAAGGTTAGTCACACTGGTGTGGGACAAGGTTAGTCCACAATGGTGTGGGACAAGGATAGTCCACAATGGTGTGGGACAAGGATAGTCCACAATGGTGTGGGACAAGGATAGTCCACAATGGTGTGGGACAAGGTTAGTCCACAATGGTGTGGGACAAGGATAGTCCACACTGGTGTGGGACAAGGATAGTCCACAATGGTGTGGGACAAGGATAGTCCACAATGGTGTGGGACAAGGATAGTCCACAATGGTGTGGGACAAGGATAGTCCACAATGGTGTGGGACAAGGATAGTCCACAATGGTGTGGGACAAGGATAGTCCACAATGGTGTGGGACAAGGATAGTCCACACTGTTGTGGGACAAGGATAGTCCACAATGGTGTGGGACAAGGATAGTCCACAATGGTGTGGGACAAGGTTAGTCCACACTGGTGTGGGACAAGGATAGTCCACAATGGTGTGGGACAAGGATAGTCCACAATGGTGTGGGACAAGGATAGTCCACAATGGTGTGGGACAAGGATAGTCCACAATGGTGTGGGACAAGGATAGTCCACAATGGTGTGGGACAAGGATAGTCCACAATGGTGTGGGACAAGGATAGTCCACAATGGTGTGGGACAAGGTTAGTCCACACTGGTGTGGGACAAGGATAGTCCACAATGGTGTGGGACAAGGATAGTCCACAATGGTGTGGGACAAGGATAGTCCACAATGGTGTGGGACAAGGTTAGTCACACTGTTGTGGGACAAGGATAGTCCACAATGGTGTGGGACAAGGATAGTCCACAATGGTGTGGGACAAGGTTAGTCATACTGTTGTGGGACAAGGATAGTCCACAATGGTGTGGGACAAGGATAGTCCACAATGGTGTGGGACAAGGTTAGTCATACTGTTGTGGGACAAGGATAGTCCACAATGGTGTGGGACAAGGTTAGTCCACAATGGTGTGGGACAAGGATAGTCCACAATGGTGTGGGACAAGGATAGTCCACAATGGTGTGGGACAAGGTTAGTCCACAATGGTGTGGGACAAGGATAGTCCACAATGGTGTGGGACAAGGATAGTCCACAATGGTGTGGGACAAGGATAGTCCACACTGGTGTGGGACAAGGATAGTCCACAATGGTGTGGGACAAGGATAGTCCACACTGGTGTGGGACAAGGATAGTCCACAATGGTGTGGGACAAGGATAGTCCACAATGGTGTGGGACAAGGATAGTCCACACTGGTGTGGGACAAGGATAGTCCACAATGGTGTGGGACAAGGATAGTCCACAATGGTGTGGGACAAGGATAGTCCACAATGGTGTGGGACAAGGATAGTCCACAATGGTGTGGGACAAGGTTAGTCCACAATGGTGTGGGACAAGGATAGTCCACAATGGTGTGGGACAAGGATAGTCCACAATGGTGTGGGACAAGGATAGTCCACAATGGTGTGGGACAAGGTTAGTCACACTGGTGTGGGACAAGGATAGTCCACAATGGTGTGGGACAAGGTTAGTCACACTGGTGTGGGACAAGGATAGTCCACAATGGTGTGGGACAAGGATAGTCCACAATGGTGTGGGACAAGGATAGTCCACACTGGTGTGGGACAAGGATAGTCCACAATGGTGTGGGACAAGGATAGTCCACACTGGTGTGGGACAAGGATAGTCCACAATGGTGTGGGACAAGGATAGTCCACAATGGTGTGGGACAAGGATAGTCCACACTGGTGTGGGACAAGGATAGTCCACACTGGTGTGGGACAAGGATAGTCCACAATGGTGTGGGACAAGGATAGTCCACACTGGTGTGGGACAAGGATAGTCCACACTGGTGTGGGACAAGGTTAGTCCACAATGGTGTGGGACAAGGTTAGTCCACAATGGTGTGGGACAAGGATAGTCCACACTGGTGTGGGACAAGGATAGTCCACACTGGTGTGGGACAAGGATAGTCCACAATGGTGTGGGACAAGGTTAGTCACACTGTTGTGGGACAAGGTTAGTCACACTGTTGTGGGACAAGGTTAGTCACACTGGTGTGGGACAAGGATAGTCCACACTGGTGTGGGATAAGGTTAGTCCACAATGGTGTGGGACAAGGTTAGTCACACTGTTGTGGGACAAGGTTATTCACACTGGTGTGGGACAAGGATAGTCCACACTGGTGTGGGACAAGGATAGTCCATACTGTTGTGGGACAAGGATAGTCCACAATGGTGTGGGACAAGGTTAGTCACAATGGTGTGGGACAAGAATAGTGATCAGAATATGTCGTCAGAAACAAGTCTCTGCCGAGTGTTTGGCGACATATTCCGACAACGAGGGTGGAATATCCTTGTCCCGCATCATTGCATAATTATGCTGGATACGTTTTCTCGCATTCCTCACACGCAACGCACATTTTATTGCCATCTCAGTTAATCCTTGAATCTGTGGTGAAAACTTTCTTACAGTTAAACCAATCTTTGTTTCATTGATTTCATTGAATCAGCAGTGCTCACAATGGGTGTAGACACTAGTTTTCACCCAAAAAATATTCTCTGCTCTAGTCTACAGGTGTAATTGGTTATCTATGGGGAGGGCAGTGCCGATTACTAATGTTGCTAGAACTTGTTGCACAACCCAGTTTGCATTTTATCATATATAATGAATGTTAAGTCTATATGTACTATATATGTAAAATAGCAAATAAAATATGATTAAACATAAAATTGATTATCTATGGACCATTTAATACACCCGTGTTATTATCAAATCGTCTATAAGACTTAGACAATAACGTCATCCAATCGGCGATTCACGAGTGCACATGTACCGATCTGAATAAAATAGATCAATAATCTAACGAAAATGTTGAAAATAGACACTATAATATGTTCTGGATTTAAATTTAGCCAGATGTGCATATTAATTAAATTTCTGTCTGCTTTTGTTTTTAGAAAACAAATAATTCCGAGACGCTATCATATTAAAAACACCAATATCAAAAAATCATATGAGAGTTAAAGAAAAACTGTGACGTGCAGTTAGAGATAAGGAAATTACACACGGGCGGAACTAGATGGAAACATGTGTGATGACCAGTAGGTGTGCGAGAAAGTATATAGTGAGTGGGTCCATTTTAAAATTTATTGCAATAACAGAAATGAATGAATGGTGTTTTTTATGGCGCATCGACATCTAAGGTCATGTAGCGCGCATTAAAGTTATGTTTATTGTCGAGTGTATGAAATAAAATTCTATATAAGTATATGCATTACGTAAAAATTAATACTAAGAAGTTATAAAGACGTAAGATTAATTACAGGTAATATATGAATGAATGATTACTACAAAGGCATGATTAACAATTGAGCAATAACAGTACTGGATTTCAAACATAATATATAAAAACATAGATTATCAATATTAACCTTTTCCCTCATAGAAGCACCGCTTGTCGCCATTACCAATACGACATACATTGACAATGTAGTAGCCATATCAATATTAACCCTTTCCCTCATAGAAGCACCGCTTGTCGCCATTACCAATGCGACATACATTGACAATGTAGTAGCCATATCAACATTAACCCTTTCCCTCATATTAGCACCGCTTGTCGCCATTACCAATACGACATACATTGACAATGTAGTAGCCATATCAATATTAACCCTTTCCCTCATAGAAGCACCGCTTGTCGCCATTACCAATACGACATACATTGACAATGTAGTAGTCAAACAAATGTTCATAATAAAGGCCAGAATCTCATGTAGTCCCAGTAATATCTATGGAGGTGGGATAGATATGGCCACTACTTATCCACTGCATGATAACTAAATGGCTGTCGTTTGTATGGAGATATAATAGTATATTAACCTAAATCTCTATGAAGTCCCAGTAATATCTATGGAGGTGGGATAGATATGGCGACTACTTATCCACTGCATGATAGCTAAATGGCTGTCGTTTGTATGGAGATATAATAGTATATTAACCTAAATCTCTATGAAGTCCCAGTAATATCTATGGAGGTGGGATAGATATGGCGACTACTTATCCACTGCATGATAACTAAATGGCTGTCGTTTGTATGGAGATATAATAGTATATTAACCTAAATCTCTATGTAGTCCCAGTAATATCTATGGAGGTGGGATAGATATGGCGACTACTTATCCACTGCATGATAGCTAAATGGCTGTCGTTTGTATGGAGATATAATAGTATATTAACCTAAATCTCTATGAAGTCCCAGTAATATCTATGGAGGTGGGATAGATATGGCGACTACTTATCCACTGCATGATAGCTAAATGGCTGTCATTTGTATGGAGATATAATAGTATATTAACCTAAATCTCTATGTAGTCCCAGTAATATCTATGGAAGTGGGATAGATATGCCGACTACTTATCCACTGCATGATAGCTAAATGGCTGTCGTTTGTATGGAGATATAATAGTATATTAACCTAAACCTCTATGTAGTCCCAGTAATATCTATGGAGGTGGGATAGATATGGCGACTACTTATCCACTGCATGATAGCTAAATGGCTGTCGTTTGTATGGAGATATAATAGTATATTAACCTAAATCTCTATGTAGTCCCAGTAATATCTATGGAGGTGGGATAGATATGGCGACTACTTATCCACTGCATGATAGCTAAATGGCTGTCGTTTGTATGGAGATATAATAGTATATTAACCTAAACCTCTATGAAGTCCCAGTAATATCTATGGAGGTGGGATAGATATGGCGACTACTTATCCACTGCATGATAGCTAAATGGCTGTCGTTTGCATGGAGATATAATAGTATATTAACCTAAATCTCATGTAGTCCCAGTAATATCTATGGAGGTGGGATAGATATGGCCACTACTTATCCACTGCATGATAGCTAAATGGCTGTCGTTTGTATGGAGATATAATAGTATATTAACCTAAATATCTATGAAGGAATGGGTTAATTCAATAATACTGTTTCATTGTAAGCAAAATAAATTAAGGCACGACAAATATATATAATGGAAAATGATACAACAGTACCAGGTTCCAAGTTTAAGCTTAAACTTATTTATTTTACAACGATTGCGAAGCAAGTTCTAACAACTTATATTAATCACTCTCGTTGGCGCAGATGAGAGCGTATATGTGGTCATTCGTGTGGGAGGAAACCGAACTACCCGGAGAAAAAAACCGGAGTACACGGAGAAAATCCACATGTCCGATCTGGCGACCACCGTACCATCTCACATACTTCCCGGTCTGAGGATTGAACCCGGGTCGCATTGGTGAGAAGCGAGCGCGCTAACCACTGCTCTAATCGGACAGCCAGGTTCCAAGTAACTAGGACATCACAGCTGCGCAGGACTGGCAGATTATGGTCTGCAGGATCATGATGGTCCTGTCTGTGCATCACACCATATGCTTTGGTCTGCATGACTAGCATGGCACAAAGAGTGCAACAACCTACGACAACACGACAGTAAGCAACACATTGGCATAGATCTATGATCATCATCTGAGCCAAATCAGATAAAAGTCACTCCATAAAATTATATGTTCATAAATTACAGACCGGACACAAAAAAACAAGGTCCGTGACCTATTTATCATGACCTTGACTGTGACCTCATGGACACATACCCAAGTGATCAGTGATAAATTGTGCCATACTATATGCCTTCATGAAGCAGAGACTGAACAAGACATGGGAAAGATTGGCGAACAAGATTGATGTTATATATCCCTATTGCATGGGGTTAATAACAATATAAATAACAATTTGGAAATTTTGTTACATAGAAAAACACTATAATTATGTATATTTACATATCAATCATTAGAACTCAAAGGGGACAACCCTTATCACAAAGAGGGACAGCTAGAACATTTATAATAGAAAGACGGACAAGCCGACAGACAAGCTAAGAAGAAAGACGGCTAAGCTAAGAAGAAAGACGACCAAGCCAAGAAGAAAGATGACCAAGCTGAGGAGAGAGGGACACGCTAAGAAAAAAGACGATCAAGCTGAGAAAAAAGACGACCAATCTGAGGAGAAAGACGGCCAAGCTAAGAAGAAAGACGATCAAGCTGAGGAGAAAGACGGCCAAGCTAAGAAGAAAGACGACCAAGCTGAGGAGAAAGACGGCCAAGCTAAGAAGAAAGACGACCAAGCTAAGAAGAAAGACGACCAAGCTGAGGAGAAAGACGGCCAAGCTGAGGAGAAAGACGGCCAAGCTGAGGAGAAAGACGGCCAGTCTAAGAAGAAAGATGACCAAGCTGAGGAGAAAGACGGCCAAGCTAAGAAGAAAGACGACCAAGCTGAGGAGAAAGAGGGACACGCCAAGAAGACATCCAAATCCAAGCCAAGAAGAAAGATGGCCAAGCTGAGGAGAAAGATGGATAAGCCAAGAAGAAAGACGACCAAGCCAAGAAGAAAGATGGCCAAGCCAAGAAGAAAGATGGATAAGCCAAGAAGAAAGACAACCAAGCCAAGAAGAAACATGGATAAGCCAAGAAGACGACCAAGCCAAGAAGAAAGATGGATAAGCCAAGAAGAAAGACGGCCAAGCCAAGAAGAAAGATGGATAAGCCAAGAAGAAAGATGGCCAAGCCAAGAAGATGGCCAAGCCAAGAAGAAAGATGGATAAGCCAAGAAGAAAGATGGCCAAGCCAAGAAGAAAGATGGATAAGCCAAGAAGATGGCCAAGCCAAGAAGATGGATAAGCCAAGAAGAAAGATGGACAAGCCAAGAAGATGAACAAGCCGACATTTTCTTCTTCTTTGGGGACTGATTGCGAAAAACATCCCATTTAACAGAAATTTGGACCTGTACACTGAACACCCCCCCCAGCCAATGAATGGATATTTCATATGAATACATGCATTGGAGAACTATGAAGAGATGTATAATCAAAAGGGTGTTAGCGTTTACCTTTATGTACCAAACCTGTAAAAAGCAACCATTTACAAGAATCCATGTGTGGCAATTTCTTCAAAAGTCAACCATTATTAACCCATTCAACCCCAAGCAACTGACATGGACTGGTGCATGCTATTTTTAGACCAATAAATTACCGTATTTAGCTGTGTATAGTGCGCTACCGTGTATAGTGCGCACCCACGATCTGGCACGAAAATCGGCGGAAAAACTGAGTTCCTATGTATACTGCGCACGTGAAAAACGCAATTTTCCAAGTCAAAATTTAACATTTCTCAAAAATCGCTAAAAATTGTGCTCCGTGATTTTTACAACTTATATTAATCACTCGAGATATACCTCATCGCACTCGGGCACACCTGCTCAAATTTCTCGACACGTTCTCAAACATCTCAACACGTTCTCAAACATCTCAACACGTTCTCAAACATGTCAGCAGATGCTCAAACTTCTCAACACGTGAAGCCTACCTAATTAACTGGGACCCATTGTGAAAGGTTTGTCGAAATTAATTATCGCTACAATCAATTGAAATACTGCAGCCAAAAAAGTTTTTTTTTTATGCAATGCATTGTACATTGTACGGCGAAGTACGCGAAAAGTACGGGAAATATTACATACGATAAAACCACGTGATGTTATCAAATCGCCATTTTTTTATGCATTTACCTTTTCAATTAAATTCATCAAAGTTTGCCAAAATAAACGAAATATATGCTAATTTTGTGGTCTTATTCATTTGATTTATTTATATAGACTATCGGCAACTGGTTTCAATAGCTAGTTTATAACGATTGTCGAATGTAACAACTTATAGAATGACTGTGGGCCGTTCGGGTCGAATTTCAGTTTTTTCACGAAATTTTGGTTCGGAAAAAATGTCCTGATGTCTGTACTGGTGTATAATGCGCAGTAGATAAAATGGATGAGGATTTCAGTAAGAAATGTGCGCACTATACACAGCTAAATACGGTAATAAGAAAATTACCTTTGGACAAGTTCATTTATTAAAATTTTATCTAAAAATAGTAATAATTATTACTGGCAAAACGTGCAGATCCTGATGAGACGGCTCATCTGGATCTACACTTTTTGTAAGCCTATTTAGAGGCATATAGTGTTGAAAGGGTTAAGTGGTCCCCTTTGCTAAACAACAACTTTCTGTGACCCGGTCGACTGCCTGTTTAAGACAGGTGTGAATATAAATCTATTGATATGTGTGAATAATACATTCTCAATATCAAATGACTTTCTCCTAGTACTAACCAAAGAAGAATACGTAAATCCTATCACTTCTAGGTATCCATCATCGTGTTTCTGTGGCTCAAACCCGGCAGCGTTAGGGTTTCCCCATGGCACGGTCCCACTTGCATATCTGCAACAAAGAATACTAGTACAGTCAAACCTGTGTTAGTGGTCACCTCCATTAAGCAGCCAACCTGTATTAAGCATCCAGTTTCTAAATTCCCAATATGCTGTTTTACTATACATTTCACCTCCATTAAGCAGCCAACCTGTATTAAGCAGCCAGTTTCTAAATTCCCAATATGTTGTTTTACTATACATTTCACCTCTATTAAGCAGCCACCTGCGCTAAGCAGCCACTTTCTGTGATTCCCTTAGCTGGCTGCTTAAGACAGGTTTCACTGTATACTACTGCAATAGCTGCATGTTTCTGCATTTATCTTTAATCTCTCTAATATCTCTATTCCATTCAACACCAAGTAACTGACATGGACTGGTCCATGATATTTTTAGACCAATAAATTAATAACAAAATTACATTTGGATCAGTTCATTTATCAAAATGGGTAATTGTTTTTCTAAAAATGGTTATATTACTTGAAAAAAGTGCAGATCCTGATGAGACGGCTCGTCACGAGCCGGCTCATCTGGATCTACACTTTTTGTAAGCCTATTTAGAGGTCTGTGGTGTTGAAAGGGTTAATTACCGTATTTATCGATGTATAACGACATTTTGGTGTAAAAATTGATGCATAACGCGCAAGTGGAAATAGCAATTCCACAAGCAAAATTGTTCAAGATCTGCTAAATTGTGCACCAAAATTATTATTATATTTCGGGTTTAACGCCTGCATCAGCACATTTTTGGGCTATATCGCCGGCAGGGATGTGCACCAAAAATCTAGTAAATACGTTGGTAAAGATGACAATGGCCGTACAAACAATTACTAATAAAATATTATTCCAAATACATCCACAAATTCGCACCTGGGCATGCATACTATTTCTTATTTTGTTTCTAAGTTGCAAACAATGGCTAGTCATAGTCACGCATAATTGGAATAGAAATATCAGTACTGGTATTATATATGTATGACCATCCGAATCTTTTGTTCAATACCTATTTTGCAAACAATCGCCATGCAGCAGTGACAGTGAGGCATAATTGAATTTGCTAATCTCGATCGATGCATCCTGATCACCTTCGATATCCGATCAGGAGGCCCTCGGGGGGACAATTTTTAATGACATATTAGTTTTCTTTTGTTCAATACCTATTTTGGAAACAATGACCACTCACAGTCACATATAATTGAATTTGTTAATCTCTACGCATCCTTATCACCTTCGGTATCCTCGTGGAACAATTTTTCATGACATACTAATTTAGTTTCTTTTGTTCAATAACTATTTTGCAAACAATGGCCCGTCACAGTCGCGCATAAATTAATTAAATTTGCTAATCCCAGTATTTTCAAAAAACTGAAATACGGTATTATTCTGCGCACCTTGGTTATCCGATTGTGCATTGCATTGCGTACGATATGGTACGAGACAGGGAATAGCCCTTCACAACACGTGATGTGCAACTGGCATATTGTTTATAAAAGTTTCAATTTTTTGGCAAAGTTGTTAAAATTTAGCAGTATTTACAAGGATCACATCTTACATCGGAATGTTATAAGAGAGAATGAAGTTTCATATCTTACATCGGAATGTTATAAGAGAGAATGAAGTTTCATATCTTACCTTGGAATGTTGAGGAATAAGAGAGAATGTAGCTTCATATCTTACCTTGGAATGTTGAGGAATAAGAGAGAATGTAGCTTCATATCTTACCTTGGAATGTTGAGGAATAAGAGAACTTACCTTGGAATGTTGAGGAATAAGAGATATTACCTTGGAATGTTGAGGAATAAGAGAGACCTTACCTTGGAATGTTGAGGAATAAGAGAGAACTTACCTTGGAATGTTGAGGAATAAGAGATACCTTACCTTTGAATGTTGAGGAATAAGAGAAAACTTACCTTGGAATGTTGAGGAATAAGAGAGACCTTACCTTGGAATGTTGAGGAATAAGAGAGAACTTACCTTGGAATGTTGAGGAATAAGAGAGACCTTACCTTGGAATGTTGAGGAATAAGAGATACCTTACCTTTGAATGTTGAGGAATAAGAGAGACCTTACCTTGGAATGTTGAGGAATAAGAGAGATCTTACCTTGGAATGTTGAGGAATAAGAGAGAACTTACCTTGGAATGTTGAGGAATAAGAGAGATCTTACCTTGAAATGTTGAGGAATAAGATAAATCTTACCTTGGAATGTTGAGGAATAAGAGAGACCTTACCTTGGAATGTTGAGGAATAAGAGAGAACTTACCTTGGAATGTTGAGGAATAAGAGAGACCTTACCTTGGAATGTTGAGGAATAAGAGAGTACTTACCTTGGAATGTTGAGGAATAAGAGAGAATGAAGCTTCATATCAACAATCTTCGGTGTTAAATCTACACCATCACACTGTAAATAGATAGAACAGTGGTTAGTACATTAGTGTGGCATTAATGATAATTTCATTGGAGAATAACAATTATATAAGCATGTGCCGGGTTGCCACACCATATCGCCATGCCGACATCCCCTAGCAAATACAAATGTAGCCACGCTACCTACTGCCCAACCTTCGAACTGCATCTTTCGTATCGACAAGCTCTTCATACTGGAAGCATGCCCTGGAAAGGTGTTGCTAGGTCAATGCCCATCGCTCAAATTGGACTGATGTTAACCCTTTCCCCCATTGATGCCATTACTAATACGACATACATTGCCAATGTAGTAGCCAAACCAATGCTCGTAATAAAGCTCAGAATATAAACCCAGTAATATTTATGGAGGTGGGATAGATATGGCCACTACTTATCCACTGCATGATAGCTAAATGGCTTTGGTTTGTATGGAGATATAATAGTATATTAACCTAAATCTCTATGAAGGAAAGGGTTAAAGGGCCAACAATCATCTGCAAATAGGTTACAATCTTGGTAATTACGTGGTATTTTAATTTCCATTGTATGCTTTTAATTTGCGAGTTTCTAGTAAAATCGTTGCCTTTAATTGTTTGGCACGACCAATGGCACGACTAATGGCCTGACCAATGGCACGACTAATGGCCTGACCAATGGCACGACCAATGGCACAACTAATGGCCTGACCAATGGCACGATCAATGGCATGACCAATGGCACGACTAATGGCCTGACCAATGGCACGGCACGACCAATGGCATGACCAATGGCATGACCACACGACCAATGGCACGACTAATGGCTTGACCAATGGCACGGCACGACCAATGGCACAACTAATGGCACGACCAATGGCACGACTAATGGCCTGACCAATGGCACGACCAATGGCACGACTAATGGCACGACCAATGGCACGACTAATGGCATGACCAATGGCACGACTAATGGCACGACCAATGGCATGACCAATGCAGGGGCCACGCTATCAGTCGCCACAAGAGCCAAATGGCGATTTTGCGATAGAAATGGTTCCTAAAATTTCAATTTGGCGATTTTCAGAAAATTGGACAAAAAATCGGCATAAATAACGTTTGTGCCATATTTTAACCTTTCGTACTTGACTGGTTTTATTTACCATTGACGGCGGCGCTTTCCAGTTAAAGAAAAATTGATACACAGTCTGTGTTCATTGTATCTTTGACTGGTTACATTTTTTTGCTCTGGTGTAAGCTATCGTTTGGAGGAACAATCGATTCACAGTCAAAACAGCTGTGTACATGTGCTGGAGGCATATTCCCATCATAAATTGCAATCAAAACAAAACAAACTTGTAAATTAGCGGTATATGATCACACATTTACAGTTTTGTATAATGGGAATGATATGATAATTTAGGTCCTTTATGAAAATGGCAGTACTTAATCGGTGAAATGATATCGTTTGAAGATTATGTAAACATGATCGGACGACCGAATGGCTGTAACTTGTGTAAGTAATTAGGTAATAATTATTGGCGTTGTTTTTCACAAATAAGATCAAAGGTAGTAGTTGTGAAAAATATGATTTTCGTGTCCTCAACTATAAAAAGTGAATGAAACTTGTCCAAATCGCCACTTGTCAAAATGGCTACTTTTGGTTTTAAACGTTCGATTGACGATTCATCATGTCAAACGCCTCCATCCAAAAAGGCTAAAATTGCCAAAAAATCACCAGTTAGAAACTTTAATGAGTCTTGGAAAGATACTTATCCATGGGTTCGATTTGACAAAGAAGCAAAGCTAATGTACTGTGATCCTTGTATCAATATTCAAAATTCAAATCCATTTACGGTTGGAGCCACCATCTTCAAAAAAGATGCTTTAACTAAGCATGCTAAAACCAAAGGTACAAGATAAAAACAAACCAAAAACTTTATATTTGTGAAATTTAAACTGACATGGCTGAATTGTTTGAATTTTTTTTTTAAACACTTCCAAATTTTCAAAAAACATTTTTTCTGTATTTTCAGAACATAATAAAGCTGCCGAGGCCGGAAAGCAGTCTGCATTTATGAAATCTGCCAGAGGGACCGCTGTCAGTAAGAGTGAGGCTGCTATAACCGCTGCTCTGATGAATGTGTACTTTGCGGCCAAAGAGAATCTGCACTGAAAGCACTCTGCATCAATCAGGGTTTGACACAATTAAGTGATCTACGTGTGGACAGTCGCACCACATATGAACATAATCAAAGTGTCTCAGACTTTCAGGAGTGTTTGGCAGATGTTTTACGAAATGATCTGAACCAAAAACTTTAAGATTCTGTGAAATTTAGTCTCATGATGGATGAGAGCACTGACATATCTGTGCATCAAAATTTAATTATTTACATTAGATTGCTCGAAAGAGACAACTTTGGCACTGTGTCTCCACAAACATACTTTTTGACCATCAATCAACTTCAAAGGGCAAATGCAGAATCAATCTTTTCGAAAACTATTGAGTTGTTGGGCAAAAGGGGGATCAAAATTCATAACTTGTGTGGTATCAGTACAGATGGGGCATCAGTTATGACCGAACATAAGTCGAGGGTTGTTACTCGACTGAAAGCCACAGTCCCCGGGGTCCTTGCCACACACTGCATAGCGCACAGCCCTTAGCTGCTGCAGTAGTGCAGACACAATTCCCTACCTTGTTAAATTCCAGGAGATTTTGAACTCCATTTACAAATACTTCAAAAACTCCCCCAAAAACATGTCAACATTGTCTGCCATTCAAACTGTACTTCAGGGTCAGACACTTAGATTTAAGGAAGTTTTCCACACCCGTTGGTTAAGTTTTGAGGGGTCGGTCGATGCACTGGTCAAAAATTACTCCAGCCTCTTGTCAGTTTTCCTTGAGGAGAGTTCGGGAAAAGCTCTCTCCCTCTATAAACCCATTACCACTTACAAGTTCTTGTATGTGGCTCACTTCTTGTGCGATGCACTGAAACCATTGGCCATCCTTTCCAAAATGTACCAAAAGAAGGATTTGACTTACTCGGAGGTTTCTCCCCTTCTTTCCTCCACAATCTCGACACTTGAAGATCTGCATGATAACAGGTCTGGCCATGTATTAGGAAAATTCCTGAAGGTCACTCCCCAGGAACCCACACTTGATGAGGCTAGTCTCCATACATTTGTATTTCAAGACCACACTATTAGGGACAGCCAGAAACAAAGGACTGAGTCACACAGTATATGCAGTCAATTTGTGAACGGCATGGTTATGAACCTCAATTCTAGATTTTCCGATAACAGTGACGGGGCTGTTCTTTCCTCAATGAGCAATTTGTTCAATCCCGTGCTCAAGACCTGTGATATAGCTGGTGATCTGGACACAGTGTCAGACTATCTGGATACCATTGGGTTTGAGGGGTCTAGGACAGAGCTATCAAGCTTTGCAAGTTTCGCCAGGGCCAGCCATAACAATGGCAACAAATCTGTGTCTGACATTGCATCTGTTGCAAATTTGGCAATTAGGAATACAGCAGCTTATCCTGCTTCAACTGAGGTGGCCGAAAGGTTGTTAGTGTTGCCAGTGTCAACCGCTGATTGTGAACGTGGTTTTAGTAGGCAGAATATTATTAAAACGGTATTGAGAAATGGACTTAGTGAATACAACCTTAATAACCTGATGAAAATTTCCATCGACAGATCAGACAACTTTAACTTCAAATCGGCATTTGAAATTTGGGCAAAGAAGAAGAATAGATGCATTTTAAACTGAATATTGTGCTAAAATATGTAATTCTGATGTTGTATTTTGAAATTATTATAATGAACAAGAAAACAATTAAAGTTGTAAAAGTTCATTGGATTGTCTTCAAAAATGAATAGTATGCATGTCTTTTTGAGCATAAAGTTCATTTGAAATATAATCCTGTGTTAGCTTCCATTATTAGTCACTGTCACAGGGCTATATTTTAAAAAATACTTTTAGCCTTAACAATTAAATGTTAATGTTAATGCATACTTTCATTCTATATTAATACTTTTTCCAGAAAAAAAAACCGAGCTAGAATCTCACCATTTATAAATAAAAATAGCAAACAAAATCAAACCAATGAATAATGGCACGACCAATGGCATGACCAACCAATGGCACAACCAATGGCATGACCAATCGCACGACCAATGGCCAATGGCACGACTAATGGCACGACCAATGGCACGACTAATGGCACGACCAATGGCACAACTAATGGCACGACCAATGGCACGAGTAATGGCACGACCAATGGCACGACTAATGGCACGACCAATGGCACGACCAATGGCACGACTAATGGCACGACCTAAGTTATTATTTTGTAACAACTTACGACAAGCTGTATTTGTTCGGAGAAACCTTTCCAGCTACGTTTCAACATGTCACGACCACCGGCCTGAAAAACAACATTATAATACAATATTAAACCATAATACAACTGGCAAATATGCCTGAAAAACAACATTATAATACAATATTATAAAACATAATGCAACTGGCAAATGTAACCCGATATTGATGACCCAACCAGAATTATATGTTATTATGTTATATTTCAGGTTTTACGCCTGCATCAGCACCATTTCGGGCTATATCGCCGGCGGGCAGTTTACTTAACACCTTTCCTGGGCAGGCTCCAGTGGTTAACCAGTACTTGGGTGCACCAACCTCCGTAAGAAACTGCCAACTTTTTCATATAAATGAGACACGGCCTGAGCGGGGCTCGAATCCGTGACCATCAGTGATGATAGGTTACAGTGGTATACAAGTCAGCGACCTTAACCACTCGACCACGGAGGCGGACCCAACCAGAATTATATCCAGATATTATAACATGATCCAACCAGTATTGCAACTAGATATTATACAAGAGGGCCATCATGGCCCTGTATCGCTCACTTTACTCATTTATTACCCCGGGCGTCACCATTTTAACAACTTTGAAAGAGCATTGTACATCGATCATTCCTATCAAATATTGTACAAATCCGACTGGTGGATCGTGCAAAGATGTTTGAAAAATTGTTATTTTTAGACTACAATTAGCCAAGCACTTTTGGGTGAAGACAACTTTTGAAATCTATAATAGAGGAATGATCTTTTGATCATTCGGTAGCCATCTTGAATGCCAAAATCATCTGATTTAGTAGATGATTTGAAATAATAATTGCATCAGAGTGATTGCCTCATCGATACCTTCGATTTGATTTGATACCATATTCGCTCAAAAATAAAATCTGACGCAAATTTGACCTTCCGGGCCAATGAATATTTTTGATACTGGGGTCACCATTTGAACAACTTTGAAAGAGCATTGTACATTGATCATTCCACCAAGATTCGTCAAACTCCGGCTGGCGGTTCGTGAGAAGATTATTTGCTTAGGATTTGTACTATTTTTAGATGGTGGCCATCTTGCATTATATAACTACATGATTTTAACACAATACAGGGTTCATTCTAGGTCAAACATTTTGGGAGAAGTGAGAAAGCGCGTGATCGCTTCCTTAAAAGGTGTTCTTTCATATACTTCTGCAAAATAGGATTAAAATGCACAGTTATATTTCAGGTTTTACGTCTGCATCAGCACCATTTTGGGCTATATCGCCGGCGGGCAAAATGCACAGTACAACCATTAAATACCAACATTTGAATAGAAGGAGTGCTTTATAATGGGCCAGTGTATCTTTACTAGACAAAATTTTGTTTGAAAATCATAAAACCTTTTTTCTTCTTTTTGTTTTAGGGAGAAGTGGGGCCCCCAGAGGGCAAAGTCAGGATCCCTAGGGCGACAATTTTCGCCCACATCACCCTCTAGAATGATCCCTGACATATGCGATTCCCCACTTACACATGTATCAAGACCACAAATGGTGGCTATTCACACAATGGTTACAGAAAATGTTCACGGACTACAGAAAACGTATAGACACATAGTGATAACAAATAACTTCAAATGAGCTTTGCTCGGGTGAGCTAAAAGTACTCGAACCAACATTGCAACCAGATAAATATTGCAACGAGCAATAAAGCACTGTAACATCACATGATCCACTCAGCATTATAACCAGATATTACCAGATATAACCAGATATAACCAGATATAACCAGATATTACCAGATATAACCAGATATAACCAGATATTACCAGATATTACCAGATATTACCACATAACTTTGCTTGTATTCAGTTTCATGTAATATAACACCTGCAAGGATTTCATTGGTTGAGGGAATAATCTATATAATTTGTAAATTAAACTTTAACATTCGCATATCGTTCATAACGTTAATGGTAAGGCAGAGTATGATTTAAAAAGAAGTCTCGACCAAATTATAACTCAATTTAAAACATAAACATAACGTTGCTTTGCATAGTGATGTCATGACAAATTAGTGATGTCATGACAAATTAGTGATGTCATGACAAATTAGTGACGTCATGACAAATGTGGTGTCATGACAAATTAGTGACATCATGACAAATTAGTGGTGTCATGACAAATTAGTGACGTCATGACAAATTAGTGATGTCATGACAAATTAGCGACGTCAATACAAATTAGTGACGTCATGACAAATTAGTGACGTCATGACAAATTAGTGATGTCATGACAAATTAGTGACATAGCATACATACCCCAGCATAAAACATCTTATTCCGGAACCTACTGTTGAATTTCTCTGGATTGGCTTCTGAAAATGAAAAAAATATTGTGTTTGAAATATGTACACAGAATGTTTTTGTCTCCAATGTTTCTATTGAAATACACCAGTTGGTTTAAACATATGTATTCGTCATAATATACACACTATACATATACATAATTTACACAAATATATTTGCAATGACTAGTGGATTGAATTGGAAGCTATAATAGCTTATTGAAATTCTCTCCATTGAAATACACCAGTTGTTATACTGCATGTAGAAGTCGTGTTAACACATTGAAATACACAAGTTGTTATACTGCATGTAGAAGTCGTGATAACACATTGAAATACACAAGTTGTTATACTGCATGTAGAAGTCGTGTTAACACATTGAAATACACAAGTTGTTATACTGCATGTAGAAGTTGTGATAACACATTGAAATACACAAGTTGTCATACTGCATGTAGAAGCCATGATAACACATTGAAATACACAAGTTGTTGTACTGCATGTAGAAGTCGTGTTAACACATTGAAATACACAAGTTGTCATACTGCATGTAGAAGCCATGATAACACATTGAAATACACAAGTTGTTGTACTGCATGTAGAAGCCATGATAACACATTGAAATACACAAGTTGTCATACTGCATGTAGAAGTTGTGATAACACATTAGTTTAAACATATTTTATTCGGATCAAATACATATATATATACATATATAAACACAATTCTTATACATTGGAACCGATATGGGTCGAGAAACAAGCTTAAAGCTTATATGAATCCCTTCCCATGTTGGAGTACGTTTAAATGGTACAAAATGCTTGGCGAATAGTAATGGCGAGTTTATGTGTTCAGTATATATCATATAAATTGTAGAGAAACTATTGAATATTTAACAGCAGTGGCAAATATTTGGACTTGATTTTACTAAACGTCCGCATATATTTACAGCATCGTTATTGTAATTTTAATGTAGCAATACGGAAACGTTATATCCAAATATGTAAAATATCAAAAAACAATCTGGTATTGTCACACGACGGGCCGGGACCAAAACGGAGAGAACCCCCACGTTCACCTAGGTATCGAAACGTTTTGTTGCTGCAATATAGCTCTGGACATTCAGGTAAAGTGTTGTGTTACAGTGTGTAGTGAGATGCTCATCGCCAAACAAGAGATTGTTGAGTGTGGCAGCACATGGAAGGTTAGATAGGTGTTGTAGACGTTGATGATTATACCTTGGGCAATGCAGAAGAAAGTGAGTGACTGATTCGATAGACCCGCATGCGCACACGGGAGAATCGATGATATTTTTCCTGTGAAGGTCGTAGCACAAAGAACTACATCCTAGTCGTAGTCGGGTGTGGAGTATCTGATTCCTTCTTGATCCAACATTGTATAACGGGGATTGTCTTTTCCTGTTTTTACTTAACATGTATTTGAAGGTTGCTACTGTATCGGCGTTCCGTGTCTCGTTTGGCAGCGAGTTCCATATTAGAATAGTTGATGGAAGAAATGTAGAAGCATGGGATTGAGTATGTGCAGTTATAGGTTGAACGGCGGGTACGTGTCGAAGGTTATATAATTGGTCAGCTTGTTCTGGAATGAGATTGGAGAGGTAATGGTGACAGCGACCAGTCTTCATTTTGTAGAAGAGGGTGAGCTTGTGATTGCAACGTCTTTTGGCTAGGGTATCCCAGGACAGGTCCGACAGAAGAGTGTTTATGTTGCAGAGTTTAGTAGCTCGAAGCATGATAACACATTGAAATACACAAGTTGTTGTACTGCATGTAGAAGTTGTGATAACACATTGAAATACACAAGTTGTTGCACTGCATGTAGAAGTTGTGATAACACATTGAAATACACAAGTTGTTGTACTGCATGTAGAAGTTGTGATAACACATTGAAATACACAAGTTGTTGTACTGCATGTAGAAGTCATGATAACACATTGAAATACACAAGTTGTTGTACTGCATGTAGAAGTCGTGTTAACACATTGAAATACACAAGTTGTCATACTGCATGTAGAAGCCATGATAACACATTGAAATACACAAGTTGTTATACTGCATGTAGAAGTTGTGATAACACATTGAAATACACAAGTTGTTGTACTGCATGTAGAAGTCGTGATAACACATTGAAATACACAAGTTGTTGTACTGCATGTAGAAGTTGTGATAACACATTGAAATACACAAGTTGTTGTACTGCATGTAGAAGTTGTGATAACACATTGAAATACACAAGTTGTTATACTGCATGTAGAAGTTGTGATAACACATTGAAATACACCAGTTGTTGTACTGCATGTAGAAGTTGTGATAACACATTGAAATACACAAGTTGTTGTACTGCATGTAGAAGTCATGATAACACATTGGTAGCATGTTCGCTTCAGGTGAGATAGGCCAGGAGTTCATGTTCAACTGTATCCATTACAACTGTGCCCTTATGCACAAGGCATTTAAATCCCGCATTGCCTCTTCCCTCTCCCTCATTGCCTCTCCCTCATTGCCTCTTCCCTCTCCCACATTGCCTCTTCCCTCTCCCTCATTGCCTCTTCCCTCTCCCTCATTGCCTCTTCCCTCTCCCACATTGCCTCTTCCCTCTCCCTCATTGCCTCTTCCCTCTCCCTCATTGCCTCTTCCCTCTCCACATTGCCTCTTCCCTCTCCCTCATTGCCTCTTCCCTCTCCCACATTGCCTCTTCCCTCTCCCACATTGCCTCTTCCTCATTCCTCTTCTCCCTCTCCCACATTGCCTCTCTCCACATGGCCTCTTCCCTCTCCCTCATTGCCTCTCCCTCATTTCCTCTTCCCTATCCCACATTGCCTCCTTCCCTCTCCCACATTGCCTTCCTCTCCCTCATTGCCTCTTCCCTCTCCCACATTGCTTCCCCTCTCCCTCATTGCCTTCCCTCTCCCTCATTGCCTCTCCCACATTGCCTCTCCCTCTCCCTCATTGCCTCTCCCTCATTGCCTCTTCCCTCTCCCTCATTGGCCTTTCCCACATTGCCTCTTCCCTCTCCCTCATTGCCTCTTCCTCTTCCTCATTGCCTCTTCCCTCTCCCCATTGCCTCTTCCCTCTCCCACATTGCCCCCACACTCTTCCCTCTCCCTCATTGCCTCTTCCCTCTCCACATTTCCTCTTCCCTCTCCCTCTCCACATTGCCTCTTCCCTCTCCCTCATTGCCTCATTGCCTCTTCCCTCTCCCACATTGCCTCTTCCCTCTCCATCATTGCCTCTCCCCTCTCCCTCATTGCCTCTCCCCTCTCCCACATTGCCTCTTCCCTCTCCCTCATTGCCTCTTCCCTCATTGCCTCTTCCCTCTCCCACATTGCCTCTTCCCTCTCCCTCATTGCCTCTTCCATCTCCCTCATTTCCTCTCCCACATTGTCTCTTCCCTCTCCCACATTGCCTCTTCCCTCTCCTCATTGCCTCTTCCCTCTCCCTCATTGCCTCTTCCTCATTGCCTCTTCCATCTCCCTCATTTCCTCTCCCACATTTCCTCTTCCCTCTCCCACATTGCCTCTTCCCTCTCCCTCATTGCCTCTTCCCTCTCCCTCATTGCCTCTTCCCTCTCCCACATTTCCTCTTCCCTCTCCCTCGACGATGGATTCAATAAAGAAGGAGGCCCCCAAGCAATTAATCTACTGTTGTAAAAATCATCTAAAATAAATGTGATATCGGCTAAAGTAAGAGCTAAATAGCACACACAAACTATACGAATGATTGCAACAACCGAATGATTGCAACAACCGTGCTGGCAATGAGATTAAAGGTTGAAATGAAATTAAAGACCCGAATCATAAATCAACATGGCAATTGCAGATTTTGACAAGTATTTAATTAGTTTTTTCAGAAGAGATATTTCATCTTCCGAGGATTTTGACTTATGTTGTCATTTCAAATAAAAACAACAAGCCTAATTTGTGTGTTTGCTTCAATGAAATATTTCATCCTGTATTCACCACAAGCATGCAAATATATATAGAGAGGATAAATAGAATATTAGGTTACTGTCTTATAAATTTTAATTTATTAGGCGAGTCGGAGAAAAATACAAGGCTCGGCAGAGCCTCGCCTTGTATTTGTTTTCCGACTCGCCTAATAAATTAAAATTTATAAGACAGTAACCTAATATTCTATTTATCCTACATTCTGAGTGTGCACCGGACACAAAAACAAACAAACTAGCCATGGCAGCTTACAAACTCGCTACGCACTTGGTAATATGTTGCGCATTGATATTTCTATTTATAGATAAATGATAAATGACATTTCTCTGACAACAGTAGTTTCCAGAGGGGGTCTCATCGAGTGCTGTTAATTCATCCCAAACAACCTGAATGTTTGCCTGTACACGACTTTCTTCTTGGGACATTTTCCAAACTCAGCAGACAACACAATGTGACGACAGACGCTTTGTTGATTTACAAATCGTAATCTGGGTCATAAAAGTAGTCCATCACGAAAGCTTTATTAGGCACTGACTAATAAAGCAAAATGTATTAGGCAGGCCGTTTTTGTACGTTATTTCGCATGAAGGTAGAATAAATGTTGGTTTCAGTGTACAATCAGATAATATTTCACTACTGTCCATACGTGCCTATAAGACAAAGCTTTTTACCACCAGAATATGGCCACAAAGTGGCTTCTCGTCTTATTAAGTAAGTTTAAGTGGTTTTTTCATTGCTAAAATCACATTGCTAATAAAATATGACTTTCTGGTAGAATACTATCGCTATAAACTATTCAAATGTACCCATAGGTTAACATCACCCGGTAATTTGCTTAAACCATGACAACAAATTTGTCAATCTCAAAGTCACCAACAACAACTATCCTGAAAGCACCCTGGAAATTTGACCTTGACTTACGAGTTGGTACATGTAAAATACCAATTTTCTCACACCCATGCATACCCCTCAACTTATGGCCAAGGTCAACTTACGGCTGAACATTTACGGTTACTGTCATTGTTGCCGGTGTCACATGAGATTTTCACTGGCGTGATATTTTCACCCGTGGGTGAAAAAATAGGCGGGTGAAAATATCATATGACACCGGGTCTAAAAGAAACCTACTGTTCATATGACATAATATCAGTGTTATTTACGTAACCATCTTTTTGAGGTGTTATGGTGGCGGCGTAAACGATAATGTGGCTCATATGCTGCACTTAATTAGACAGTGTTGCAAAGATCATGTAGGTTCGAATTCGACTTATATCTACATATATATATATAAGAGAATAATTCAATTTTAGCTTGCGGTCCAAATTGGATCGCATTACGAAGAGTTGCAATGGGAAATGGTTTTTCAGCAGTAGTGTCTTAACCCATTCAACACCAAGTAACTGACATGGACTGGTGCATGATATTTTTAGACCAATAAATTAATAAGAAAATTACTATTGGACCAGTTCATTTATCAAAATGGGTAATTTTTGTCTAAGAATAGTAATATTACTGGCAAAAAGTGCAGATCCTGATGAGACGGCTCGTTACGAGCCGGCTCATCTGGATCTACACTTTTTGTAAGCCTATTGAGAGTTCTGTGGTGTTGAAAGGGTTAAGACACTTTGTGACACTGCGCCGCCATTAACCCCATCTATGTAACAATTTCCTTTTTTATTTTATTAATTTTTTATTGATATTCTATAATCAGACGTTTTCCAATTTGAATGTCCTAAGAGATGCTTTTTATGCATGACATTGATGACATTATCTGTAAATTGATGACGCAATAGCTACATATAACTTCGTTGAAACTCGGTACCAGTATAGCTAGCACAGCTCATAATTCCTCCCTTTATACTATCAATTTTACTCCTTAGAGAAATGTGTATAACTTGCAAGATGAACTTAACAACTGATCCTTTAAATACTACAGAGTGATTCATATGAAGTGACAGTGTGCACAGGTCTGTGCCTAATGATGAATTTTCCAGAAGCTGGAGACGGGTCTAGCAGATATTTTGACACTGTTTCCTGTAGGAGGATCATTTATTTATAGCAGTTTCACTTCAGATGTTTCATTTACCATGATGTTTTTGAACTGTCTAGCAGAAATATATTTTATAGTGAATCCTCTCTAAACCAGAATTCCTCGGAGCCAGAACCACGCCTCTAAACCAGAACCACACCTCTAAACCAGGACCACGCCTCTAAACCAGGACCACACCTCTAAACCATAACCATGCCTCTAAACCAGAACCACGCCTCTAAACCATAACCATGCCTCTAAACCAGAACCACACCTCTAATCCAGAACCACGTCTCTAAGAACCATGCCTCTAAACGAGAACCACGCCTTTAAACCAGAACCACATCTCTAAACCAGACCCGCCAGACATGTCTGGTTAACTGGCTTTGGTCTGGTAAATGTTTTAAAAAGTCTAACCTGTCTTAAGCAGCCAGCCAAGGCAATCACAGAAAGTGGCTGCTTAGAGGTGACCACAAACACAGGTTTGACTGTACATATGTTTCAAAAATATTATTTGCAATGATTCATTTACAACAGCTTAAAATTACACCGTAAAATTTATACGGTAAATGACCACGAGACCTGCAATGGACAGATGAAGGCCATGGTCCATGTCAAGGCTATGTCCATTACTAGCGATTGGCCGGTAAATGACCACGAGACCTGCAATGGACAGATGAAGGCCATGGTCCATGTCAAGGCTATGTCCATTACTAGCGATTGGCTGGTAAATGACCACACGACCTGCAATGGACAGATGAAGGCCATGGTTCATGTCAAGGCTATGTCCATTACTAGTGATTGGCCGGTAAATGGCCACGAGACCTGCAATGGACAGATGAAGGCCATGGTCCATGTCAAGGCTATGTCCATTACTAGTGATTGGCCGGTAAATGGCACATCCTTTCACAACGCTTATGCTATTGCTAAACAAAATAGACCATTGACTGAATACAGTGAAACCTGTGTTAAGCAACCAGTCAAGGGAATCGCAAAAAGTGGCTGCTTAATAGAGATGAAATGCATAGTAAAACAGCATATTGGGAATTTAGATACTGGCTGCTTAATACAGGTTGGCTGCTTAATGGAGGTGACCACTAACACAGGTTTGACTGTATATGTGTAGTTTGAGGTCGACAAGGTTAAGGGATTAGATTTAAGGATGCATAAAATATACAGTGAACGATATTTTATATATATATATCCTTTTCTGTCTTGTAAACATTTATTCGATCGGTTAAAAATTCCAAGTTTTCCAGACATACTATACTGTAAGTCTTTGGACCATCTAGTGACCTGGAAATTCAACAAAACTGACCTTACCTCGAGATTCATGGAATTCAACAAAACTGACCTTACCTCGAGAATCATGGAATTCAACAAAACTGACCTTATCTCGAGAATCATGGAATTCAACAAAACTGACCTTACCACGAGATTCATGGAATTCAACAAAACTGACCTTACCACGAGATTCATGGAATTCAACAAAACTGACCTTACCTCGAGATTCATGGAATTCAACAAAACTGACCTTACCTCGAGATTCATGGAATTCAACAAAACTGACCTTACCTCGAGATTCATGGAATTCAACAAAACTGACATTACCTCGAGATTCATGGAATTCAACAAAACTGACCTTACCTCGAGATTCATGGAATTCAACAAAACTGACCTTACCTCGAGATTCATGGAATTCAAGAGCCACATGAGCGTCTGCTCCCAAACTGAAGTAATTGTTGAATACGTCCAGCGGTAGCTTATCCTTGACCTCTTCCTCTGTAGGTTCCGGTTCTACATGCTTGTTTGCAGCAACGGTTACGTTCCATCTACAATAACAGTGTACGTTTGAATCTTGCCTGTGATAAATTACTGTACATACCAGTTTCCATGACCGCCAGTTGACTCTCGGACTTTGGTTTGGGGTCCCGCCTTAGGCAATAATAAAAAAGGTGCTTGTTTCCAATGTTCTGTTAGGGATGGCAACGAATAGCATTTTTGTTATTCGAATATTTGGTCGGGAAGGTAATCGAATATTCAGTCGCGAAGGTATTCGAATATTCGATAGAAATCTATCAAAAACTCAAAATCACTCACTCAAAAATTGCCAAATTAACTTAATTTCTGTTTTACGTCATCTTCTTCCTGTAAAGCCATGCAAATATGACGACGACTCATTTAGTTATTGTTATCGGCCACTGTACATTCATGGACGTTTTCACAAATGAAGCCATCGTCACTTGAACTGCTTTCCGTTGAAGGGTGTTTCTTTTTCAATTGATATTGTACCCGGATATGTTAAATCCAATTTGCATAGATTACACCTAGCAGTTTTCTTATTCTCAGAACGATTGAAGGCTTTCCAAATGTGTGACTGAGCAGGCAGCATATTTGAGGACAATATCATAAAAATCGTACTTTAAATAGTATGTTTGACAATATTGAGCAGTTAATTAAATATTTAAGATACATGGGGGTGGATGTTGTTGCAAAGTGTCTAATATTTCAAAGGAATTTTCTAGTCTAAACAATTTTGACATCAAAGTTAAATACTACCCACCTTAGCACCTACTGTAATTATTTGATTACATGGCACCTGCCATGGATGAACAACACGGTTTATTCACACATCCTGGGGCAATTTCTTTTGTATTGGAAGGTTTTATGATGGTTTCAAAAGAAAACAAAGTATCTGATTTTATGACAGTTTATTTCATTTTTGCAAATAAAATATTTTTTCCAAATATTCAAATACTGGAATAGTATTCGATTATTTGGATATTCGACGTTCGAGCGAATAATCGACTATTCGTTGCCATCCCTAGTTCTGACTGACCAGCTAAAAACGGCACAACTCAAATATTTTTATTGACTTGTTCTAAACAACTTTTTTTTGGGGACCGTTTTGTACAGGAGTTTACTAAGCATGTGTCTGACAATTGTAGAAAGAAAGAAATGTCCTACCTACATTCCCAACTTCAAATATGAGGAGTGGGAAATGGGAAATGGGAAACTTGGTTTAAACATATTTATTCGATAATAATGTACATTACATATACATTGTATACAAAACGAAAATGGATTAAATCGGAAGTTTAACCCATTCAACACCAAGTAACTCACATGGACTGGTCCATGATATTCATAAACCATTAAATGAATCAGAAAATCACATTTGGACAAGTTCATTTATCAAAATGGGTAATTATGTCTAAAAATAGTCATATCACTGGCAAAAAGTGCAGATCCTGATGAGACGGCTCGTCATGAGCCGGCTCATCTGGATCTACACTTTTTGTAAGCCTATTTAGAGGTCTGTGGTGTTGAAAGGGTTAATTGTGGCCTTACTACATACATCATTGCTAGAATTCTAATACATGTCAAAGATGGTGTCATGGATTTGTGACATAGTGCATAGGCGGTCAAAATCTGTGTCAGTCGATATAAATCCCTTGTGGAACTCTACTCATTCTAGTGAATATCATCATAAAATGTCAGATTTGATGAATAGGGGATTGGGTATGAGAAATCAGAAATATTAATTTCAAACTTAATGGAATATTAGCAATGTATATTAACCTGGCTTCTCCCATTGCAAACAACAATTTTAATCAAAATGAAAAACTGGAAACTGCAAGGAAATTGATTACAGTATTATGCTCGGCCATAAGTCTAATTCATAAGTCGAGATGGTATTTTACATTCATTCACTCGTAAGATGATGTGATATATTGGGGGTTAGAAAACCTATATTTTACATTCACTCAGTTTATACAAATTTATTTTAGCTTGATTGTGAAACAAGTTCTTTCAACTTATATTAATCACTCTCGAGACCTCATTCCTGATGGAATCCATCGCCACGAGGGAGAGAGAAGAGGCAATGTGGAATTTAAATGCCTTGCCTAAGGGTACAATCGTAACGGCTCCAGCGGGGCTCGAACTCCGGACCTTTTGCACCTGAAGCGAACGGGCATCCACTGCGCTATCACGACTTCCACTCATTTGTAATCCAAGGTGGTATTCTGGGCTAGGAAACAAATAGTTTACATTCACTCTCACTTGTAAGTCTGTACTTTGTGGTTAGAAACCATATATTATTTTACATTCACTAACGTGTAGGTTAATGGAATGTAGGACGTTTCGGACATGGATCTTTCGGCCTAGGATCTTTCGGTCTAGGACGTTCCGGACTAGGACGTTTCGGCCGGCCCTTTTTTCAGGATAGGACGTTTTGGCCAAATCAGTTTATATGGGTTATACATTAATATTTTGGAAGTTTGATGGGTTTAATCTGAAAATGACTTATACCATTAAATTGAATATGGTTTTATTGATTATATTTTATGTCTTTTGGGAGACTTAATTTTTTTTAAAACTTTGGACCACAATGACGTTATACCATGGAATTGAATATAACACAATCATCAGGTGTATAACATGGTTTTATTGAATTCATTTTGTGCCTCATATAATAATTATGTTTAATTGAACAGTATAAAACATAAATAAATTCAATAAAACCATGTTCAATTTAATGGTATTCTAAAATATTAATGTATAGTCAGAGAGGGAAAGGTGTGGCTTTGAGCTAGCACCATAAAAAGACCAAGCTGAGCTCAGATAGGGAAAGGTGTGGCTTTGAGGGAAAGGTGTGGCTTTGAGCCTCACAATAAAAAACCTTAACTGTTATCAGCCGGACTCTGAGCGTGGCCTGTCCGGATTCGGAAACCGAGACATCCAGATTAAGAGGTACAAATAACACTAAAAAGATCCATTCCCAAGAACATGTGTCCGGATTGTCTTCCGAATTAACAATGTCCGGGTCTGACTGTAGAAATCTGATTTGGCCGAAACGTCCTATCCTGAAAAAAGGGCCGGCCGAAACATCCTAGGCCGGAACATCCTAGGCCGAAACATCCTAGTCCGAAAGATCCAAGTCCGAAACGTCCGCCCACCAGGTTAATGTGGTATTTGGGGGGCTAGAAAATGAATATCTATTTTACATTCATTCACTCACTTGTAAGTCGAAGCAACATTTTGGGAGCTAGAAAATATATAATTTATATTTCACATTCAATAACTCGTAAGTGCAGGTGGAATTTTGGGGGCTACAAATTTTACATCAACTCTCTTGTATCTCAATGTCATGCTTTGGGGGCTAGCAAACAAACATAGTTTTCAATCACTGTAATAAACTGTCCCACTCAAATAGGGAGCATGCATGTAGTTTAACCTTTTGTAATAATCAGCTGTCCCATTCAAATGGGGTGTGTAGTTTAACCTTTTGTAATAATCAACTGTCCCATTCAAATGGGGAACATGCAAGTAGTTTAACCATTTGTAATAATTAACTGTCCCACTCAAATGGGGAACATGCAAGTAGTTTAACCATTTGTAATAATTAACTGTCCCATTCAAATGGGGAACATGCATGTAGTTTAACCATTTGTAATAATTAACTGTCCCACTCAAATGGGGAACATTCAAGTAGTTTAACCATTTGTAATAATTAACTGTCCCATTCAAATGGGGAACATGCATGTAGTTTAACCTTTTGTAATAATCAGCTGTCCAATTCAAATGGGGTGTGTAGTTTAACCTTTTGTAATAATCAACTGTCCCATTCAAATGGGGAACATGCATGTAGTTTAACCGTTTGTAATAATTAACTGTCCCACTCAAATGGGAAACATGCAAGTAGTTTAACCATTTGCAATAATTAACTGTCCCACTCAAATGGGGAACATGCAAGTAGTTTAACCATTTGTAATAATTAACTGTCCCATTCAAATGGGGAACATGCATGTAGTTTAACCATTTGTAATAATTAACTGTCCCACTCAAATGGGGAACATGCAAGTAGTTTAACCATTTGTAATAATTAACTGTCCCATTCAAATGGGGAACATGCAAGTAGTTTAACCATTTGTAATAATTAACTGTCCCACTCAAATGGGGAACATGCAAGTAGTTTAACCTTTTGTAATAATTAACTGTCCCACTCAAATGGGGAACATGCAAGTAGTTTAACCATTTGTAATAATTAACTGTCCCATTCAACTGGGGAACATGCATGTAGTTTAACCATTTGTAATAATTAACTGTCCCATTCAAATGGGGAACATGCATGTAGTTTAACCTTTGACCTGTGAAATGTTTGATGTGAATCAAATTTCAATTACCTGTCAAGTTGAACCACTTGGCCATCTTCAACATTGCATAAAATCTTACTGATGGGCTCATCTGTATAGCCCTAGAACATAAAACAAACATATCTGTATATCCCTGAAACATAAAATAAACATATATGTATAGCCCTAGAACATAAAATAAACATATCTGTATAGCCCTGAAACATAAAATAAACATATCTGTATAGCCCTAGAACATAAAATAAACATATGTGTATAGCCCTGAAACATAAAATAAACATATCTGTATAGCCCTAGAACATAAAATAAACATATATGTATAGCCCTGAAACATAAAATAAACATATCTGTATAGCCCTAGAACATAAAACAAACATATCTGTATAGCCCTAAAACAAACATATCTGTATAGCCCTGAAACATAAAATAAACATATCTGTATAGCCCTAGAACATAAAACAAACATATATGCATAGCCCTAGAACATAAAATAAACATATCTGTATAGCCCTGAAACATAAAATAAACATATATGTATAGCCCTAGAACATAAAATAAACATATCTGTATAGCCCTGAAACATAAAATAAACATATTTGTATAGCCCTAGAACATAAAATAAACATATCTGTATAGCCCTGAAACATAAAATAAACATATCTGTATAGCCCTAGAACATAAAATAAACATATCTGTATAACCTTAAACATAATATAAACATAGTTTGATAGTTAGCATTTGATAAGCATAGCATTTGTAATATCCCTAAAACATAAACAAATATAAAATAAACATATCATCTGTAATATCCTTGTAACATACAACAAACATATAATGCTGTGTATCCCTGAAAGATAAAATAAACATTGCCTATACATATCCATGAAACATAAACAAACGTATCATCTGTAATATACAAACATATCATCTGTAATATACAAACATATCATCTGTAATATACAAACATATCATCTGTAATATACAAACATATCATCTGTAATATACAAACATATCATCTGTAATATACAAACATATCATCTGTAATATACAAACATATCATCTGTAATATCCCTAAAACATAAAAATTGAGTATAGTCATCATACAATCATTGACAAAATAAAGTCATTAATTGCCACCATTCAATGAGAAACTGAGTAAACTGACTAACTGAGGATAAACGGATTCATACCCAGCTTCCCCACCCCGCCACAAGGCCATAAAATCTTTCTCAGATTTCAAACTCAAGCTCAAGAAATTTGATTCCGAGAACTACATTTATCTCAACTAATCAGAAACTTGAGACAGAGTTAGAGATTGAAGAGAAGTTTTATAACCTCGTGGTCATGGTCTGACAGGTATATCTGGCAGGGTTTGCACTTACAACCTCATGCCGAAGGACATCGCCACATGGTTCTGGCAGGGTTTGCACTTACAACCTCATGCCGAAGGACATCGCCACAATGGTTCTGGCAGCGTTTGCACTTACAACCTCATGCCAAAGGACATCGCCACAATGGTTCTGGCAGGGTTTGCGCTCACAACCTCACGCCGAAGGACATCGCCACAATGGTTCTGGCAAGGTTTGCACTTACAACCTCCCGCCGAAGGACATCGCCACAATGGTTCTGGCAGCGTTTGCACTCACAACCTCATGCCAAAGGACATCGCCACAATGGTACTGGCAGGTTTGCGCTCACAACCTCACGCCGAAGGACATCACCACAATGGTTCTGGCAAGGTTTGCACTCACAACCTCCCGCCGAAGGACATTGCCACAATGGTTCTGGCAGGGTTTGCACTCACAACCTCATGCAGAAGGACATCGCCACAATGGTTCTGGCAAGGTTTGCACTTACAACCTCACGCCGAAGGACATCGCCACAATGGTTCTGGCAGGGTTTGCACTCACAACCTCATGCCGAAGGACATCGCCACAATGGTTCTGGCAAGGTTTGCACTTATAACCTCACGCTGAAGGACATCGCCACAATGGTTCTGGCAAGGTTTGCACTTACAACCTCACGCCGAAGGACATCGCCACAATGGTTCTGGCAGGGTTTGCACTCACAACCTCATGCCGAAGGACATCGCCACAATGGTTCTGGCAAGGTTTGCACTTACAACCTCAAGAGTACGAGTCGGACACCGTATCCATTATGACGCTGAAGCTCCTTCATCAAGCAATCAAATATTTAATCACGCCTGACTTTCTTCTGTGGCACACATGCAGCTCCCATTGATATAATTATCATGGAAGCTGACGAATAGTTAGTTACATAACCACCCATACGAATTTATGTGATGCTATACGATGCTATACATCACCTCAATCGCATGTTAATAATAGGAATTCAACGTGCCTTCATTAATATTCTCCCGAGCACCCCACAAACATTTGTGGTGCATACACCGAATCTAATTTCAAAGAAAATTAAAATACACTTTTCCGTCAGTCATAATTTAATTTCAATGGAAACTGAAATAGAATTGTTCCACTCAGTCAATGTCAACACAAGGTCATTTCCATTTTGTTTTCATACACTTATTATCAACAGTCTTCCTGGCTTGCTGTTAAATAGTGTATGAAAACGTAAACCCGACTGTCTGGTGGTGCACATGCACTAAAGCACTCACATTACACACGTTGCCAGCATGTGCACGATTCTACGTTGCTATTCAATCAGGCCTCAAGCAAATCACCTAACAAAGACAATAGAGTATGCATCTACGTATTTTCCAATAAATCGTCGCATAGTTTAACAAATAGAGAAATAGAGCACAAGTTTACATAGTTTCTCATCAACCCTCTTAGAATTCGACTGATAGATGATTTTTTGTATGTCATACAATTCCCTAATTATGTACTGTTTATTTTCCGTAATTAGATCATTCGTAAAATTTAGAGTCATCAAGTGAAAAGAAAGATTTAAGCAGTGTGGAAGATTAAGACTGGATCATAGGCATTTTGTTTACCATTACCACATATACATATATGACACTTGTGAATCAGGATACCAGCTTTTAACCGGTACCAATGCTCGACTATGTTTCATATTTCCCCCCAATTTCTGCAATAAATCCCTTTATTTTCAGAATAAGTTTATGGAAAGTGAAACTCATCTGTTGGCTATACCGTTTGGCAAATGTCCAAGTTTCTGGCCTCTCTTTGAATTTCAGCGCTGCCGACGACTATTATTAGAAATACACTCGTTCAGTTCCGGAAAGGAGATTCCAACTTCAATGTGGTCATTATTAGCACATGCTTTGGAAATATTCATATACGTACAAGAAATCTGACAATACCTTCATAGATTACTGACAAGCTATCTTCAGGACATACCAAACTGACAAGCTATCTTCAGGACATACTATATTGACAAACTAATTTCAGGACATACAAATCTGACAAGCTAACTTCAGGACATACCAAACTGACAAGCTAACTTCAGGACATACAAATCTGACAAGGTAACTTCAGGACATACCAAACTGACAAGCTAACTTCAGGACATACTATATTGACAAACTAATTTCAGGACATACAAATCTGACAAGTTAACTTTAGGACATACCAAACTGACAAGCTAACTTCAGGACATACCAAACTGACAAGCTAACTTCAGGACATACTATATTGACAAACTAATTTCAGGGCATACAAATCTGACAAGCTAACTTCAGGACATACCAAATTGACAAGCTAACTTCAGGACATACAAATCTGACACGCTATCTTCAGGACATACCAAACTGACAAGCTAACTTCATGACATACTGTATTGACAAAACTAATTTCAGGACATACAAATCTGACAAGCTAACTTCAGAACATACAAATCAGACAAGCTAACTTCAGGACATACCAAACTGACAAGTTAACTTCAGGACATACCAAACGGACAAGCTAACTTCAGGACATACAAATCAGACAAGCTAATTTCAGGACATACTAAACTGACAAGCTAACTTCAGGATATACCAAACTGACAAGCTAACTTCAGGACATATTATATTGACAAACTAATTTCAGGACATACAAATCTGACGAGCTAACTTTAGGACATACCAAACTGACAAGCTAACTTCAGGACATACCAAACTGACAAGCTAACTTCAGGACATACTATATTGACAAACTAATTTCAGGACATACAAATCTGACAAGCTAACTTCAGGACATACCAAACTGACAAGCTAACTTGAGGACATACAAATCTGACACGCTATCTTCAGGACATACCAAACTGACAAGCTAACTTCAGGACATACTGTATTGACAAAACTAATTTCAGGACATACAAATCTGACAAGCTAACTTCAGAACATACAAATCAGACAAGCTAACTTCAGGACATACCAAACTGACAAGTTAACTTCAGGACATACCAAACTGACAAGCTAACTTCAGGACATACAAATCAGACAAGCTAACTTCAGGACATACTAAACTGACAAGCTAACTTCAGGACATATTATATTGACAAACTAATTTCAGGTCCTATCATATTGACAAGCTAACTTCAGGACATAAAATACTGACAAGCTAACTTTAGGACATACCAAACTGACACGCTAACTTCAGGACATACCAAACTGACAAGCTAACTTCAGGACATACTATATTGACAAACTAATTTCAGGACATACAAATCTGACAAGCTAACTTCAGGACATACCAAACTGACAAGCTAACTTCAGGACATACAAATCTGACACGCTATATTCAGGACATACCAAACTGACAAGCTAACTTCAGGACATACTGTATTGACAAAACTAATTTCAGGACATACAAATCTGACAAGCTAACTTCAGAACATACAAATCAGACAAGCTAACTTCAGGACATACCAAACTGACAAGTTAACTTCAGGACATACCAAACGGACAAGCTAACTTCAGGACATACAAATCAGACAAGCTAACTTCAGGACATACCAAACTGACAAGCTAACTTCAGGACATACCAAACTGACAAGCTAACTTCAGGACATATTATATTGACAAACTAATTTCAGGTCCTATCATATTGACAAGCTAACTTCAGGACATAAAATACTGACAAGCCATTGACTGTCCTAACAGCAGGTCATACAATATTGAAAGTTTCTTAACTGGCCTAATTCCAGGACAAACAGCAGACAGATATACCTTATGACATATACATTCTCATATATGGAAGGCCAGACAGTGAGGGGACAAAATCAATATGGCTGTCTCTGAGAAGATGCAGAACACATAACTTATTCGGAAGTCTGACATGAAATACATACAAGGAAATATGTAGGTAATTGTTGAGTTTGGTATAAGAGACCTCCAGAGACAATCTCAATAAGCTTTTTAACTTTTGATTTACATTATACAAATTTATTTTAGCTCGATTGCGAAACAAGTTCTTACAACTGATATTAATCGCTCTCGAGACCTCATTCCTGATGTAATCCATTGCCATGAGGGAGAGAGAAGAGTCAATATGGAATTTAAATGCCTTGCCTAAGGGCACAATCGCAATGGCTCCAGCGGAGGCTCAAACTCCGGGCCTTGGCACCTGAAGTGAATACGCTACCACTGCGCTATTACGACTTCAGCTAACTTTTGATTTAATCCATCTGTTCTTGTATATTAATGTTATAACATGATGTCAATATTGATGAATAAAATATTCTTAAACTGAACTAATACAGGCTAATTTGTACCATAGCAACATAAACCAAAACTGAAAAACAGTGGTCTCTTAAATAAAAGTGGTCTTTTGACTTTCGAGCAAGTTTGACTGAACAAGATGACATTGGAGATGTATATGCAGAGGATGCAAGCTTCTTAGTTTATACAAATTTATTTTAGCTCGATTGCGAAACAAGTTATTTCAACTTATATAAATCACTCTCGAGACCTCATTCCTGATGGCATCCATCGCCACGAGGGAGAGAGAGGCAACGTGGAATTTAAATGCCTTGCCTAAGGGCACAATCGTAACGGCTCCAGTGGGGCTCAAACTCCGGACCTTTCGCACCTGAAGCGAACGTGCATCCACTGCGCTATCACGACTTCCACTGCAAGCTTCTTAATTGTACACTTTAACGTTCTAGCTATTTCAAAGGTCTAGCTGAAGTCCTCTACTCTTAATTATACCCATGTCTCAAACACACAAAACTACATGCCTCCATTATCCGCTTTAATTCCAAATAAACACATGGGATTTCAAGTCAATTGCAGCAGCAACATTCTGTCTGCACTTGAAAACCTAGCAGTTGTCTATAGCCTGTCACAATAATCTGAGAACATCATTCTTGAAATGAGAAGTCGTGATAGCGCGTTCACTTCAGGTGTGAAAGGTCCGGAGTTAGAGCCCCGCTGGAGCCGTTACGATTGTGCCCTTAGGCAAGGCATTTAAATTCCACATTGCCTCTTCTCTCTCCCTCGTGGCGATGGATTCTATCAGGAATGAGGTCTAGAGAATGATTAATATAAGTTGTAAGAGCTTATACAAATTTATTTTAGCTCAATTGCGAAACAAGATATTTCAAATTTCAAGAGTTTGTTTTGCAATCGAGCTAAAATCAATTTGTATAAACTATTCTTGAAATGTTATTTATACAAAATAAATTTCTTTAAACTTATATCATCATAACCAGGGAAAAAATATAGAGATAGCATAGCATTCATTTTTTTTAGGATCTACCGTATTTAGCTATGTATAGTGCGCTATCGTGTATAATGCGCACCCACGATTTGGCACGAAAATCGGGGGAAAAACTGAGTTCCGATATCGCTACAAACAATTGAAATACTGCAGCAATGCATTGTACATAGTAAATATTTCCCGTAAAAATAACCAACACATCGTGTCTTTAATCATGTCGTATTTAAAAACATACGGTATATTAAATCAAATAAACTATTATTACAAAGTTTCTTTATCTCTATGATATCGTACGATTGCAGCGTCGCTTTATACGGGAAATATTACATACGATAAAACCATGTGATGTTATCAAATTGCCATTTTTTATGCATTTACTAATTTCAATTAAATTCTTCAAAGTTTGCCAAAATAAACGCAATATATGCTAATTTTGTGGTCTTATTCATTTCATTTATTTATATAGACTATCGGCAACTGGTTTTAATAGCTAGTTTATAACGTTTGTCGAATGTAACCAATTATAGAATGACTGTGGGGCCCGTTCTGTACTGGTGTATAATGCGCAGTAGATAAAATGGATGAGGATTTCAGTAAGAAATGTGTGCACTATACATAGCTAAATATGGTATCTCTTTTTAAATTTTGGTTATTATTCCCCATGTATTGAAATGCAAAATGACATCGAGTTTGATGTCACATCATTTTGCATCATAGTGACCACATTAATAATTAACAATCACATTATAATGACCAAATGGAAACATTAATAATTAACAATTGCATTATAGTGACCAAATGGAAACATTAATAATTAACAATTGCATCATAGTGACCAAATGGAAACATTAATAATTAACAATTGCATCATAGTGACCAAATGGAAACATTAATAATTAACAATCACATCATAGTGACCAAATGGAAACATTAATAATTAACAATCACATCATAGTGACCAAATTTCATTAATCGAATGGAATAATGTCCCGAAGTTAGCAACTGAGTCGAGAGAAAAAACTGTCCCGGTATAGTGGTATATTAATTTTGTACTGCGGTATACCGTATTGCGATAATTACATGTGGGTTTACCGGTATTCCGGTATACCGCACCACACCAGAAATTCTGGATGAGAAAAAGGTCGACTTATGGCCGGGAATATATGGTACGATAATAGTAACTTCTTATTAACAGATGTCAAGTATTTACCACATACAAGCATTTACCACATACAAGCACCCAACAACAACCCAACACAACACACAACCCACACCAACCACAACAACAAACCAACAACAACCACAACACCACAACCATTTACCACATACAAGCAATTACCACATACAAGCATTTACCACATACAAGCATTTACCACATACAAGCATTTACCGCATACAACTATTTACCACATACAAGCATTTACCACATACAACCATTTACCACATACAAGCAATTACCACATACAACTATTTACCGCATACAACCATTTACCGCATACAACCATTTATCACATACAACCATTTACCACATACAACCATTTACCACAAGCATTTAGTTAGTGCTGCTTCTAGATTAAAGATTCCCAATGAACCATAATTAACATAGTTTCTAAATAGTTTCTATAATCTACTCACCCCACCCCAGTTGAGGGTTCGAGCCAAGTCGTTGCCAGTGCCTAGAGGCAGTATGGCTACAGGTGGAGGGTTTGGTAGGCTTAAAGTATCAATGGCACTCAGGATCCAGCCCGCTGTACCGTCCCCACCGCACACCAACACACGAAGATTAGGCACTTTTTTATAGAGGTCCAGCCTGAAAGAGTCATTTCATCACCATATGCAATCCGTTACAACAGATTTTTGTTACTGTTACAAATTGATGCAACGAAATATGGAAATTGAATTTTGTGTTCCATTGTATCAAATTTTCACAGTACAGAAAACTTGTATCGGGTTGTAATGGGTGATCATAATATGGTCGGCGACACACACAAAAAGGGGCATTCTGACATACTGTCAAACCTGTGTTACTGGTCACCTCCATTAAGCAGCCAACATGTATTAAGCAGCCAGTCTACATATTCCCAATCAGTTGTTTTATTATACATTTGACCTCTATTAAGCAGTCACCTGTGCTAAGCAGCCACTTTCTCTGACTCCCTTGGGTGGCTGCTTAAGACAGGTTTGACTGTAATTAACAAAAATGATAGTTGATTTATCAGCTCTGTACCACAATATCTCAACAAAAATTATGGACATTTGAACTCAATATGCCGTGAGAAAGTTTTTGGTTTTTCTGGTTAGTACCTGTCCACATCTATTTTGTGGAAGTCGTGATATGAATGCGCTTCAGGTGCGAAAGGTCCGGAGTTCGAGCCCCGCTGGAGCTGTTACGATTGTGCCCTTAGGCAAGCAAGGCATTTAAATTCCACGTTGCCTCTTCTCTCTCCCTCGTGGCGATGGATTCCATCAGGAATGAGGTCTCGAGAGTGATTAATATAAGTAATAAGAAATTGTTTCGCAATCGAGGTAAAATAAATTAGTATAAACTAATATCTATTTTGTCACATTTGGCCTCAATTTATCTTGATGTAGGCATCATTTACAATTTCATGACTGGGTTGCAGGTGTGTTCTTTTTAGATCTGCAACCGGTTGTATGGTGACTGGCACAGATAAGTTTTGGACTTTGTGAATAATTAATGACATCAAGCACTATGGCTGGGCTTATCAGTAAATTCTGCTAAAGCTACAGGTGACTATAAATGTGTTTCCATTCAACAGCAGAAAGTACAATGTCTTCACAAAACAGCAGACGGTAAAATGTCTTAACAAAACAGCAGACGGTAAAATGTCTTCACAAAACAGCAGACGGTAAAATGTCTTAACAAAACAGCAGACGGTAAAATGTCTTAATAAAACAGCAGACGGTAAAATGTCTTCACAAAACAACAGACGGTAAAATGTCTTAATAAAACAGCAGACGGTAAAATGTCTTAATAAAACAGCAGACGGTAAAATGTCTTAATAAAACAGCAGACGGTAAAATGTCTTAATAAAACAGCAGACGGTAAAATGTCTTAATAAAACAACAGACGGTAAAATGTCTTAATAAAACAGCAGAAGGTAAAATGTCTTAATAAAACAACAGACGGTAAAATGTCTTAATAAAACAGCAGACGGTAAAATGTCTTAATAAAACAGCAGACGGTAAAATGTCTTAATAAAACAGCAGACGGTAAAATGTCTTAATAAAACAACAGACGGTAAAATGTCTTAATAAAACAGCAGAAGGTAAAATGTCTTAATAAAACAACAGACGGTAAAATGTCTTAATAAAACAGCAGACGGTAAAATGTCTTAATAAAACAGCAGACGGTAAAATGTCTTAATAAAACAGCAGAAGGTAAAATGTCTTAATAAAACAGCAGACGGTAAAATCTTAACGCAGAAATGTCTTAATAAAACAGCAGACGGTAAAATGTCTTAATAAAACAACAGACGGTAAAATGTCTTAATAAAACAGCAGACGGTAAAATGTCTTAATAAAACAGCAGACGGTAAAATGTCTTAATAAAACAACAGACGGTAAAATGTCTTAATAAAACAGCAGACGGTAAAATGTCTTAATAAAACAGCAGACGGTAAAATGTCTTAATAAAACAACAGACGGTAAAATGTCTTAATAAAACAGCAGACGGTAAAATGTCTTAATAAAACAGCAGACGGTAAAATGTCTTAATAAAACAACAGACGGTAAAATGTCTTAATAAAACAGCAGACGGTAAAATGTCTTAATAAAACAGCAGACGGTAAAATGTCTTAATAAAACAACAGACGGTAAAATGTCTTAATAAAACAGCAGACGGTAAAATGTCTTAATAAAACAGCAGACGGTAAAATGTCTTAATAAAACAACAGACGGTAAAATGTCTTAATAAAACAGCAGACGGTAAAATGTCTTAATAAAACAGCAGAAGGTAAAATGTCTTAATAAAACAGCAGAAGGTAAAATGTCTTAATAAAACAGCAGACGGTAAAATGTCTTAACAAAACAGCAGACGGTAAAATGTCTTAATAAAACAGCAGACGGTAAAATGTCTTAATAAAACAGCAGACGGTAAAATGTCTTAACAAAACAGCAGACGGTAAAATGTTTTCACAAAGAAAATGTTTTCACAAAGTAGCAGACGGTAAAATATTTTCACAAAGAAACTGTTTTCACAAAGTAGCAGACGGTAAAATGTTGACAGCAAATAGTTTTCATTAAAATAAATTCATTACAAACCCCAGCTTTGGTCCACCATTATTGAGATTAAAGACTTGTCTTGGATTCAACAACCAGCAGAACTTATGCAGGAGTTTGCCTCCTTGGTTGCCACCAGACTTTGGATTGATGAACACGAGGAGAGGTTTGAGCAATGGAGAGGGAATGGGTTTGATGATAAATGGTCGATGAACTTCTATTGTCTCCTTAGAACACCCCTTTTTCCGCTTCACGGATGATTTTCGGCTTTTCTTTCGTATTGACGACTTGAAAGAACCCTGAAATGATGGCAAGAAATTTATTAGAGACACATTATATTTCTATGACAAAATATGAATTACTTCTGTAAACAGTGTTTTGGGCTCAAGGTCATAAAAACAGCTGATCACATATGGCAACCCTCCCACTACCATTGGTGGAGGAAGGAAGAACCCGGGTACCCATCCAAGCGGTATTTCAGGCGTGGACATTTCGCCAACCAGTTGGATAGCGTCTTCAATTGAATGAATTCGACATTCCAGAGGCAAGTGGTTTGAAGCCAACGACCGTAAACATCGGCACGGAGGCCGGCCCCTGTAGAGATTTGTATAAATTGAATGTTATCTCAGGAAGAAGTACACTACCTGGGACAGCTAGTAATGTTAAATTATAAATATAACTTTCAAAACTGTGCAAATATATGTTGATGTTGCCAATGATTATGGTCAGCAGTGATACCAGAGTAGGATGGACTCATGATAACATAACACATTGTGGCAATACAGGTTTCATGAAATTGCGTTTGGACAGATCATTTTCAGTTGGTACAAGTGTTCTTACAACATTTACTATATCGCTCCTACAACTTCATTCCTAATGGAATCCAACGCCTTGTGGGAGAAATGTGGATTCATGTGTCTTCCGCCCAGGGTTCCTGCTGTCGGTCGCCAATGGCACCAATTGCGGCAAAAAATAAATACTGATGCTAAATTTTGAGAATTGTCGAACATATTTGGCAGAATATTTTTATTTTAATTCGTTTTTTTGTTGTCAAATATATGGCTTCAAATATTTTTCTGTGAACTATATGACTCATAGCCCCAAGGTTTTCAAATTGGCTCCAGTATTTTTCAATTGGCGACAGAAGTGGCATAGACAAATATTAAGATAGTGGGAACTCTGCTACCCTAAGGACCAGCCATTGGGATTCTGGAGGAAAATACACTTGCTTCTAATTGTTTTCTTCTGTAACTTCATGCCTATCTACTAATGTGTCCCTGTAAATGTAATCCGTAATGTCGCCGACATATCTATGGAGGAAACCGTTAATTTACCTTCTTTGGTAGCTTAATGATCCAAGATGGTGGTACTATGATACCAGCATGTACCCCCATAGGACATTGCTCCTCAATCTGTTGCATCATAAAACATGATATCTTATTGTGGTACGCTGCCTTGCACCATGAACAGCTTATTCCTATAATCTCCTGAAATAATGCAAGAACACCAGTTTAAAAATGTTTTTGCTGCCACAACTCTTCTATTTCCACTATAACATCAACTTCACCATCCACCCTCATTGTTATTTCCTCTTTCTATTTCTAAGACCTTAGCTACCAATTTTCAGATAATTTAAGCGTTTCGATGCATTTCCAACTTCATTTAAACATATTTAATTTCTGGTCATTTTTCGATATTACGTAGTAAAATTGCCATATATACCTAGTACTAACATCTAGTATGCAGTGGAAAGAATTACTTTAAGCTTTTAGCTTTCAGTTCAATCCACATATCACGATATAAATGTATGTTTCTGTCTATTTCTTTAACCATTTCAACACTACAGGCCTCTAAATAGACTTACAAAAAGTGTAGATCCAGATGAACCGGCTCGTGATGAGCAAAGGTAATTTTCTTATTAATTTATTGGTCTAAAAATATCATGCACCAGTCCATGTCAGTTACTTGGGGTTGAATGGGTTAATGTATAACACATGTATCTTCATATGTTTCAACCAACTCTTCTGTGACACATTTTGAGGGTTCATTGTGACACTATTCTATGGCCTCCTAGATTTATATACACATAGAATAGTTTCGCGATATACCCACTACATGTCTGTGACAAAATAGTACCATGTGGATTTTCATTTAGCTTGAAATGTGCCAAGATAGCCCACGATTGCTCATCGGGGCCAATGATCTTCCATGTCAAATAATATTAAATTCAGCTCAATGGTTTCAGAAGAATTCAAATGTTTAGTTGATAAAAGTCTCTTCTAGATCGATTGCAAAACAAGTTCTTACTACATTGGTTTATTCGCTTTTGAGACCTCATTCCTGATAAACATCTTTAGCCAAGAGAAGAGAGAGAGAGAGAGTGGAGTGGAGTGGAGTGGAGTGGAGTGGAGTGGAGTGGAGTGGAGTGGAGTGGAGTGGAGTGGAAGGATGAAAGGAGAGGAGAGGAGAGGAAGGAGAGGAGAGGAGAGGAGAGGAAGAAGGAAGAGGAGGAGAGAGGAGAGGAGAGGAGAGAGAGAGAGAGAGAGGAGTGGAGAGGAGAGGAGTGGAGAGGAGAGGAGTGGAGAGGAGAGGAGAGAGGAGAGGGACGAGGCAATGTGGATTTATGTGTCTTGCTGAAGGACACAAGCATCATGATTCTGGCGAGGTTCAAACTTCAAACTCACAACCTCTATGTTACAAGGTGACATATCCATTACATGGAGGCTCCAGATGTTTTCCATGATGTGATTTAATAACAATGGTTTTACTCCCACGCTTTGAGGTTCTATCAATAAGGCCATGCATTGTTGCTATAAATGGTGTATGTGTACATTTGGAGACAATTGTATATTCTTAATAATGAGGACAAAGAATATTAGGATATTTATTTGAATATCCGAACACTATTACACAATTTGAATATTTGGAAAACAAAATTAAATACTTGCAAACAATGGTCAAAAATGAATTAATCTTGGTAAAAATCAAATAATCTGTCATAAAATCAAATAATTTGTTTGTTGTTTTCATTAAAATATGACTACCGGTAACTGAATAAACTCCCAAGAATAAACAGTGCCATGTCGACACCATATAGGTAGAATAACAGGACAATTGGTTGCTACTCACTGGTGCAAGTAAGGTAGGTAGCTTAATCTTTAGTCCTTAATGATTTTAGGTATTAAACTTATACTCTAATTTCTGGAGAATAGCTTGGAATATTAGAATAGCAATTTAACTCTTCATTACATTCACTAGTAAATCTAGTTAACAATATAAATTCTCCTGAGGATTAGTTAGAAGTGAACATCAAAGACACACCACAAACACCAAATCATCACAAACTAAGTATTGCTTACCTTGCTTTGAAATGTAAATCTTTGCTGGAATGACTGAAAATATACCGAGAGCATTGTGAGCATATTATGTACAATGTGACTGGCAAATCTATCCCATAATGTTGTTGTCAAGATGGCTGGCAAGATTTAGAACAGAAAACCACTACAAACATTTACCTTTACTTGAAAGATGTTACTTGTCAATGCCTGCAGAGACATGTACTGCCGATGGTTAAAAACGAGTATGCCGAGGAGTGAACAGTTTCACCACAGGAGATTAACATGCATATACGCTGTGTAAATAAAATCATTCTTAGTTTCAGAATGGGAGCTGCTCGATGGCTGACTTAGCTCTTTGCACGATAGTGGTGAATATAATGGACAAATATGTCAGGAAATTGCACAATAACTTTCTAGTGAACTTCCAATGAAATTCCATGACATATTTCCGAAGTTTTCATTTACACAATTATAAGAAAAACACATTAATGAATTCTCATCTGCTACAATTATTTGAAATATTTAAGCCATTCTTTTACCCAACATGCAAAGAGTTTAACGCCTCCAGATTCGGAGATGACACAGCAGAACTCAGGAGAATATTCCAATGCTCCACAGTCCTTGGAAAATGAGAGTGTTAATACACAATCGATCTACACTGAAGCTGTAAACTCGTTTGTACAACCAACCAAGGAGGCATTTAAGGCGACCTACCAGCAGCTCAGGCAACCTACCAGCAGCTCAGGCAACCTACCAGCAACTCAGGCGACCTACCAGCAGCTCAGCTCAGGCGACCTACCAGCAGCTCAGGCGACCTACCAGCAGCTCAGGCGACCTACCAGCAGCTCAGGCGACCTACCAGCTGCTCAGGCGACCTACCAGCAGCTCAGGCGACCTACCAGCAGCTCAGGCGACCTACCAGCAGCTCAGGCGACCTACCAGCAGCTCAGGCGACCTACCAGCAGCTCAGGCGACCTACCAGCGCTCAGGCGACCTACCAGCAGCTCAGGTGACCTACCAGCAGCTCCCAGTCAGAAATTATGTCTTTGTAATATTGGTGAGCTCTCACTTACAAGCTTAAAATACTTTGGATAATAATTTGATGGAAAATGAAAATGGCAGTTTGTGGAAACAGGATTTTAATACATTACTTATAATAAGAAATAGTCTTTAGCACATTAAAGAAGTCCAAAGTATGCTTTAAACAATTGTACTACTGCCTCAAAAAACCGATGTGTGAAAACGCTTACCTTTCCACACTGTTTACATTTTCCGTCTTGTCGCCTTCGGTGAACCCAGTGATGTCTCATCAACTGTTGCTGAAAATGGAAGAAAGTTCCATAAATCTAGATGTCAAGATAAAAAGTTTAACCCTTTCCTTCATCGAGATTTAGGTTAATATATTATTATATCTCGATACAAATGACAGCCATTTAACCCTTTCCTTCATAGAGATCTAGGTTAATATACTATAATCTATTATATCTCCATACAAATGACAGCCATTTAACCCTTTCCTTCATAGAGATCTAGGTTAATATACTATAATCTATTATATCTCCATACAAACGACAGCCATTTAGCTATCATGCAGCGGATAAGTAGTCGCCATATCTATCCCACCTCCATAGATATTACTGGGACTACATGAGATTCCTACCTTTATTATGAACATTGGTTTGGCTACTAAATTGTCAATGTATGTCGTATTGGTAATGGCGTCAAGATGTGCTTCTATGAGGGAAAGGGTTAATGTCCATTATAAATTCTGTCAACATGAAACTTAGTGACACTAAATTAGTGTAAATGAAATGTCTACAGCATGTACATATAACTTCCTATTATATTGTACATTTTCCAAATATTTGCCAAGGAAGTTGAGTATTTCAACTAATGAACAATTGTTATTGTTATGGTTTTACGTCTGCATCACATTTTGGGCTATATCGCCGGCGGGCAGTTTACCTAACAACACCTTTCCTGGGCAGGCTCCAGTGGTTAACCAGTACTTGGGTGCAACAACCTCCGTAAGAAACTGCCAACTTTTTCATATAAATGAGACACGGTCTGAGCAGGGCTCGAACCGGTGACCATCAGTGATGATAGGTTACAGTGGTATACAAGTCAGCGACCGTAACCACTCGACCACGGAGGCGGACTTCAACTAATGAACAAACATTGTATATGCATTTGTAGATTGACTGATGAAAATTAATTATTCAAATAATTTCGGAAGAATGTGTATTAGCAATTAATGCTATTTATATGTGAAAAAATGCATTGTTTTACTTTTTTTCGATGAAAAATGCATTATTTTACTTTTTTCAATGAAAAATGCATTATTTTACTTTTTTCGATGAAAAATGCATTATTTTACTTTTTCAATGAAAAATGCATTATTTTACTGTTTTCGATGAAAATGCATTATTTTACTGTTTTCGATGAAAATGCATTATTTTACTTTTTTCGATGAAAAATGCATTATTTTACTTTTTTCGATGAAAAATGCATTATTTTACTTTTTTCGATGAAAAATGCATTATTTTACTGTTTTCGATGAAAATGCATTATTTTACTGTTTTCGATGAAAATGCATTATTTTACTTTTTTCGATGAAAAATGCATTATGTCGTCTATTGTAAATCATGTTAATATAAAGTTGTAAATTCTGTCAATGTATAATGTCTATCATAAATGCTGTCAATGTAAAGAGTTATATGTCTATATGCATGATCACATAAAAAGGTTATATAACATTATAATGTAAATCTGTCAACATGAAACTTAATGTCTACGGTATATTATGCTGTCAACATAATTATTTTTAATTATTTAGTATCTGTTAGCACCATTTGCACACACCATTTATACATGGATATAAGCATGCGTACTAAACACATTTCAATTGGTTTACCTCTATTACAATGCAACAGTTTTCATGTGTTTTATGTTTCTTATGTTTGTTTTTAGTTTATACAAACTTACTTTAGCTCGATTGTGAATCAAGTTCCTACAACTTATATTAATCACTTGAGACCTCATTCCTGATGGAATCCATCGCCACGAGGGAGAGAACTTTTTGTTCTGGGGTTTAACGTCGCACCAACACCTTACGTTATATGGCGACTGTCTGGTTATTAACGGTGGAGGACGACCCCGGACGCCCCTCCGTGCAGTATTTCAGCTAGGTGACTGGGTAGAACCACTGACCTATCGCAAGCCAGCTGGAAAGCTTCTTCACTTGAAAGAATACAACACCCCCAGTGGGATTCAAACCTACAGCGGTGTGGGGCAGGTGATTTGAAGTCAAGGTTATGTTTCTATAACAGTTGCAATTATATATCAGGCAAATGAAATAGACTATTGTCGTTTATTTGTTTATCTGTGTTAGTAGAATATGGCAAAATGTTAAGGACATATTTTTATGAAACTTTCTGGGTGGGCCTCGGATCATGGACGAACCTGTTAGATTTTGGAGGTGATCTATATATATATATTTCATGATCCTTCATTCTTTTCAAAGCATTCTTCATCATTATGAGATCGGACATGGCGAAAGTTTGCAATTTAAACTTTATTTATTTAAGCAAGTTCTAACAACTTATATTAATCATTCTCGTTGGCGCAGATGAAAGCGTATATGTGGGAGGAAACTGGAGTACCCGGAGAAAACCCACAAGTCCGATCTGGCGACCACCGTACCATCTCACATATTTCCCGACCTGAGGAACGAACTCGGGTCGCATTGGTGAGAAGCGAGCGCGCTAATCGGACAGCCTGTTTGCGTAGTTTTGCAATTTCGGGTTGGTCTTATATTTAGCCTATAAAAATAACAATACAGTAAAATCCTGTATTCATGTTTTTAAAAAAGGTGATAGGAACTCGTCAATATATATAGCTTAACCTGCCAATCATAACTAAAGTTTGCAAACAGCATAGAGCCAGAGCAGACAGCACAAACTATTATTGTGCACATTACAATTATAAGCATATGCACAACTTGTTCTTTGGAAGGTACACTGAGGGTGTAAACGATAAACACACATAAACACCAATATGTAGTTGTAAAGTCATCTACATTCTTAACCCATTTCCACCTAGAAACGGTACTAGTAGTAGCTTGTATGTGGGTTAATTCATCAAGTATTATCCACAATTAACTACCGTACGTATTAGTAACGCATTTCACCCTGTAAATTGGCCTACCAACCTCAAAAGCATGTGTACACAAAACAACTAGCACAAAAACATCAAAGAACTAGCATGCGGACATCAAACAACTAGCACTCAAACATCAAACAACTAGCACTCAAACATCAAACACCTAGCACATGGACATCAAATAACTAGAATGCGGACATCAAACAACTAGCATGCGGACATCAAACAACTAGCACTCAAACATCAAACAACTAGCACTCAAACATCAAACAACTAGCATGCGGACATCAAAGAACTAGCATGCGGACATCAAAGAACTAGCATGCGGACATCAAAGAACAAGCATGCGGACATCAAAGAACTAGCATGCGGACATCAAAGAACTAGCACTCAAACATCAAACACCTAGCACATGGACATCAAATAACTAGCATGCAGACATCAAACAACTAGCATGTGGACATCAAAGAACTAGCATGCGGACATCAAACACCTAGCATGCAGACATCAAAGAACTAGCATGCGGACATCAAAGAACTAGCATGCGGACATCAAACAACTAGCATGCGGACATCAAACAACTAGCACTCAAACATCAAACAACTAGCACTCAAACATCAAACACCTAGCACATGGACATCAAATAACTAGCATGCGGACATCAAACAACTAGCATGCGGACATCAAACAACTAGCACTCAAACATCAAACAACTAGCACTCAAACATCAAACACCTAGCACATGGACATCAAAGAACTAGCATGCGGACATCAAACAACTAGCATGCAGACATCAAAGAACAAGCATGCGGACATCAAACACCTAGCACGCAAACATCAAAGAACTAGCATGTGGACATCAAAGAACTAGCATGCGGACATCAAACACCTAGCATGCGGACATCAAACACCTAGCATGCGGACATCAAACAACTAGCATGCGGACATCAAACAACTAGCATGCGGACATCAAACAACTAGCATGCGGACATCAAACAACTAGCATGCAGACATCAAACAACTAGCATGCGGACATCAAACAACAATCTCTTGATTAGCAGCTTAGCATGCGGACATCAAACAACAATCTCTTGATTAGCAGTTTACGTACACTAAACCTTCTGCCAGCCAGCTGGACATTCACCCGTATCTTGCCAATCGAAACTTGAAACTAAAGTAGCTTTTGCAAACAGCAGAATGTGCCATCTGATCAGGCTCTATGCTATTTACTATTCAGATAGTGGAGCTAGATCCCTTGTCTGAATAGCAACATACAAGTTTTGTTTTGTTTATTTTAAGTTTACAGTCAAACCTGCCTTAAGCAGCCAGCCAAGGGAATCTTAGAAAGTGGCTGCTTAGCACAGGTTGGCTGCTTAATAGAGGTGACCACAAACACAGGTTTGACTGTACTTAACATGGTTACCGGTTGCCCCCCTATGAGCGACAGGCAGTTAACTTAACAACACCTTTCCTTGTTTCCTATTTGGCAGATTAAAGGTTAATGTGTGTAAAGGAAGCAGCATTATGCACCCAACATTTACTGTGTAAGGATAAAATCTGCTCTCATTAGTTAGAGCCTCAAAAGCTATCCTTTCAGAAAATGTCATAAATAAGTGCAGAGATCTCAATTTGCAGTTCTATAACTATGTAGATGAATAAGCTGTGTTAATGATGATCATTAACCATTCTATCCATTTATCAACTTCTACATTCAAACTATCACCTTACATAACTAGGTCATTAAGCACAATCCCCATAAACCTCTATTATAAAGGAAAGTATAAAATGTTTTTTCCATTTATAAAGAAAGCTATGATATCCCTGTTCAAAATGACTTGTCACAAATTCTGGGAATTAACCATCGTCACATATCATGTAAATGTGGAAGTCGTGGTAGCGCAGTTTTACCGCATTCATTTCAGGTGTGAAAGGCCCAGAATTCGGTCGTCACATATCATGTAAATGTGGAAGTCGTGGTAGCGCAGTTGTACCGCGCTCATTTCAGGTGTGAAAGGCCCAGAATTCGGTCGTCACATATCATGTAAATGTGGAAGTCGTGGTAGCGCAGTTGTACCATGCTCATTTCAGGTGTGAAAGGCCCGGAATTCGGTCGTCACATATCATGTAAATGTGGAAGTCGTGGTAGCGCAGTTGTACCATGCTCATTTCAGGTGTGAAAGGCCCGGAATCCGGTCGTCACATATCATGTAAATGTGGAAGTCGTGGTAGCGCAGTTGTACCATGCTCATTTCAGGTGTGAAAGGCCCGGAATTCGGTCGTCACATATCATGTAAATGTGGAAGTCATGGTAGCGCAGTTGTACCGCGCTCATTTCAGGTGTGAAAGGCCTAGAATTCGGTCGTCACATATCATGTAAATGTGGAAGTCATGGTAGCGCAGTTGTACCACATTCATTTCAGGTGTGAAAGTCCCGGAATTCGGTCGTCACATATCATGTAAATGTGGAAGTCGTGGTAGCGAAGTTGTACCACGCTCATTTCAGGTGTGAAAGGCCCGGAATTCGGTCGGCACATATCATGTAAATGTGGAAGTCGTGGTAGCGCAGTTGTACCGTGGTAGCGCAGTTGTACCGCGCTCATTTCAGGTGTGAAAGGCCCAGAATTCACACCCAGCTGTAACTGTGACAACTGTGTCCTTAGGCAAGATATTTCAATTCCACATTTCCTCTCTTACTCCTGGCAATGGATTCCATCAGGAATGAGGTTTTCGAGATAAATTTAACTAATGTTGTAAGAAGTTGTTTTGCGAGCTAAAATAAATGTGTATAAACTATATATATATATATGTAATTGTGCATGTTACAACTTACTGTCTAAACCCAAATAGAGAATTCTAATCAGAAACATTTTTATGTACTTATAACTGAAGGAATTGGATAGTCATTTTTTCGTATATACACACCTGTATATCTAAAACTTAGCATATGGAACCGTACACACTTGTATATGAAACACTTAGCATATGTATCCACACACACCTGTAAGTGGATGCATTTACGTCAATGATTTGCGAACTACAGGATAAAATATTTCATAATGATCAACTACAGATTAAAAAAAGCAAATGGTCTTTCCTTAAAATTAGCTCTTCAGTCTCCAATTATTTCTGTAAAATGGCCGTTTTCATATTTTTTCCCTCTATTTATTCCAAGCCACACAATTAGTGCTCACATTAACATGGTCTAAAATGACATTTTACACTTTTGTTCCCCAGCAGTGGAGACAAAGCTAGTTATATGGTATCGGTGCAAAAGTGACAATGTCCGCTTCATTTTACAAATCAAAAGTGTCTGTTGCCATGGAAATGAAATATAACAACTAAATACTTAAATCTTACCACAGTGCTACTATAAACAGTACAATCAACGAATACTTTTAACATACATTTTTTTCAATTTCAGCGAAACACCTAAAAACCGGAACACCTCTAAAGCAGAATTCCCGCCAAACCAGACGATTTTCCCAGTCCCGATATTTTCCCTTCTTTATTCAATTTTTAAAAAACCTCTATAAACCAAAACCCCTCTTTTTCGAATATAGAGACAAATTATAAGAACCATTTGTAAATTACCCCTGACAAGCGAATGCCTGGGGAAATGCAGATCCGAATGATCATAGTTTTGCCTGAAGTTTAACACCTTTGGTGTTTTCAAAAGTCTATTACAGGTTATCAGCAGTGTTGTTTGCAAGAATAAGAAGGTGTAATAAAGAGGTTTAATTTTATTACTATACAGTGTATCCAGTCTTATATCGCAGTAAATTATATTTAGATACGCTCAATAAACCATGTTCTCTGTTCCCAGTGTGCAATGATTTGTAGTAAACTCCATTTTCTGGAAACAAAGTACAGCATTTCCATATCTATTTTTAGACACGCACCTATTGTAATTTTAAGAAGCTCTGTAGCAATTATTTCCCCTATAGACTATAATCTATAATCCACAATAATAATCGCTGTAATACTATGGATTTGTTAGTGTACCAGTCAGTTGACAGTATTAAATGACAGGTCGCATATCATCTGATTTTATTAGTTAATTGGATAATTGACAGTCACCGGAAACTTCACAGCAGTGCCAAAACATTCAAATATTGATAGTGTCAAAAAATACGATTTCGGAAGCACTTAATTCCCCAACCGGGCTGCCGACAGGAAACACATGCTTGTCCAGCAGTCATTAGCACTTATCCCGATCGGTGGGCCATGGATTTGCCCAACCGGGCTGCCAACAGGAAACCCATGCTTGTCCAGCAGTCATTAGCACTTATCCCGATCGGTGGGCCATGGATTTGCCCAACCGGGCTGCCAACAGGAAACCCATGCTTGTCCAGCAGTCATTAGCACTTATCCCGATCGGTGGGCCATGGATGCTGATGTATAAACATATTTCTACTCTTAGTGTCAATTCTTGAAATCTGTTCAGAACTACATCCACTCACACCCCTCCACTAAAAACTCCTCTAAACCGAAAACATTTCCAAACTAAACTTCTCCTGTAGTCCGGAGGTGGTTCGGTTTAGAGGGTTTCATTGTAATCAAATTAACTATTTTTCCAAAATTCAAATAATAAGTAAGATGACAAATGAAAATGTCTGAGTCGCTCGCCAGATATGATCAGTTTTCAGAAAAAGGGTTTCCTAATTATTTCAATAGTACAACTAGATATTGTTTTTGGCAAAAAATGTGTCTCTGCACTACCCATGCACAACATGACATCTTACCAAAGCTTCTTGCCAAGGTAGGTGAAATCTTAAAAGGGGTTATAGATATGAAGTGTTGACAAACTTTGTGCTATAAGAATGTTCAAATGACCGTAAATCCACAGAAAATCACCCAATTGGAACGTGGTAAAAATAGACTCATACTGATGCTTCATACCAAGTTTGGTGAACATTCAAAATGGGCGTTATGAAGAACATGCGAGGACAAGCTGTGTCATAAAAATGTTCAATTAGCCGTAAATATGCATAACAAATCATTCAACCGTATCAAGGTTACAATTATGCACGACTAGACATCATACAGATCCAACCTGGGATCGATACACGGGGGTGCAGTGCAGGAATGGTACGGTGGCTACCAGATCGGACAGGTGTGTTTTATCCGGGTACTCCGGTTTCCTCTCACACGAATAACCACTTTACTTTACTTTTAAATGCTTTCATACGTGCCATACTGTTATTACATCTAAACCCGCTCATGGCATGCATTCCTCCAAAACTGCTTCTATAAAGTATTCAGCTAGACATTTTATGACCCTACCAGTTGCCTGAAGTGTTAGTTTCTACATGGTATGCTGTCGTATTAATCTTAATCATTGTCCTGTCAGCTCCTTTGAGAGTTGACAGTATTTCAGACACACACCAACAAAAGAATGAGATAACTGTCATTTTCATACTGATGTGATTTTCCCCATTTCAATATACTCTCATGGTTTTCGTGCAAACTGTTTCAGCCCACACAGCTATACTTACCACTATTTGTGATATCATTTATGGAATCATTTCCGCTTTGGAAATGAGAAGCAACACTGACTTGATTTCTCTGAGGAATTTGGACATTTCTTCCCCCTCTGGTAAATAATGTGATTATGTGTTGAAAGTCACACATGTAAGCTATCTGTCATGACATGCAATTTTTCATAGTGGCTACAGTCCCTACACTAGTCGATACATTTACGTCACTAATTCAACCGGTCAGAACTTGGCTGGCTGCTCGATTGTTGCGATTGTTGCGCTTGTCAATAGAGATATGATAAAGAGATAGATAGAGATGGTAGGATAGGATTATATAAATTATTTAGATGGATTAGATTTATTAAAAATCCTCTCCAATAGGATAGGATAGGATAGTATGATGGGGATTGAATATATATATATATAGACTGTGAGAATTGGGGGTACGGTAGGATGGGTTGGGGGGTGAGATGGGTGGGGGTGAGATGGGTTGGTGTGAGATGGTTTGTGTGTGAGATAGGATGGGGGTGTGAGATGGGATGGGGGTGTGAGATAGGATGGGGGTGTGAGATGGGATGGGGGTGTGAGATAGGATGGGGGTGAGATGGGGGTGTGAGATGGGTTGGGGGTGTGAGATGGAATGGGGGTGTGAGATGGGAGGGGGTGTGAGATGGGATGGGTGTGAGATGGGATGGGGGTGTGAGATGGGATGGGGGTGTGAGATGGGATGGGGTGTGAGATGGAATGGGGTGTGAGATGGGATGGGTGTGAGATGGGATGGGGGTGTGAGATGGGATGGGGGTGTGATGGGATGGGGGTGTGAGATGGGTTGGGGGTGTGAGATGGAATGGGTGTGAGATGGGATGGGGGTGTGAGATGGGATGGGTGTGAGATGGGATGGGGGTGTGAGATGGGTTGGGTGTGAGATGGGTTGGGGTGTGAGATGGGATGGGGGTGTGAGATGGGATGGGTGTGAGATGGGATGGGGGTGTGAGATGGGATGGGTGTGAGATGGGATGGGGGCGAGATGGGTTGGGTGTGAGATGGGTTGGGGGTGTGAGATGGGATGGGGGTGAGATGGGATGGGTGTGAGATGGGATGGGGGTGTGAGATGGGATGGGGTGTGAGATGGGTTGGGGGTGTGAGATGGGATGGGGGTGTGAGATGGGATGGGTGTGAGATGGGTTGGGGGTGTGAGATGGAATGGGTGTGAGATGGGTTGGGGGTGTGAGATGGGATGGGGGTGTGAGATGGGATGGGTGTGTGAGATGGGATGGGTGTGAGATGGGTTGGGGGTGTGAGATGGAATGGGGTGTGAGATGGGATGGGGGTGTGAGATGGGTTGGGTGTGAGATGGAATGGGATTGGACAGGATGGATGGATGTGTAAAAAAAATCCAGGGATCGCAGGTTCGATTCCCCGTCGGGTTCGATCCCCCGTCTGACCCTAATAAAATTAACAGTCTTTCAGATGGGACGTTAAACCGAGGTCTCGTGTTGGTGCTTTACACCGTGCACGTAAAAGAACCAGAGGAGACTCTGTAATGGGTCTCTGTCTGTATCATTGCACTATCCTCCAAAATCTAAAATTACTAATCTCTTCAGGTGTCGCTCATATGGGCAACCGGTAGCGACGATAACAAGAATTGCTCAAACAAGACCATGCAGTATCCATGCTCTAAGGGGCAGAATTTATGTAAATTTTGGAATAATACTTCAGCCCAAGTTTGGTGAAATCTGTCAACAACGTTAATCTGCAAATTATGACAGAGACACAAATAGATAAGTCGATATTGAAAACATCATAAATATTGTGATCTAAATTGGTCAACGAGTTTCCAAAATATAGTTAAAAAAAATGAAAACAATATTATGTTTGATCGACATACCACAGTCATGAAAAGCAAATACCTGGAATTATGTTATGTTATATTTCGGGTTTACGCCTGCATCAGCACCATTTTGGGCTATATCGCCGGCGGGCAGTTTACCTAACAACACCTTTCCTGGGCAGGCTCCAACGGTTAACCAGTACTTGGGTGCTCTGATTTACATTATCAACCGAGCAGTGGGCGGAGCTTCATTTAAATCATGAACAATGCAGTGGGTGGAGCTTCACTGACATTATTAACAGAGCAGTGGGCGGAACTTCATTTAAATCATGAATAATGCAGTAGGTGGAGCTTCATTTAAATCATGAACAATGCAGTGGGTGGGGCTTCACTGACACTATTAACAGAGCAGTGGGCAGAGCTCCGTAAGAAACTGCCAACTTTTTCATATAAATGAGACACGGTCTGAGTGGGGCTCGAACACGTGACCATCAGTGATGATAGGTTACAGTGGTATACAAGTCAACGACCTTAACCACTCGACCACGGAGGCGGACTAAATACCTGGAAGCAATAATAGACATTGTATTGTAAAATCAACAGACAGTGCACACTGGCTTTGCATTGTTCATTAATTCACAGCACAGACAAGCTATTGGTTAGTCGCCAAAATGCACAGAACGACAAAACACACTGCAGTAAATAGGTCCATCTACACGAGTGTACGGATCCTGTATTTCTGAGTATATCCAATTACTAGGTGTTCCATATAATTATGGGTGCTTACACTCTTGTATATTTGGATATACTACGACAGTACGTACACTCCTGTATCTGGTGTATCTGGACACAGTAGTTTCCTCAGTGGCACTTGCAAATCGATCAACACTATGTCCAGAAATGAAATGGACATTGATATTGAAGGAGGACAGACATCTATAGAAATAGATATGTTACTACTGGTTCCTCCCTCGTAGTCTCATACAGCAATACATGTACTGTATCATACATTGCTATAACACAACACAAAAATGCAGCCTCATTTACATTAGCAACAACGTTGTAGTAGGTGCTTCATTTACATTATCAACAATGCATTAGGAGGTGCATAATTTACCTTAGCAACAATTAAGGCATAATAGGTGGAGTTTCAGTTACATTATCAACAGAACAGTAGGTGGAGCTTCATTTAAATCATGAATAATGCAGTAGGTGGTGCTTCATTTAAATCATGAACAATGCAGTGGGTGGAGCTTCATTTACATTATCAACCGAGCAGTGGGCGGAGCTTCATTTAAATCATCAACAATGCAGTGGGTGGAGCTTCATTTACATTATCAACAGAGCAGTGGGTGGAGCTTCATTTACATTACAAACAATGCAGTGGGCGGAGCTTCATTTACATTATCAACCGAGCAGTGGGCGGAGCTTCATTTACATTACAAACAATGCAGTGGGCGGAGCTTCATTTACATTATCAACCGAGCAGTGGGCGGAGCTTCATTTAAATCATGAACAATGCAGTGGGTGGAGCTTCACTGACATTATTAACAGAGCAGTGGGCGGAACTTCATTTAAATCATGAATAATGCAGTAGGTGGAGCTTCATTTAAATCATGAACAATGCAGTGGGTGGGGCTTCACTGACACTATTAACAGAGCAGTGGGCAGAGCTTCATTTAAATCAAGAACAATGCAGTGGGTGGAGCTTCATTAATTTTACATTATCAACAGAGCAGTGGACGGAGCTTCATTTACATGATCAACAATTCAATACAAGAAAATACAAGTGATTTTAAAAGATATTATATAGGGGTGGGGGTGTTATAACGTAGTGATTTATCCGACCAAGTTTTATGGAGCAGCAGTGTAGCAACATGCATACTCGTGTACATATTCAAAGTTTTTAGAAGTTAATAACAAAAATACACAAGCCAAACATTTGTGGAATGCAACGTGTAAGTGTGTGAGTGCCAAGTAGTGCAGTACATTTAGCCAAAAAAATGACCGAACCAGAGAAAAAAATTGAACAGATCATCATCTATAAGGTTTCATCTTTCAGAAAAAATAAAATCTTTTTTTCTGAGCGTGGTGGAAATATAATTATTTTCAAGGTCAAGGTCACCAGGAATGGTAAAAGCATGAAGTGGAGATATATAGCATTAGCCATATATATGTAGGCATAAACAGTTAATACTCCCTAAATACTCATTTGAGTATAATGATGTAAACAAATTAAGAAAGTGTACAGTCATTTAATGATGACCTTGTCCCCCATTTTCAAGGTCAAGGTCAAACTTCTGACATTTTTCACTTGCTTTACTGCTGTTATATTTATTATTATATTCAAAACGATTTATATAAGCTTTTTCGGATACATTAATATTGTGTATGTAAACAGTAGTCTTAGGATTCAGTTTGAAGCAGACTTTGTAGTATACATAACCGGGATTGTATCAATACTGGTAGGTAAGTAATACTACTGAACATAATAAGAATTCATATATCTGAATCATAATCAAACATTTTGGTAATATATTAAGCATATTTTCAGTAATACATAATTATTCTAAACATTTCGAACTGAGGGTACTGTTTCTTCTATATCATGACATGTCACGTTTTCTGTTAGATACATTAAATGAACTAGGGATTTTGTAGTTCCTATCAGGAAGTGCTACGGTATGAACAGAACGCAGCCTTGACACAAAATCTTGAAATTCCAATATGCGCTGACGACTCATTTGTGCAGTTCATGGCTGATAATATTGGCCATAACATCCGAACAATTGACAAACTGAATACATGTCATGGGATGGGCATAATTGCGATTGTTACCCCAGAAAGCTGATCCAAAAAGGTTATTCCTAGGGCAAACCTTTCTACTTCTGATATTGTGGAAATGACAAGAATCAGAATACACTACCGAATCCCGATGAAAAATGAAGTTAGTCTTTAAAGCCTTGCCAAAGTCTATCACAGAAGACAAGACGTACAATATAGACATACTTTGGAAGATATCGTGGGTACTAAGACCGAAGTCACCACTATGGAATGGCACCATGCAGATGATTTACGATGGAAGTCACCCAGGTGCTTCCTCTACATTCTTCATGCCGATGATTGACATGGATCCATCAAATGAAACGTGTATATACTCCACCCTTGTCTTTGTAGCAGAATAACCAGAGACATATATGTATTGACATTTGATCAGCCACTTTGATGGAAGGCTCAATGCTTAATAGAGACAGAGACACCAGATAGCCATGTAAAGAAGATAGTTCTTCGGTTGGGTGGACTTCATATGCAGATGAGCTACATGGGTTGCATAGCCCATCTTATGACTGACTCGGGTATGACAGAGCTATTTCAGACAGTGTATACAGATAATAATGTTCCACACATGCTAAATGGCACGACAATTTCACGAGCTGTGCGAGGCCATGCCTTGGCAGAATTGGCACTCGGTATCATTCTACTTTGACATCGACTTATCCAGCTACATTAGTGTAGAGACGCAGATGGATTATGAATTTGGAAGATCAGAACACTGAAGATGAAGTGGATGCAATACATCCTGACAGAGAAAATGGAGAAAGAGAAAGTGAAGATGGTGTGATTGATAGTACAGAAGTATGTGAAGAAATTAATGAATGAAAGTGTTAGACAACCTGATGAAGATGAACAAAAACATGGGATATTAAGACTGCGGTGAGATCTGATATTGTTACGAATTTAGCACACACATGGAAAGCTAAAATAGAAGAAATGAAAAGTAAAGGAAGAACATCAAGACCATAGGTACAATACATAGAAATGCTTGACATCTTGAAGAAATACACCAAGACTGGCGATTACACCTCCAAGCTGTTTTGGATATGCTTCCATACATGGCTGCATCTGGACATAATGCCTATACAATATCATTACACATCTACATGTCCAACATGCTTGACTTACAGAACAAGCATCCATATGCGTATCAACACTTTATGGACGAAAAACATGTTGTTAGACGGAATGAAAAATACTGGGCAGGTCTTAGTACAGATCTCATAATTGAACAGGTCCTGGTGAGGAGTATAAAAACCGTTGGTGGACTGACTCGGGGAGCTACAAAGGACAATGTGGATTTTGTCTCGACCTGGTTGAACTGGAAAGCAAAACGTAACGAGCGAACAACATGGGGATTGCGGAAAGTCTAGACTTGCAAAAGATGATATAATAGTGATGGCTGAGTATTTGGTGAACAGACACCCGTTTACACCAGAACCTGAGCTGAGAAGCATATCAAGTGGTGTAGTGGCCGATGAAAGAGTGTCAATGGATAGGGCAAATGAAATCGGTAAAGTTATACTCACCGATATGACGGGCAAACCGGCAGAATCCAATGTGTTCAGAAGAAACAAACAAGACATTCCTATGCGTGATGATGCAAATACAGAGATGAAAAATGAAATGATCATGGTAAACCCACAGCTTCTTTTTCAAAGAATGATATCAGCAGCTCACAACAAAGTCCCAGAGTAGGATTTAGACATGTTTTTCTCCCATGAACTGTGTTCCTTCCCACCAGCATTGTTCGAGAGCCCCAGCCTGATAAGTCAAGCAAACAAGTCAGCTCTCCAAACTGAAATGCTCAAGACAGTTTCCAACAAACACAAACTAACTGGCCAGAATGCAAATGTATGTAATGTATGCTATGTCTTAGATTGTGGTGCTCTATTGCAAAAGATCCCATGGGAGAGAGGTCAAACATACAAGGCCCTATACTAGACGTATGTTAAATTTTGCATTGAAAAGTACAAGTCATGCTCAGTCATTTTTGATGTATATGAAGATGGAGTATCAACGAAAGACAATACACACATGAGACGAACAGGCGGTCAAATTTGAGCTGAAATTAAAATTGAACTGGATATGATAATGAGTTCATAGAAACATCAGGTACGTCTAAACAAAAGGAACAGACAGAAGTTCATAAACTTATTGTCAGGTTATTTGGTGGAGGCTGGAGTGAATGTGATTAATGCCAAGTCAGATGCTGACTACTTAATAGTGAAATCAGCTCTAGATGCTTCGCTATGCCAGAACACAATTGTCGTTGGTGAGGACACTGATGTATTAGTAATGTTGTGCTACCATGTCAGGAACCTTGAGAATAGCATACAACTCATTTCAGAAGGAAAAAAGAACAAATGCTGCAATGTCAGCGAGGTCCAAGAACATATTGGCCCTGAAATATGTAACAATATACTTTTTCTACATGCATTTCTGGGCTGCGACAGTGTCCAAGCCTAGTGGCATTGGTAAGTCAGCAGCTCTGAAGACTTTCAAAAGAAGTCCTTCATTTCGTAAGTGTGCTTCAGTTTTCAATGAAAATCTAGAAGACATTACCAAGGATGATATTATTAATGCAGGTGAAGCTACAATGATATGCTTATATGGAGGCAATCCAGACCAAGTTACATTAAATCAACTGTGTGTTGACTCGTTTCTGCGGAAAGTAGCCACTAACAATGTCTACATTGACCCGAAGTCTTTGCCACCTACAAGAAATGCCTGCAAGTATCACAGTTTACGTGCATATGCACAAATGTTAGAATGGAAGGGAATCGTTATTGATCCAACTGGGAGTTGCACGGAAACATGCTTGTTCCCCGACAAACTGATATGCCACCTGTTCCAGAGAAACTGAAAATAGTATGCTGTCCCTGCAAGATGGGCTGTAAAACCTCAAGTTGTAGCTGCAGAAAACTAGGGTTACCGTGCAGTGTTGTATGTCGGAACTGCAATCAGTCATGTACAAACTGGCCTAGACCTGATGAAATTAACGAGTGACAGTGACCAACAGTTGATGGATTAACCACATTATACTAATAATTGGTATGATTCCTGACATTGTCTACGAATTTAAGCATGGCTGAAAATGATATACGTTTAAAGTAATATATTGCAAACACATAATACATGTATATTATAGCATGCTGAGGGTTTTTAATCGAAAGCACTGACCGATAATGTGTTCCATTTATATCCCTGAGTTATGTTGTAGTAAACACTAAATGTTTAGACAAACAATGTAACAAGGTTGTCCTTGGAATTTAAGATATTTTACAGAGCACAAATCAATCTGCAAATAAAACACTGCATATGTACGCAACTTTTAAAAAATTTGATATTTCTGAAAATCATTAAAGAGCGTAAAATGTCCATAAAGGCAAGTATTTTTGTCCAGATAACATTCAAATTGCATTTTTGCTATGTAGATATATTATATTCATTACTTCCAAACTCTAAATCAAATATGCGTACCTTCATATTTTGTAGAAAAATTAATTCCAGAAATTCCTGGTAAAAATTTCGAAAATATGTGAAAGTGCCAATTTTTTTTATTTCCACCAAGAGTTGAGAAAAAGATTTTATTGTGTCATATTACACAGGCCTTTGACATAACAAAACCATTATTCCCATTTCTGTTCAAATTTTTCCTACCCCAATGTCCTATTTGTACTGTACTAAAGGCCCAGGTTCTTCTAATAACATCAGAGCTCAGTCAACCATGGAAACATACTGACTACAACAGAGTGCTAATACCCAAACGGATGCACCAATTCTACATGCATGTTTCTCTTGCTTTTATTTTGATTCGCACAAATTATTGAATCGCTACAATTATTTAAATGGTGGAGGAAGGCCCCTCGGTAGTTCAGTAGTGCCTGTTCAGACAGGCTACTGGGAAAAACCACTGGCTTTCCACTAGTCATAGTGTAACTCTTGTAAAAATCATAAGATTGCCATTATTAACCTATGATATGCTCTTAAATGTGTCTGGTGTAAAACACGAATATACATGATTTTGTGTGTCTGGTGTAAATCACAGATATACATGATTTTGTGTGTCTGGTTTAAAACACGAATATACATGATTTTGTGTGTCTGGTGTAAATCACAGATATACATGATTTTGTGTGTCTGGTGTAAATCACAGATATACATGATTTTGTGTGTCTGGTTTAAAACACGAATATACATGATTTTGTGTGTCTGGTTTAAAACACGAATATACATGATTTTGTGTGTCTGGTTTAACACGAATATACATGATTTTGTGTGTCTGGTGTAAATCACAGATATACATGATTTTGTGTGTCTGGTTTAACACACGAATATACATGATTTTGTGTGTCTGGTGTAAAACACGAATATACATGACTTTGTGTGTCTGGTGTAAAACACGAATATACATGACTGTGTGTCTGGTGTAAAACACGAATATACATGATTTTGTGTGTCTGGTGTAAAACACAAATATACATTATTTTGTGTGTCTGGTGTAAAACACGAATATACATGATTTTGTGTGTCTGGTGTAAAACACAAATATACATGACTTTGTGTGTCTGGTGTAAAACACGAATATACATGACTTTGTGTGTCTGGTGTAAAACAAGAATATACATGACTTTGTGTGTCTGGTGTAAAACACGAATATACATGATTTTGTGTGTCTGGTGTAAAACACGAATATACATGATTTTGTGTGTCTGGTGTAAAACACGAATATACATGACTTTGTGTGTCTGGTGTAAAACACGAATATACATGACTTTATCATAAAATTTCATCCGAAATACTGCCAGTAATATTAGTAGATTAAACCTGCCATTCTTCCGCTTATCATCCTAACATACGGTTCTCCAACTGTAAGTGTTATTGCAAAATGAATACTTCCTCCCGTTCTATTGTGATATAACACTTGTCGTAGACCCGTATGCATGACTTTTTATAGGGGGTGTGTTATTAGTTTAGGGATGAGTCCAAACACGAGCACTTGATGTTGAGTAGGGGGTTATCCCCCCCAAAACTCTTTTTAAAACTTCAATGGCTGGGCGCCTTCGATATCTTGCATCAATATATTTCTTGTGTATATATGAACATGCCTTCTGATCAGGCTCTATGCTGTTTGCTATTCGGATAGTGGAGCTAAAACACTTGTCTGAATAGCACACAATATAGACCCTGATCAGATGCGACACTACGTTGCGGCTGATCTGGATCTATGTTTTTGCTTGCACATTCCGTCCAATTTATTCGGCAGGTTACGGGTTAATTAAATATATAGAAAACAAGGCGACAATCACATATTGGGATAGTAAATTTATCAAAAGAAAGAAGACATGGACAGCTTTAGTAGGGTGCATACTGCGTACGGGCCTGTGTAGGCTGATATGTTACTATATCTCCATACATACAGTGACCATCAATGAACAAGCAGTTGGAATAATGCACTACACTTCAGAGATTTCTTGGAATGCATACGGGTTGTATCCACTATGTTATTCTAATCTAAGTATGGTTGCCACTGTTGCACTACCAATGGGGCGATGTATGTGGTATTGATAATTCTTTCGAGAGGTGCTTCTATCTGGAGCTTCTATCTGGAACTTCTATGTGGGAACTTCTATGTGGGAACTTCTATGTGGGAAGTTCTATGTGGGAACTGCTATGTGGGAACTTCAATGCGGGAAGTTCTATGCGGAAACTTATATGTGGGAACTTATATGTGGGAAAGGGTAATGACTTCATCAGGCAAGAAATATTCTCTAAATATGCACATGAATAGTCGGTGGATAAAACAGAGATCTCAGAAAATGCATGATCTAGACAGTTGCGCTGTACTTGCGGAGATCAGTAAATTTCCATGGTCAAGTGAAGTGTTCTGTAAAACAGTGTGGTAACGGTCACGATAACAAGAACTCTAAGAAGTGAAACATACATTACGTCTCTCAGTGGGAGGTAACTCACTCACAGGCTAAAACGGTATGGAATACAAGTACATGTCACATAGACAATATTCATCAAATCCAGCTATCGAGAGAAAACAATTAAGTACATACAGTGTAAATCAGGTTATATCCCCCCACCCTGGTTAATTGGGGGGGCCTCAAGAAGTAATATTAGTAATTTTATTTTTTGGAGAATAGTGCAAGGCACCACACGTCCAATTCCAGAAGCATCTCTGGTTCTTTTACATGCCCGGTGTATAGCAATAGATACATTAGATCTCGGTTTCTAGTCCCATCTGAAAGACTGTTAATATTATTAGGGTGAGCCGGAGGATGGAATGAGGGATCCCCAGATTCACAGTGCAACATGTTAACCACTTGACCTCACACCAATCTAAAAGCCTGTTTCTAAATACCACCATTTTTGATCTGGCAAGTTTGCTTTGATTGTTTCTAAATACCACCATTTTTGATCTGGCAAGTTTGCTTTGATTGTTTCTAAATACCACCATTTTTGATCTAGCCAGTTTGCTTTGATTGTTTCTAAATACCACCATTTTTGATCTGGCAAGTTTGCTTCGATTGTTTCTAAATACCACCATTTTTGATCTGGCAAGTTTGCTTTGATTGTTTCTAAATACCACCATTTTTGATCTGGCAAGTTTGTTCTGATTGTTTCTAAATACCACCATTTTTGATCTGGCAAGTTTGCTTTGATTGTTTCTAAATACCACCATTTTTGATCTGGCAAGTTTGTTCTGATTGTTTCTAAATACCACCATTTTTGATCTGGCAAGTTTGTTCTGATTGTTTCTAAATACCACCATTTTTGATCTAGCAAGCTTGCTTCGATTGTTTCTAAATACCACCATTTTTGATCTTGCCAGTTTGCTTTGATTGTTTCTAAATACCACCATTTTTGATCTGGCAAGTTTGCTTTGATTGTTTCGGTGGCTTAGTCACCTAACAGCTTAGGTCATATAGCGCATCTCCAGCCGTTATTGGTGAATGAAGGAAGAATCAGGGTGTATTATTTCAGGCACAGATTGCACTCAGGTAGAACCTCCGACCTTCCACAAGCCAATTCAAGAGCTTCGTCACATGAAAGAATTCGACAACACTAGTGGGATTCATACCTACTATGCTGAGAGGATAGTGATCATAACGGTTTTAACTACTCGGCCCACAGTTAACCACCCAGCCAGCCACAGAGGCCCACAGTTAACCACCCAGCCATGCAACCATAACCCCTCTGCCATAGATTCCCCCGACAATAACCCCTCGGACACAGTGGTCCACAGTTAACCACCCACCATGAAGGCCATGCAACCATAACCCCTCTGCCATAGATTCCCCCGGCAATAACCCCTCGGACACAGTGGTCCACAGTTAACCACCCAGCCATGAAGGCCAGGCAACCATAACCCCTCTGCCATAGATTCCCCCGGCAATAACCCCTCGGACACAGTGGTCCACAGTTAACCACCCAGCCATGAAGGCCAGGCAACCATAACCCCTCTGCCATAGATTCCCCCAACAATAACCCCTCGGACACAGTGGTCCACAGTTAACCACCCAGCCATGAAGGCCAGGCAACCATAACCCCTCTGCCATAGATTCCCCCGACAATAACCCCTCGGACACAGTGGTCCCTGATCTTACACACGAGGTTTCTTCACACTGTACTTAAATATTTTCAATAAATAAAATGGGCACTGGGTGAAGATAGGGTGTATCAAGTTGGTGGTGCATCTGGTGTTTATATGGGGGAGAACCAAATGCATGTGCCTGTATTGCATGATCTGGTCAATAAAACTAAAGACTGTCCTGTCTAACCATTTTTTTTTTAATTTTTGAGGCTCCATTCCATCCATGTTTTCATAAAAGTTTGGCCATGATGGAGAATAGGAAGAAACAAAGACAATTCACCTCTCAATTCACAACTGGAGAGATTTGAATGCTTCTAATGTCTGAACTCTTCTGGTTACACTGTGATATCTCAAGCATCTACCTCCCATTAGGTTTAAAGCTACGCAATTCAAAATATCTATAACCAGTTGTGATTCAAATATGTGACATTTGGAACGTTAAATCTTCAATTTGTGACATCAGATATATTTGGATACAAATTATGACATTCCTTTTGAAACAGAAAGATTTTTCTATAATATTTTGTCCAAGAGTAACGGGTAAGAATATATAAACATAAAGATTGTTTGTTTGGGGATTAGTCCTGCATCAGCACAATTTGGGCTATATCGCCGGCGGGCAGTTTACCAAATAAAATCTTTCCAGGGCAGGCTCCAGTGATTAACAGGTACTTGGTGCACCAGCCTCAGCAAGAAACTGCCAACTTGTTCATATAAAAACATAATGGAATGTGCTGCCCTGGTGTTGCTAGTATCATACTAAACATACATGTATACCTTTAGGAAAACAGTGCTGTGATTTTCAAATTTTGATTGTATAACTTAATACTGGTTGCAATAGCAACACAACTGACAGACTTGCATTTACATTAACTATTCACTTTAACCAATATTCAATAAACATGTGATGAACTACAACCTTTTTTAACCCTTGAAATAACCCTTGAAATACTGAATACATTGGAATGAATGTGCAAACAAAATAGATCCAGATCAACTGTGATGTAATCCCATGTCTGATCAGGATCTATGTTGTTTGCTATTCAGCCAAGTGTTTTAGCTCTACTTCAGCCATGTGTTTCAGCTGTACTAATATAGCATAGAGCCTGATCAGACAGCACATTCTGTGTCCCTAGAACGTGCCATTTGATCTCTGATCTGGCTCTATGCTGTTTGCCTAAGCAACTATAGATGCGATTAGCAGGTTACAGGTCAAGTGTACTCATGATTTGATTTATTTTGTCTAATGTGCTTACACCCTCTCCGCATGTAATTTACAGAATTGGCTCAATTTGCATATTATTCCAACCGGACCACGAAGTGTCCACATGCCATTATTCTTTTATATCGTTTTCGATTATTATCTTATTTTGGGTGACTATTTGCACTTTCGTTGTATTTCCCTATAGGCCATAATCCAAATTGATATGAAATCAAAATCACAATTTCGTTAGTTTCTCTATAGACCTTAATAAAAAGCGACATCACATCAGTTAACATTCTTGTCTAAGGATACAATAACAACATTGGGATTTTTACAAAATAGAAACACTATCTCCTTGATACTTCGATCTTGCCATTGGTTAATTAACCCATTTGATTCTGGATACCGTTCAAACAGTATTTGCAAAGAACATAGAGCCAGATCAGCTGCCCCGGAACGTTCCCTCTGATCAGGCTTTATGCTGTTTGCTATTCAGATGATCTTGCTAAGATACTTAGCTATGTAGCAAACAACATAGATCCTGATCAGCATTCAGCGTCATGCTGCGGCTGATCTGGATCTATGTTGTTTGCAAAAGCCGTTAAATGTATCCAGAATGAAATGGGTTAATGCTACGAATAAAAGACTTCAAAAATTCGGCTGGTAAAACAGTTGGGCTGGACAGACTTTAGGAATATTTCGGTGTAAATAAAGCATGGACATACACATCTTCCTGGCTAGAAATGAAAGAGAAAATATAAATAACCAAGCTGAACATATCAATACAGATAGAAACACATTAATTAAATACATGCATGTTCTATAAATGAAGAAATACAGCATTCTTACAACCCAACATAAACCAAACAAGGTCAATCCAACCTCCATTGCTCTCATCCAGAGTTAGCAAATCATAAAGTTGAGATTATTCAGATGTTGAAATGAGAGAATTACTTATACTATTCTTACACAATTATATTCTGATTAGCTGAGAAATGCATTAATCTGGTAAAAACATAACATGGATTGCATTAATCTGGTAAAAACATAACATGGATTGCATTAATCTGGTAAAAACATAACATGGATTGCATTAATCTGGTAAAAACATAACATGGATTGCATTAATCTGATCAAATATACAATGGACTTGTTCTGATAAAAGACCGGTTGGTGAGCTGATATGAGTTTAACAATCGAAGCATTTATTGATGCGAAGCGTGAAGTACTGAAGTCTCATAAGTCCATCGTAGAGTTCTATGTTACTGTATCTCCACACTAAAACGAAAGCCAGTTACCTATCACATATTACAACACTGTCGCAAACACCTGCTGTATTTTATTCTTAATATTAACCCATTCAACACCAAGTAACTGACATGGACTGGTCCATGATATTTTAGACCAATAAATTAATAACAAAATTACATTTGGATCAGTTCATTTATCAAAATGGGTATTTTTCTCTCTAAAAATAGTTATATTACTTGAAATAAAGTGCAGATCCTGATGAGACGGCTCGTCACGAGCCGGCTCATCTGGATCTACACTTTTTTGTAAGCCAATTTAGAGGTCTGTGGTGTTGAAAGGGTTAATTTATACAAATTTATTTGAGCTCGATTGCGTAACAAGTTCTTACAACTTATATTAATCACTCACAAGACCTCGCACCTGAAGAGAATGTTCTACCACTGCGCTATCACGACTTCAACTTTTTTAATATTGGGCTGCTCTCAATAAGCCAGGGTATGCTATCAAATCCTATCCTTAAATGAACGAAATGATTTGATATTGTAAGATCTTGTCATATATATATATGAGTGTGTTTTAGGGTAAGATCTGGTCATATATATAAGTGTGTGTTTTAGGGTAAGTTTTGTCATATATATAAGTGTGTGTTTTAGGGTAAGTCAGTTCAATTACATTCCATAAATTGTACTGTGAAGATTTAAGGATTGTGATCCACTATCAATGTATGTGGTATTGGTTGCAGCCAAGCAAAGTACAGCATAACCTTTACTATCGTCAACTCTGATAAGCGGTCACCTCTAATAAGCGAGCCAGTTCATTTCCTCCCAAGAGATTTTCCTATATAGTTGACCTCTATTTGACGGTCACATCTAATAAGCGAGCCAGTTCATTTCCTCCCAAGAGATTTTCCTATATAGTTGACCTCTATTTGACGGTCACCTCTCTCACCCGGTCAGCGGTCAGTCTAAACGGCCACAATTCGATCAATATATCTCTAAGAAACGGCCATTTTCGACAAGAAACGGCCATTTTCGCAGATTGTATTTAGACCACCTTAAAGCATTCAGTGCAACTTATGTACTGGAATTCACAAGAGCTGCAGCCAAACAATGTATTCAAACTTCATTAATGACCCACTGAAAATAGGGGATGTGTTAGGGAGATGTTTGTTGCTCCAATTAAATGTACGTTATATTTTCTATCCTCTAGTGATTGCCTCACTCTATCAAGACTATGCTCAGTACATGCTATAATTACTATGCATACATAGCAGTCAGGACTGGCCAGTGAAGATTCCTCTATGTATAAAAATTGGACAACGTGGGATTGTTGGTTGCTATGGACCGATTGGAATTCTTCCAGGTTGGTCTGGTCTAAGAAGGTGTTGGAAGAGACTCATCTCTCTCAGTTGAAAATTGGTTGAAGTTGAGAACCAGGGAGAGTATTTCACTAAGGCACACTCTAGTCGAGGCCCGCCCTGCTCTAGTGATCAATGGAGAGTACATAAAGTGTTATGAATGCTAACAAATACAGCCTGTGAATCAATGGTTTATGAACGCTAACCAATACCGCTCGTGAATCTATGGTTTATGATCGCTAACCAATACCGCTCATGAATCTATGGTTTATGAACGTAAACCAATACCGCTCATGAATCTATGGTTTATGAACGCTAACCAATACCGCTCATGAATCTATGGTTTATGAACGCTAACCAATACCGCTCGTGAATCTATGGTTTATGAACGCTAACCAATACCGCTCATGAATCTATGGTTTATGAACGTAAACCAATACCACTCGTGAATCTATGGTTTATGAACATAAACCAATACCGCTCATGAATCTATGGTTTATGAAAGTAAACCAATACCGCTCATGAATCTATGGTTTATGAACGCTAACCAATACCGCTCATGAATCTATGGTTTATGAACATAAACCAATACTGCTCATGATTCTATGGTTTATGAACGCTAACCAATACCGCTCGTGAATCTATGGTTTATGAACATAAACCAATACCGCTCATAAATCTATGGTTTATGAACGTAAACCAATACCGCTCATGAATCTATGGTTTATGAACGCTAACCAATACCGCTCATGAATCTATGGTTTATGAACATAAACCAATACCGCTCATGAATCTATGGTTTATGAACGCTAACCAATACCGCTCATGAATCTATGGTTTATGAACATAAACCAATACTGCTCATGATTCTATGGTTTATGAACGCTAACCAATACCGCTCGTGAATCTATGGTTTATGAACATAAACCAATACCGCTCATAAATCTATGGTTTATGAACGTAAACCAATACCGCTCATGAATCTATGGTTTATGAACGCTAACCAATACCGCTCATGAATCTATGGTTTATGAACATAAACCAATACCGCTCATGAATCTATGGTTTATGAACGCTAACCAATACCGCTCATGAATCTATGGTTTATGAACATAAACCAATACTGCTCATGATTCTATGGTTTATGAACGCTAACCAATACCGCTCGTGAATCTATGGTTTATGAACATAAACCAATACCGCTCATAAATCTATGGTTTATGAACGTAAACCAATACCGCTCATGAATCTATGGTTTATGAACGCTAACCAATGTTGTTTGGTTAATGAACATAAACCAATACCGCTCATGAATCTATGGTTTATGAACGCTAACCAATACCGCTCGTGAATCTATGGTTTATGAACATAAACCAATACCGCTCATGAATCTATGGTTTATGAACGCTAACCAATACAGCTCATGAATATATGGTTTATGAACGCTAACCAATACTGCTCATGAATCTATGGTTTATGAATGCTAACCAATACCGCTCATGAATCTATGGTTTATGAATGCTAACCAACAATGCTCATGAATCTATGGTTTATGAATGCTAACCAATACCGCTCGTGAATCTATGGTTTATGAACGCTAACCAATACCGCTTGTGAATCTATGGTTTATGAACGCTAACCAATACCGCTCGTGAATCTATGGTTTATGAATGCTAACCAACACCGCTCGTGAATCTATGGTTATGAACGCTAACCAATACCGCTTGTGAATCTATGGTTTATGAACGCTAACCAACACCGCTCGTGAATCTATGGTTTATGAACGCTAACCAATACCGCTTGTGAATCTATGGTTTATGAACGCTAACCAATACCGCTCATGAGCCAAAAAGAAACATTCTAGACTACATAAAACTGATCAATGAAAAGTTTCAAGAAACATGCAGGGGTGTAGCTTAAATTCGTTCAAGGAATTATTTTATTTAAAGCCCCACAGCTGTTATGTGGAGACAATGTCAGAGATATTCCAGTTTTAGAAGCAAGAAATGACCTTCAGCCACGTTTTGTTTTGTTTTTGGAGTTAAAGTTGCACCAACAGCTTTAGTCATATAGCGACTCTCCAGCTATTATTGGTGGAGGAAGACCCAGGGTGCCCCTCCTAGCAGTATTCCAGGCACCGACGGGCACCCGGGTAGAACCACCAATCTCCTGCAAGCTATCTGTATAGTACAGTGACCTGAAATGATCAAACCCCAGGTAGGGGTGAGTGGTCATCTCAACCACTCTCCAGTTATTATTGGTGGAGGAAGACCCTGGGTGCCCCTCTGTGTAGTATTGCAGGCACGGGCAGGCATCTGGGTTGAACCACTGACCTTACAGCATGCCAGCTGGATAGCTTCCTCACATGAAATAATTTGACATCCCCCGTGGGATGCGAACGTACAGCGGTGATGGGAAAGTGATTTGAAATCAAGTTTTTAGCATTGTGATTAAATTTCAAATGCAAATCACAGCCATACTACATATTGTGCTGACATGCGTGTATCTCGGCTACACCCCCCCCCTTAATGCAAGAATGCATGCAAAAAGCACAAATCAAGGATATATGAATCTAGTACAAAAATTAGGTATCTTCGAAACTATCTCGCAACACTGGGTACAACTTCTGACATAGGATTAATTATTGTATAATTCGGCGACTATGGTGGTTCTGCTAACAAGATTAAATCCATTCAAACTTTTCCAAATTCTAAGCAAAAACAACAGAACAAATATGATAAAGTCATAAACACTGATCCAAGCGTAATATGTTCACAAGAGATAATTGCACAACTATTTATGCTTAGGAAAGGATTCATTCCCACGGGAAATTTCAAAACCATGTTATAACAAGCAAACAAAATTGATGACCTCGTAAACACAGGTCTAAACATCACTGTTAATTACAAATTTTAATATCTAGGATATGGTATGGATACAAATCTTATAGTATACAATTAAAATGCACAATGTGTATATATTCAAGCCAAACATGCAGTGTATATTGCTGTAGTAATCAAGTACTTGAAAAAAAAAATTATTAAAATTGTCAGGGCTTCTAAAATGTTCGAAGCCAAAATCGACAGTCAGGACCCCCCCCCCCCCTCGCCCATGTCATTCTAATATTTGTGTACATCAATTGTACATATTTTTATAGTACAATCAGTGTTTTTTAGCATTTTTAAAACAAGGCTTTCATTGTAAAGTGTGTTGATATTTGAAAAGTGAAGTGTGGGTCATTCATTAAAATCGAAAATCGCTGAGTACAACGGCCATGGGTACTACGGCGTAAGACAAGGTCATGGGTCAAGTTGATTAGTGTACGGGTTGACTGCGTACACGTATATATGTCAGAGTTGCATGGGCGTATCTATGCAATCGGCTGCCTATGGCATAAACTCATATAGTACACACACAAGTCCGCACTGTGTAGCAAAATCATTTTTTTAGAAACAAAACACAACAGCGGTTATTTCCCTTATAGACTATAATCTTATTGACAATTTAGTGCCTCGGGCAAAACATCTGTCTCAGATGGGTAATGTATGGATTTGGGATTATCGGACAATAGGGGGGGGGGGGGGCAATTAACATGGATCAGTCAAGCAGGTCGCATATCAATCTTAGACCGGAAACAGGTGTGGATCAGTCAAGCAGGTCGCATATCAATCTTAGACCGGAAACAGGTGTGGATCAGTCAAGCAGGTCGCATATCAATCTTAGACCGGAAACAGGTGTGGATCAGTCAAGCAGGTCGCATATCAATCTTAGACCGGAAACAGGTGTGGATCAGTCAAGCAGGTCGCATATCAATCTTAGACCGGAAACAGGTGTGAACATTTATACATCTTATCAGAGATTATATTTACCAATTTAGGTTTGCTAGAAAAATGTATTTGACGGATTTCTTGGCTTTTTCAACAATTTTCTGGACATATTTTTCATGACTTTAGTTGTACAACCGGTCCTCCAGTTTAAAATGCCGTCCTCGACCGCGAGCCCGGCGATATTAGAAGCCCTGAAGATTGTGTCAAAATTCTGTACTAGCCCATATATCAGAGCATACAAGAGTGAAGAAATCTGTACACTAGGTATGCCGTATGCACAGGACCCTACACTCACATACACCCACAGATACCCGGAAAATACAAAATCGGCATGCTCCCATATATGGAAGCATTTTCCACAAGTTGTCCCGTTAATCTTATTCTGCTCTGAAATAAACAACACAATTGGACTATTTTCATTTACAAACCTCTCTGTAATTTCTCACACCAGCTTCTCGGAATGTAGGTTTGCATCGCAGGTTTTTCTAAAAAATAGAGACCAATAAAATTTAATAATCCATCCTCCTACAAAATCATTGTCATTATATCTAATTAAAATCTGTCCCAAGTAATTAAAATAAGAAGCAGTCAGAAACGGCCAAATCCACCAGTGCCAAAGTAATTCATCGTTATCCACACATTCGTCACCATCCTTGATTATCAGTAGGAAGTCGTGATAGCGCTGTGGTAGTGCGTTCACTTCAGGTGCGAAAGGCCTGGAGTTCGTAACGATTGTGTCCTTAGGCAAGGCATTTAAATTCCACGTTGCCTCTTCTCTCTCCCTCGTGGCGATGGATTCCATCAGGAATGAGGTCTCGAGAGGGATTTATATAAGTTATAAGAACTTGTTTCGCAATCGAGCTAATATAAATTTGTATAAACTATCAGTAGGAAGTCACTTTAATTGTCATGCACTCCATACCTAGAGCTAGGTAATTGTCATGCACTCCATACCTAGAGCTAGGTAATTGTCATGCACTCCATACCTAGAGCTAGGTAATTGTCATGCACTCCATACCTAGAGCTAGGTAATTGTCATGCACTCCATGCACCTAGAGCTAGGTAATTGTCATGCACTCCATACCTAGAGCTAGGTAATTGTCATGCACTCCATACCTAGAGCTAGGTAATTGTCATGCACTCCATACCTAGAGCTAGGTAATTGTCATGCACTCCATACCTAGAGTTAGGTAATTGTCATGCACTCCATGCCTAGAGCTAGGTAATTGTCATGCACTCCATACCTAGAGCTAGGTAATTGTCATGCACTCCATGCCTAGAGCTAGGTAATTGTCATGCACTCCATACCTAGAGCTAGGTAATTGTCATGCACTCCATGCCTAGAGCTAGGTAATTGTCATGCACTCCATACCTAGAGCTAGGTAATTGTCATGCACTCCATACCTAGAGCTAGGTAATTGTCATGCACTCCATACCTAGAGCTAGGTAATTGTCATGCACTCCATGCACCTAGAGCTAGGTAATTGTCATGCACTCCATGCACCTAGAGCTAGGTAATTGTCATGCACTCCATACCTAGAGCTAGGTAATTGTCATGCACTCCATACCTAGAGCTAGGTAATTGTCATGCACTCCATACCTAGAGCTAGGTAATTGTCATGCACTCCATACCTAGAGCTAGGTAATTGTCATGCACTCCATACCTAGAGCTAGGTAATTGTCATGCACTCCATGCACCTAGAGCTAGGTAATTGTCATGCACTCCATACCTAGAGCTAGGTAATTGTCATGCACTCCATACCTAGAGCTAGGTAATTGTCATGCACTCCATACCTAGAGCTAGGTAATTGTCATGCACTCCATACCTAGAGCTAGGTAATTGTCATGCACTCCATACCTAGAGCTAGGTAATTGTCAATGCACTCCATACCTAGAGCTAGGTAATTGTTATGCACTCCATACCTAGAGCTAGGTAATTGTCATGCACTCCATGCCTAGAGCTAGGTAATTGTCATGCACTCCATACCTAGAGCTAGGTAATTGTCATGCACTCCATACCTAGAGCTAGGTAATTGTCATGCACTCCATACCTAGAGCTAGGTAATTGTCATGCACTCCATACCTAGAGCTAGGTAATTGTCATGCACTCCATGCCTAGAGCTAGGTAATTGTCATGCACTCCATACCTAGAGCTAGGTAATTGTCATGCACTCCATACCTAGAGCTAGGTAATTGTCATGCACTCCATACCTAGAGCTAGGTAATTGTCATGCACTCCATACCTAGAGCTAGGTAATTGTCATGCACTCCATACCTAGAGCTAGGTAATTGTCATGCACTCCATGCACCTAGAGCTAGGTAATTGTCATGCACTCCATACCTAGAGCTAGGTAATTGTCATGCACTCCATACCTAGAGCTAGGTAATTGTCATGCACTCCATACCTAGAGCTAGGTAATTCCCTCCATAATAGTAATTCCATCTAAGTTTTGTCGGAATCTACCAAAGGGATTCGGCGAAGGACTCTACCCACAAATTGCTTTTGTATAAAAAGTATAAAAAGGACCCAAACTCCATGAAATCGAAATCAAGGTGAACACGACGATGCTATGTATAATTCAACTACGATGTATTATTTGAACAAAGTATTTTTTTGAAATCAAACCAGAAGCTTAGCCGTACTAGTCTTGACAAACAATGTATTTTTTAAAACCATTTTCAAAGGGCACAATTACAGCATCAAAACGTCATCAAACTGGAATATGACATGATATGCACAGTCAACACGTCATCTAACTGGAATATAACACTACATGATATGCACAGTCAACACGTCATCTAACTGGAATATAACACTACATGATATGCACAGACAACACGTCATCTAACTGGAATATAACACTACATGATATGCACAGACAACACGTCATCTAACTGGAATATAACACTACATGATATGCACAGTCAACACGTCATCTAACTGGAATATAACACTACATGATATGCACAGTCAAAACGTCATCTAACTGGAATATGACACTACATGATATGCACAGACAACACGTCATCTAACTGGAATATAACACTACATGATATGCACAGTCAAAACGTCATCTAACTGGAATATAACACTACATGATATGCACAGTCAACACGTCATCTAACTGGAATATAACATTACATGATATGCACAGACAACACGCCATCTAACTGGAATATAACACTACATGATATGCACAGACAACACGTCATCAAACTGGAATATGACATGATATGCACAGTCAACACGTCATCTAACTGGAATATGACATGATATGCACAGTCAACACGTCATCTAACTGGAATATAACACTACATGATATGCACAGTCAAAACGTCATCAAACTGGAATATAACACTACATGATATGCACAGACAACACGTCATCTAACTGGAATATGACATGATATGCAGTCAACACATCATCTAACTGGAATATAACACTACATGATATGCACAGTCAAAACGTCATCAAACTGGAATATAACACTACATGATATGCACAGACAACACGTCATCAAACTGGAATATGACATGATATGCAGTCAACACATCATCTAACTGGAATATAACATTACATGATATGCACAGACAACACGCCATCTAACTGGAATATAACACTACATGATATGTACAATCAACATGTCATCTAACTGGAATATAACACTACATGATATGCACAGTCAACACGTCATCTAACTGGAATATAACATGATATGCAGTCAACACGTCATCTAATTGGAATATAACACTACATGATATGCACAGACAACACGTCATCTAACTGGAATATAACACTACATGATATGCACAGTCAACACGTCATCTAACTGGAATATAACATGTGCAGTCAACACGTCATCTAACTGGAATATAACACTACATGATATGCACAGTCAACACGTCATCTAACTGGAATATAACACTACATGATATGCACAGACAACACGTCATCTAACTGGAATATAACACTACATGATATGCACAGACAACACGTCATCTAACTGGAATATAACACTACATGATATGCACAGACAACACGTCATCTAACTGGACTATAACACTACATGATATGCACAGTCAACACGTCATCTAACTGGAATATAACACTACATGATATGCACAGACAACATGTCATCTAACTGGAATATAACACTACATGATATGCACAGTCAACACGTCATCTAACTGGAATATAACACTACATGATATGCACAGTCAACACATCATCTAACTGGAATATAACATGATATGCACAGTCAACACGTCATCTAACTGGAATATAACACTACATGATATGCACAGTCAACACGTCATCTAACTGGAATATAACACTACATGATATGCACAGACAACACGTCATCTAACTGGAATATAACACTACATGATATGCACAGTCAACACGTCATCTAACTGGAATATAACATGATATGCAGTCAACACGTCATCTAACTGGAATATAACACTACATGATATGCACAGTCAACACGTCATCTAACTGGAATATAACACTACATGATATGCACAGACAACACGTCATCTAACTGGAATATAACATGATATGCACAGGCAACACGTCATCTAACTGGAATATAACACTACATGATATGCACAGACAACACGTCATCAAACTGGAATATAACACTACATGATATGCACAGACAACACGTCATCTAACTGGAATATAACACTACATGATATGCACAGACAACACGTCATCTAACTGGAATATAACACTACATGATATGCACAGTCAACACGTCATCAAACTGGAATATAACACTACATGATATGCACAGACAACACGTCATCTAACTGGAATATGACATGATATGCAGTCAACACGTCATCAAACTGGAATATAACACTACATGATATGCACAGACAACACGTCATCTAACTGGAATATGACATGATATGCAGTCAACACGTCATCAAACTGGAATATAACACTACATGATATGCACAGACAACACGTCATCTAACTGGAATATAACACTACATGATATGCACAGACAACACGTCATCTAACTGGAATATAACACTACATGATATGCACAGTCAACACGTCATCTAACTGGAATATAACACTACATGATATGCACAGACAACACGTCATCTAACTGGAATATAACACTACATGATATGCACAGACAACACATCATCTAACTGGAATATAACACTACATGATATGCACAGTCAACACGTCATCTAACTGGAATATATCATGATATGCAGTCAACACGTCATCTAACTGGAATATAACACTACATGATATGCACAGACAACACATCATCTAACTGGAATATAACACTACATGATATGCACAGACAACACGTCATCTAACTGGAATATAACACTACATGATATGCACAGTCAACACGTCATCTAACTGGAATATGACATGATATGCAGTCAACACGTCATCAAACTGAAATATAACACTACATGATATGCACAGACAACACGTCATCTAACTGGAATATAACACTACATGATATGCACAGACAACACGTCATCTAACTGGAATATAACACTACATGATATGCACAGTCAACACGTCATCTAACTGGAATATAACACTACATGATATGCACAGACAACACGTCATCTAACTGGAATATAACACTACATGATATGCACAGACAACACGTCATCTAACTGGAATATAACACTACATGATATGCACAGTCAACACGTCATCTAACTGGAATATAACATGATATGCAGTCAACACGTCATCTAACTGGAATATAACACTACATGATATGCACAGACAACACATCATCTAACTGGAATATAACACTACATGATATGCACAGACAACACGTCATCTAACTGGAATATAACACTACATGATATGCACAGTCAACACGTCATCTAACTGGAATATAACATGATATGCAGTCAACACGTCATCTAACTGGAATATAACACTACATGATATGCACAGTCAACACGTCATCTAACTGGAATATAACACTACATGATATGCACAGACAACACGTCATCTAACTGGAATATAACACTACATGATATGCACAGACAACACGTCATCTACCTGGAATATAACACTACATGATATGCACAGTCAACACGTCATCTAACTGGAATATAACATGATATGCACAGACAACACGTCATCTAACTGGAATATAACACTACATGATATGCACAGACAACACGTCATCTAACTGGAATATAACACTACATGATATGCACAGTCAACACGTCATCTAACTGGAATATAACATGATATGCAGTCAACACGTCATCTAACTGGAATATAACACTACATGATATGCACAGACAACACGTCATCTAACTGGAATATAACACTACATGATATGCACAGACAACACGTCATATAACTGGAATATAACACTACATGATATGCACAGACAACACGTCATCTAACTGGAATATAACACTACATGATATGCACAGACAACACGTCATCTAACTGGAATATAACACTACATGATATGCACAGACAACACGTCATCTAACTGGAATATAACACTACATGATATGCACAGTCAACACGTCATCTAACTGGAATATAACATGATATGCAGTCAACACGTCATCTAACTGGAATATAACACTACATGATATGCACAGTCAACACGTCATCTAACTGGAATATAACACTACATGATATGCACAGACAACACGTCATCTAACTGGAATATAACACTACATGATATGCACAGACAACACGTCATCTAACTGGAATATAACACTACATGATATGCACAGTCAACACGTCATCTAACTGGAATATAACATGATATGCACAGACAACACGTCATCTAACTGGAATATAACACTACATGATATGCACAGACAACACGTCATCTAACTGGAATATAACACTACATGATATGCACAGTCAACACGTCATCTAACTGGAATATAACATGATATGCACAGACAACACGTCATCTAACTGGAATATAACACTACATGATATGCACAGACAACACGTCATCTAACTGGAATATAACACTACATGATATGCACAGACAACACGTCATCTAACTGGAATATAACACTACATGATATGCACAGACAACACGTCATCTAACTGGAATATAACACTACATGATATGCACAGACAACACGTCATCTAACTGGAATATAACACTACATGATATGCACAGACAACACGTCATCTAACTGGAATATAACACTACATGATATGCACAGTCAACACGTCATCTAACTGGAATATAACACTACATGATATGCACAGACAACACGTCATCTAACTGGAATATAACACTAATGATATGCACAGTCAACACGTCATCTAACTGGAATATAACACTACATGATATGCACAGACAACACGTCATCTAACTGGAATATAACACTACATGATATGCACAGTCAACACGTCATCTAACTGGAATATAACACTACATGATATGCACAGACAACACGTCATCTAACTGGAATATAACATTACATGATATGCACAGACAACACGTCATCTAACTGGAATATAACACTACATGATATGCACAGACAACACGTCATCTAACTGGAATATAACACTACATGATATGCACAGTCAACACGTCATCTAACTGGAAAATAACACTACATGATATGCACAGACAACACGTCATCTAACTGGAATATAACACTACATGATATGCACAGACAACACGTCATCTAACTGGAATATAACACTACATGATATGCACAGTCAACACGTCATCTAACTGGAATATAACACTACATGATATGCACAGACAACACGTCATCTAACTGGAATATAACACTACATGATATGCACAGACAACACGTCATCTAACTGGAATATAACACTACATGATATGCACAGACAACACGTCATCTAACTGGAATATAACACTACATGATATGCACAGACAACACGTCATCTAACTGGAATATAACACTACATGATATGCACAGACAACACGTCATCTAACTGGAATATAACACTACATGATATGCACAGACAACACGTCATCTAACTGGAATATAACACTACATGATATGCACAGTCAACACGTCATCTAACTGGAATATAACACTACATGATATGCACAGTCAACACGTCATCTAACTGGAATATAACACTACATGATATGCACAGTCAACACGTCATCTAACTGGAATATAACACTACATGATATGCACAGTCAACACGTCATCTAACTGGAATATAACACTACATGATATGCACAGACAACACGTCATCTAACTGGAATATAACACTACATGATATGCACAGACAACACGTCATCTAACTGGAATATAACACTACATGATATGCACAGAAACCACGTCATCTAACTGGAATATAACACTACATGATATGCACAGTCAACACGTCATCTAACTGGAATATAACACTACATGATATGCACAGACAACACGTCATCTAACTGGAATATAACACTACATGATATGCACAGACAACATCATCTAACTGGATATAACACTACATGATATGCACAGTCAACACGTCATCTAACTGGAATATAACATACATGATATGCACAGACAACACGTCATCTAACTGGAATATAACACTACATGATATGCACAGACAACACGTCATCTAACTGGAATATAACACTACATGATATGCACAGACAACACGTCATCTAACTGGAATATAACACTACATGATATGCACAGTCAACACGTCATCTAACTGGAATATAACACTACATGATATGCACAGACAACACATCATCTAACTGGAATATAACACTACATGATATGCATAGACAACACGTCATCTAACTGGAATATAACACTACATGATATGCACAGACAACACGTCATCTAACTGGAATATAACACTACATGATATGCACAGTCAACACGTCATCTAACTGGAATATAACATGATATGCAGTCAACACGTCATCTAACTGGAATATAACACTACATGATATGCACAGTCAACACGTCATCTAACTGGAATATAACACTACATGATATGCACAGACAACACAGGGTCATCTAACTGAATATAACACTACATGATATGCACAGACAACACGTCATCTAACTGGAATATAACACTACATGATATGCACAGTCAACACGTCATCTAACTGGAATATAACACTACATGATATGCACAGTCAAAACGTCATCTAACTGGAATATAACACTACATGATATGCACAGACAACACGTCATCTAACTGGAATATAACACTACATGATATGCAC
>CM026387.1:73512413-73540485 GCA_014843695.1 Archivesica marissinica | reverse complement strand
AATATAACACTACATGATATGCACAGTCAACACGTCATCTAACTGGAATATAACATGAATGCACAGTCAACACGTCATCTAACTGGAATATAACACTACATGATATGCACAGTCAACACGTCATCTAACTGGAATATAACACTACATGATATGCACAGACAACACGTCATCTAACTGGAATATAACATGATATGCAGTCAACACGTCATCTAACTGGAATATAACACTACATGATATGCACAGACAACACGTCATCTAACTGGAATATAACACTACATGATATGCACAGACAACACGTCATCTAACTGGAATATAACACTACATGATATGCACAGACAAACACGTCATCTAACTGGAATATGACATGATATGCAGTCAACACGTCATCAAATGGAATATAACACTACATGATATGCACAGACAACACGTCATCTAACTGGAATATAACACTACATGATATGCACAGAAACACGTCATCTAACTGGAATATAACACTACATGATATGCACAGTCAACACGTCATCTAACTGGAATATAACACTACATGATATGCACAGACAACACGTCATCTAACTGGAATATAACACTACATGATATGCACAGAAACACGTCATCTAACTGGAATATAACACTACATGATATGCCAGTCAACACGTCATCTAACTGGAATATACATGATATGCACAGTCAACACGTCATCTAACTGGAATATAACACTACATGATATGCACAGACAACACGTCATCTAACTGGAATATAACACTACATGATATGCACAGACAACACGTCATCTAACTGGAATATAACACTACATGATATGCACAGTCAACACGTCATCTAACTGGAATATAACATGATATGCAGTCAACACGTCATCTAACTGGAATATAACACTACATGATATGCACAGTCAACACGTCATCTAACTGGAATATAACACTACATGATATGCACAGACAACACGTCATCTAACTGGAATATAACACTACATGATATGCACAGACAACACGTCATCTACCTGGAATATAACACTACATGATATGCACAGTCAACACTCATCTAACTGGAATATAACATGATATGCAGTCAACACGTCATCTAACTGGAATATAACACTACATGATATGCACAGACAACACGTCATCTAACTGGAATATAACACTACATGATATGCACAGACAACACGTCATCTAACTGGAATATAACACTACATGATATGCACAGACAACACGTCATCTAACTGGAATATAACACTACATGATATGCACAGACAACACGTCATCTAACTGGAATATAACACTACATGATATGCACAGTCAACACGTCATCTAACTGGAATATAACATGATATGCAGTCAACACGTCATCTAACTGGAATATAACACTACTGATATGCACAGTCAACACTCATCTAACTGGAATATAAACACATGATATGCACAGACAACACATCATCTAACTGGAATATAACACTACATGATATGCACAGACAACACGTCATCTAACTGGAATATAACACTACATGATATGCACAGTCAACACGTCATCTAACTGGAATATAACATGATATGCACAGACAACACGTCATCTAACTGGAATATAACACTACATGATATGCACAGTCAACACGTCATCTAACTGGAATATAACACTACATGATATGCACAGACAACACGTCATCTAACTGGAATATAACATGATATGCACAGACAACACGTCATCTAACTGGAATATAACACTACATGATATGCACAGACAACACGTCATCAAACTGGAATATAACACTACATGATATGCACAGACAACACGTCATCTAACTGGAATATAACACTACATGATATGCACAGACAACACGTCATCTAACTGGAATATAACACTACATGATATGCACAGTCAACACGTCATCTAACTGGAATATAACACTACATGATATGCACAGTCAACACGTCATCTAACTGGAATATAACACTACATGATATGCACAGACAACACGTCATCTAACTGGAATATAACATGATATGCACAGACAACACGTCATCTAACTGGAATATAACACTACATGATATGCACAGACAACACGTCATCAAACTGGAATATAACACTACATGATATGCACAGACAACACGTCATCTAACTGGAATATAACACTACATGATATGCACAGACAACACGTCATCTAACTGGAATATAACACTACATGATATGCACAGACAACACGTCATCTAACTGGAATATAACACTACATGATATGCACAGACAACACGTACACGAAGCCCAGGTAGCCCGACTAGAACTCCCAACATGCCGTGCAACGTTTTCTATCTAAAGAAAATATTACGTGTAGATTTATCGTGTTATTAAATAACCTTCTCAATTGAAGATTATTAAATATCTATTAAAATTGATATTGAAAACACAAGCGCATTGTTACACATATAGCTGTGACCTCAATGCGGCAGAAATATATGGTACAAAATGTTTACTGTTTTGGTAATGTCTTACTGAGGGACATATAATAAAAGTATTACTAGCTAGGTTACTATGCCTCTCGTGTGATCTTGTCTGAATCTTGTGGAAGTCGTGATAGCGCGTGGATGCGCATTCGCTTCAGGTGCGAAAGTTCCACAGTTCGAGCCCCACTGGAGCCGTTACGATTGTGCCCTTGAGCAAGGCATTTAAATTCCACATTGCCTCTTCTCTCTCCTTCATGGCGATGGATTCCATCAGGAATGAGGTCTCGAGAGTGATTAATATAAGTTGAAAGAACTTGTTTCGCAATCGAGCTAAATTAAATTTGTATAAACTAATCACACGACGAGAGTGCAATACGAAATCAAACAGCAAAATAGTAACCTAATAATCATACTATATTAATCCAACATTCATAACAGTGAGTGAGTGAGTATTTGGTTTAACGGCGCATCAGCACAGTTCAGGCTATATCGCGCCTCATAACAGAACAAATGTACAAACGTTCCCATAGGTTGGAGCCGATAACAATTGAAAGATGTACTCTGCTGTCCGATTAGTGCAGTGATTAGCGCACTCGCTTCTCACCAATGCAACCCGGACCGAGGTTTGATCCTAGGACCGGGAAGTATGTGAGATGGTACGGTGGTCACCAGATCGGACAGGTCGGTTTTCTCTGGGTACTCCGGTTTTATCCCACATGAATGACCACATTTATGCTTTCATCCGCGCCAAAGAGAGTGAATAATATAAGTTGATAAAGCATGTTTTGCAATCATTGTAAAATAATTAAAGTTTAAACTTTGAAAGATGTACATGTAATACGGAAACCAGACAAAATAAGAAATGGTTTAACTCTAAACCTGCCAATCACGACTAAAGTCACTTCTGCAAACAGCACAGAGCCAGTGACACAGAATGTGCCGTCTGATCAGGCTCTATGCTGTTTGCTATTCGGATAGAGGAGCTAAAACACTTCATTTTATGTCATTGTTGTGCACAAGGATTGTCAATAAATGTTGAAGCAAGTGGGTTGGGCCACAAGTTTTAACAACATTAGCTACGGCACTCTCGATTCTTTTACACCCGGATATAAAACAGGAAGCCATACTACATTAAGTACATCATAAGTGCCTGTAGGCTGGCTGTTGGTCTATATCTATTGTTAATACTTGTATAATTATGCAAATAAGAAACTAAACTAAACTACAAGAGTGTTAACAATCATCAATTTAGGGTTTAGAGTCACACTAAAGGCTACGGTATTTAGCGACTTTCCATCTATAACTGGTGTCAGAAAACCTCCCTGTATTTCTTTCCAAATTGTTAGGGGCGATTGTTACTGTGTATGATGAACGTAGACTTACAACTTCGAGGATTGGAATACATCCCATATGAGCCACTATCTTGCACCCCATACATTTCTTTCTAGGTCCCGTCTTCTGTAATCACAAGAAAATACATATACATTCACAATCACAAGAAAATACATATACATTCACAATCACAAGAAAATACATATACATTCACAATCACAAGAAAATACATATACATTCACAATCACAAGAAAATACATATACATTCACAATCACAAGAAAATACATATACATTCACAATCACAAGAAAATACATATACATTCACAATATTTCAAATATCACACATATGCAACCTAGGTTCGATTCTATTAGTCAGATTTATTATGCTTGGAGACATCGCCATAGTGATGCAGGTTCGAAACGGGCCTGCATAGTTTGTTTGCTTTAGGGGCTTAAATTTGCATCAATAGCTTAGATCATAAAATAATGACGTCTCTCCAGAGATTATTGACGGAGGAAGACCCCGGTACCCCTCCCGAGTAGTATTACAGGCATGGATTGGTACCCGGGTAGAATAACAGAACTTCCGCAAGGCTACTGGACACCACCATTGGGATTGGAACATACAGCAGTAAGGGGTAAGTGATTTGAAGTCAATGACAGTAACAACCCAACCGTAGAGGCCCTTCACATACATGTATGCCTGTATAATTAGTTAGATTAAAATCGTAAGATGTATAAACTTCGATCTAACAGGGCAATGTTTGTTTTGATTCCATTCCTCTATCTATACTTTCCAAATATAAACTTCGATCTAACAGGGCAATGCTTGTTTACATTCCATTCCTCTATCTATACTTTCCAAATTTGAAAATTTACGGTACATACTTCTGGGATTAGGTGTGTATTTCCTTATTTGACTCTGGTACAAACTATAATGCACACAAGAGAAATAGGAGCACAGTCTATGATGCTCTAATGGACCGACTGCCCTGCAAATTGCAAATACTCCGGAGAGAAATGATGATATAAATATGACATATACGGCTTATACGCACAATGCAGTCCTGTTCCATGGCATAACAGAAGTCCCCCGAGGCATTCGTATCCAACCAGATGTGCTCACTGTTAACTGAAAACTCCTGCGAAAATAAGTAAAAGGCTGTGTATAATTCATATCACGAAATACAAGCAGATGCAGAAGAGCCTGCTAGAATCATGAAAAATCACTTTCCGGTATAAATATTTAATCATTTTCCCTTTTAATTATTAATGTTGTTATGGATATGCAATGCTAATTACACTAAATTACCGATGACATCTCCATCATCTCTACCATTCAGACATCTCATACCGTTATATTGGCTTTCCAATCATATTTGTGGAGCTTCTGTGGTATAATGGATACATTACTGCCTGCCTCATAACTGAGGAGTAGCAAGTTTGAGCCCAACTACGGTCCTTAGGCAATTAACCCATAACCTGCCAATCACAACTAAAGTCGCTATTGCAAACAGCATAGAGCCAGATCAGATGGCACAGAACGTGATGTCTCATCAAGCTCTATGCTGTTTGCAATTCGGATAGTGGAGCTAAAACACTTGTCTGAATAGCAAACAACATAGATCCTGATCAGACGCAGCACTATGCCACGAACGCCGCGGCTGATCTGGGTCTATGTTGTTTGCACATTCCATCCAATTTATTCGGCAGGTTAACCCATTCAACACCAAGTAACTGACATGGACTGGTCCATGATATTTTTAGGACCAATAAATTAATAACAAAATTACATTTGGATCAGTTCATTTATTAAAATGGGTAATTTTTTTTCTAAAAATAGTTATATTACTTGAAAAAAGTGCAGATCCCGATGAGACGGCTCGTTACGAGCCGGCTCATCTGGATCTACACTTTTTTGTAAGCCAATTTAGAGGTCTGTGGTGTTGAAAGGGTTAAGGCATTTAAATTGACATTGCCTATTCTCTCTTCTCCTTCATGGCCAGACACCGTTAATGAAATAGTGGACTCGGATTGGGTGAAAGTGTATGGAAACCCTTAACAGTTATTGATTCATCAACTGATTAGCTGTGTACCGGTAGGTATATAATGTCACAGATAGTGAAAGTGACTTTTAAAAATTAAAATACATTATAATGAGCAGCTTTTGGAATATTTTATAATTTTTGCATAATATTTGGTGAAAAATAAACAACATAATATAAATACAGTGCAACATTCACCACCAGTGGTAACACGCTGGCTGGACTGGTAATCCAGGGATCGCAGGTTCGATTCCCCGTCTGACCATAATAAAATTAACAGTCTTTCAGATGGGACGTTAAACCGAGGTCTCGTGTCGGTGCTTACACCGTGCACGTAAAAGAACCAGAGGAGACTCTGGAATGGGTCTCTGTCTGTATCATTGCACTATCCTCCAAAATTCTAAAATGACTAATCTCTTCAGGAGGCGTCGCTCATGTGGGCAACCGGTAGCGACGATAAATAAACGTAAAAACACACAGAGTTAAGGATAACAACATTCCTCATGGGCGGAACTAGCTGGAAACATGTGTCCTGGCTAAAAGGATTACTCGTTAGATACTCGATTTTGTATTGCCCTCAAGTGGAGTAATTCAGTAATAATGAATAGGTGGTGGGTGCCATTAGTGGGGGGGGGGAACTCAATTGGTCAACACTATTGGTCAACAACTTGGCCATTTTCTTCTTGACTCAAAGGTAGGTCTGTTGAAAAATACTGTCATTTGTGCAAAATTATGTTTGGGGAACATGTACTGTCACTGTATGCTATAACGGTGGCATGTGGAGATTGGAATGAGATGTCTCGAGACCGAACACTCTTCAAAGTTGAAGGAATTTGTTCCGCAATGGAGCTAATATAAATTTGTATTAAATAACCTGGATTGGCCAATCAGTCGTTTAAAATCACTCAAACATGAAATAGAATGCGCCAGAATATTATCAAAGTCTGACAAGCGGATAATTTTTTAATTTTCAATATACAATAAACAATTAATTTTTGCATTCAAATAATGGAAATGTCAATCATGGATAAACACGTTTTGGGCTCGGCTCGATTGACTGTCAATGAAATTGGATTTGATGATATACTAGGTAGTGGAGGTGTGAAATGAGGCTGCAGGTAAATGGACAGCATGCAGAGTAACACAATATGTCTCCAGTGAACATCCTCCGATACTAATCACAATTAAGTGATTAAAAACAATACAAAATCCATAAAAATGATGCACCTTGATACAAAAAATAAGCACCTTGATACAAAAATGATGCACCTTGATACAAAAATTATGCACCTTAATTATGCACCTTGATACAAAAATGATGCACCTTGATACAAAAATTATGCACCTTAATTATGCACCTTGATACAAAAATGATGCACCTTGATACAAAAATTATGCACCTTAATTATGCACCTTGATACAAAAATTATGCACCTTGATACAAAAATTATGCACCTTAATTATGCACCTTGATACAAAATTATGCACCTTAATTATGCACCTTGATACAAAAATTCAACATTGTATTCAATAGAATACACTACAAAACATGAAAATCAACTGAAACAAGCAGGGGATGTGGGGGATCTACACCTTCAAATTAGGGAGGATCTTAATATATATCAAATATATTTATTTAAGCTCGATAGCGAAACATGTTAGATTAATCGCTCTCGAGACATCATGAAATCCATCACCATTGGAGAGAGAGAGATGAGGCAATGTGGATTGAAGTGTTGCCTAAGGTCTTCAGCAAGTTGGTCCTGCATCATGATGAAGTTCAAAATCACTATATATATATATATCTCGATTACGAGGCCAGCACATTCATCTCACAACAGAGATACATAAGGGAGAAGTGTAGTGGGAGAAGTGGTCTTATATATATTCTATGTCAAGTCCTTAACATAGTGAGAACTGAGGAAGCAGCAGCCTCTAGTTCAAGTCCTCAACTGAGGGAGAACTGAGGCAGCATCCTTAGTTCAAGTCCTCAACCGAGGGAGAACTGAGGCAGCATCCTCTAGTTCAAGTCCTCAACAGAGGGAGAATTGAGGCAGCAGCAGCCTCTAGTTCAAGTCCTCAACCAAGGGAGAACTGAGGCAGCAGCCTGTAGTTCAAGTCCTCAACCAAGGGAGAACTGAGGCAGCAGCAGCCTCTAGTTCAAGTCCTCAACAGAGGGAGAACTGAGGAAGGCAGCCTCTAGTTCAATTCCTCAACCGAGGGAGAACTGAGGAAGGCAGCCTCTAGTTCAAGTCCTCAACCGAGGGAGAACTGAGGCAGCATCCTCTAGTTCAAGTCCTCAACCGAGGGAGAACTGAGGCAGCATCCTCTAGTTCAAGTCCTCAACCGAGGGAGAACTGAGGCAGCATCCTCTAGTTCAAGACCTCAACAGAGGGAGAACTGAGGAAGGCAGCCTCTAGTTCAAGTCCTCAACCGAGGGAGAACTGAGGCAGCATCCTCTAGTTCAAGTCCTCAACCGAGGGAGAACTGAGGCAGCATCCTCTAGTTCAAGTCCTCAACCGAGGGAGAACTGAGGCAGCATCCTCTAGTTCAAGTCCTCAACCGAGGGAGAACTGAGGCAGCATCCTCTAGTTCAAGTCCTCAACAGAGGGAGAACTGAGGAAGGCAGCCTCTAGTTCAAGTCCTCAACAGAGGGAGAACTGAGACAGCATCCTCTAGTTCAAGTTCTTAACAGAGGGAGAACTGAGGAAGGCAGCCTCTAGTTCAAGTTCTCAACAGAGGGAGAACTGAGGAAGGCAGCCTCTAGTTCAAGTCCTCAACAGAGGGAGAACTGAGGCAGCCACCTCTAGCTCAAGTCCTCAACAGAGGGAGAACTGAGGCAGCCGCCTCTAGCTCAAGTCCTCAACAGAGGGAGAACTGAGGCAGCCACCTCTAGCTCAAGTCCTCAACAGTTGCAACTCATCTTCAGATAATTCAATCAATTGCTAAAACTTGTCTCAGTTAACCCTTGACCTACCAATTACAACTAAAGTCGCTTTTACAAACAGCATAGAGTCAGATCAGACAGCACAAAACGTGCCATCTGATCTGGCTCTATGCTGTTTGCTATTCAGATAGTGGACCTAAAACACTTGTCTGAATAGCAAACAAATAGCAGCGGTTGATCTGGATCTATGTTGTTTGCACATTCTGTCCAATTTAATTGGCGGGTTAAGATTATTGGTTGTATCGTGTTGCATATGATGTGAACATACCAACATTTGGCTTAAGGGCTAAAATATCCATACAGAATGGGCTTAAGGGCTAAAATATCCATACAGAATGGGTTTAAGGGCTAACATATTCATACAGAATGGGCTTAAGGGCTAAAATATTCACACAGAATGGGCTTAAGGGCTAACATATTCATACAGAATGGGTTTAAGGGCTAACATATTCATACAGAATGGGCTTAAGGGCTAAAATATCCATACAGATTGGGCTTAAGGGCTAAAATATTCATACAGAATGGGCTTAAGGGCTAACATATTCATACAGAATGGGCTTAAGGGCTAAAATATTCACACAGAATGGGCTTAAGGGCTAACATATTCATACAGAATGGGTTTAAGGGCTAACATATTCATACAGAATGGGCTTAAGGGCTAAAATATCCATACAGATTGGGCTTAAGGGCTAAAATATTCATACAGAATGGGCTTAAGGGCTAACATATTCATACAGAATGGGCTTAAGGGCTAAAATATTCACACAGAATGGGCTTAAGGGCTAACATATTCATACAGAATGGGTTTAAGGGCTAACATATTCATACAGAATGGGCTTATGGGTTAAATTTTCATACAGAATGGGCTTAAGGGCTAAACTATTCATGAATACAGTATGAATGTAAGGGATAAATTATTCATACACAATGGGTTTAAGGGCTAAAATATTCACAAAGAATGGGTTTATGGGCTAAAATATTCATACAGAATGGGTTTATGGCTAAACTATTCATACATAATGGGTTTAAGGGCTATATTATTCATACAGAATGGGCTTAAGGTCTAAAATATACAACAAATTATACACCAAACCATATATGACTTGAATAGTATTCAACTGAAAGTTAGCCCCTAAACCCTAATATGTTCGTAAAGACAATACTCACGGTCCAGTCCACTGAGGAAGCAATCTGTCGTCTTGCCGGCAGTGCTTCCCCATAATGGGGATGTAGATATGTGGTGTGATTCAAGGCATTCTTTGATATGGCTTTCCTGAAAATACAAAGTAAACTTTCTTTGGTGCCCTTATTTAAACGTATACATCTCTATGTGGGTACGAGTTAAGCCTAAATGATTGACTGAACCAACAGCAAAGCTACTATAAAACTCACACTTTACAATGAAGAAATGACCGCAATCCAGGGATCGTCTGACACTAATAAAATTAACAGTCTTTCAGATGGGATGTTAAACCGAGGTCTTGTGTCAGTGCTTTACACCGTGCACGTAAAAGAACCAGAGGAGATTCTGGAATGGGTCTCTGTCTGTATCATGCATTATCCTCCAAAATCTAAAATGACTAATCTCTTCAGGAGGCGTCGCTCATATGGGCAACCGGTAGCGACGATAAATAAACGTAAAACACACACAGAAGAAATGACCTATTGTGAAATGGAAGTGTTTTATGAATGTTCTACATATAATTTATCAGCAGCAGCAGCAGCAGCAGCAGCAGCAGCAGCAGCAGCAGCAGCAGCAGCAGCAGCAGCAAGCAGCAGCAGCAGCAGCAGCAGCAGCAGCAGCAGCAGCAGCAGCAGCAGCAGCAGCAGCAGCAGCAGCAGCAGCAGCAGCAGCAGCAGCAGCAGCAGCAGCAGCAGCAGCAGCAGCAGCAGCAGACACACATACACACTAATCACAGCAGCAGCAGCAAGCAGCAGCAGCAGCAGCAGCAGCAGCAGCAGCAGCAGCAGCAGCAAGCAGCAGCAGCAGCAGCAGCAGCAGCAGCAGCAGCAGCAGCAGAGGCAGCAGCAGCAGCAGCAGCAGCAGCAGCAGCAGCAGCAGCAGCAGCAGCAGCAGCAGCAGCAGCAGCAGCAGCAGCAGCAGCAGCAGCAGCAGCAGCAGACACACATACACACTAATCACAGCAGATGTGTGATGATGCTTGCCATATCCCTTACCTTAGTTCATACAAATTAATTTTAGCTTGTTTTTACAATGTTAGATTAATTGCTTTATAGATACTGGTACAGCTTCTCCAATATACCCAGTTCTAGCATCATCTATAGATACTGGTCTAGCTTCTCCAATATACCCAGTTCTAGCATCATCTATAGATACTGGTCTAGCTTCTCCAATATACCCAGTTCTAGCATCATCTATAGATATTGGTCTAGCATCTCCAATAGACCCAGTTCTAGCATCATCTATAGATACTGGTCTAGCATCTACCTCATTCTAGCATCATCTATAGATACTGGTCTAGCTTCTCCAATATACCCAGTTCTAGCATCATCTATAGATATTGGTCTAGCATCTCCAATAGACCCAGTTCTAGCATCATCTATAGATACTGGTCTAGCGTCTACCTCATTTCTCATGGAATCCATCGCCACGAGGGAGAGAAGAGGCAATGTGGAACTTAAATGCCTTGCCTAAGGGCGTAATCGTAAGGGCTACAGCTCGGCGCAAACTCTGGCCCTTTCGCATCTGAAGCGAACGCGCTACAATTGCAATATCACAACTTCCTTTCCCTGTTATATAGATGTCTGATTACAGCAACTATACATATACTGTCTGTATTTCTAGCAATATGTTTATTCTGTTGAAACCAACAAAATCAACTACAGTAAAACCCCTATAATAAGACCACCTATGGGACTTCCAAAAAGTGGTCTTATTAGCGGGGTGGTCTCTTTATCAAGTTTGGTCCAGAAGACCAAATTATGATATTTTACTACATGTACAATGTACTTTCATATATGACAATTTCTTGGTGTTTCTGTTTTAATTACAGAAGAGTTGGTTGTTTCTATGGTTTAGGTACTTCTCATTCATAGACAACTGTATATCACAATTAATTAATTAATAATTAAATAAAGAACAATGTAAATGAGTTAATCCATTTATTTTCAAAATTTATTTTCTTGTTTTCATTAATTATATTGTGTATACCAAGCACAGTAGTTTCCTTGAAAAGTACATATCATCATCAATCATTCATTATTTAAAAAAAAACATTCACAGGTTGACTGCTTATATAAACACTTCACTTTCACGGATTGTTTCTCGATCTCATCTTGGATGTTTTAGCTAAGTCCTGTGACAGAGTGCCCAAGTCCTTACACATGCAGTACAACTTTAGCTGCGATACTCCACTCCAGACAATATACATAAGATTAAAAGCAATCAAAATCAATCATTTACAATCAACACTTCCGTGTTTATCTCACTTAACCTTGACTGATACCATAAAGTGGTCGCTTAATTGTCGCTTAATTGTTGTAAAACAGGGACATAATCAAAAATGTTTTATCAATGAAAGTGAGAAAATCGCCCGTGGTCGTTCGTATTAGGGGTTCAATTAGCATAGGATTAATGGCATTTGTCTGAATTAACTGGTCGTATTACGGAATAACGGGGTGGTCTGGTTATCGGGGTCAACGACCATTGACATGTATAGTGAAATATTCCGTTCTGAAAAAAATCATTCGCAATAGCGGGGGTGGTCTCGAAACCGGGGTGGTTGCATAGAGGGTTTTTACTGTACTCGGGAAGGACCGTAAATAATGTAGCTAGAAGACCAATTTACATTTCTTTAAATTGTAATGTTTTGTGTTGTATTTTGTTATGTCATGTTTTGTATTCACAGATATAGATATAGAATTATAGATATAGAATTAATGGAGAAAAAGATAAGACAACGAAATCAAATGTTTGACCCATGTCTGTTACACGTTTATTCAGCAGTTTATAACATATCCAGCAAAGATTTAACTCTATACATACTAGCGGTGCAATGAACAATAACAATGAAATATGTCATGGAATTTCATTAGAATTGTGTCGTGGAATTTCATTAGAATTGTGTCGTGGAATTTCATTAGAATTGTGTCGTGGAATTTCATTAGAATTGTGTCGTGGAATTTCATTAGAATTGTGTCGTAACACTCGTAACACACAATTCTAATGAAATTCCATGACATATTTTCCAAAGTTTACAGCTACAAATAAGAAAAACACAATTAATGAATTGTCGTCTGCTACAATTATCTGAACTATTCATTAACTTTATTTTACCCAGCATGCAGAGTTAAATTGACATACTGAGTACATAATATTCTAGTCGCTGTAGATGTCATTGCAACATGCAGCTGTTCAATGGGATAGAGGCTCATCTTGAATTTATGAAACTGCATATCATTGTAAGACAGGTTGTATGCGGCCAGCAGTGGTAGTTAATAGCGTTGCCTATAAAGAGGCAGTGTTATTCATTTTCTATTACATTACAAACTTAATGAAAAGAAGTAAATTTGATGAATTGACATCCCCTGCCGCCCAACTGGCTCTGGAGACACACATTTGTGAATTTCATGTCAATTAAAGGGCAATAACTCATCTGTTACTGGCCCAACCCCGACAACAATCAATCATGCATCTCTGCACTATGGTCATACTAAGTTTCATAAAAGTCCAACCATTGGGTACTGAGATGATATCGTGGTCTCATTATCGAACAGTATGGATCCCCCCCAATACTCTCAGGTGGATTTCTACCCTCCTTCCACTCCCCCGAGTACACAGTTTCCACCGACACAACCGACCACATAATACGCTTTCATTAACTCTGCATGCTAGCGGTGAAAATAACAGTCAAATATGTCACGCAATTTCATAGGCTTGTGTTAGTTAGAAATAAGAAAAACATATAAATGAACTGTCGTCGACTACAATCATTTGAACAAAGAATTAAATAAAGTTGAATCTGAGAACAAACAAAATTGTGGATTTTCAATTAAAGGGCAATAACTGTGGAGTTACTGTGTTGCGGAGTTACTCCACGAAATGTGCATCACCACACTATGGTATTACATATTTACTTTAAGCTTCAATCAACATTTCACCCATTGGTTACTTTGAGAACTGGCACCGGACAGATGCACAGATATGACGTCAAATCAATATCCCCCACCGAACTTGCAGCAAGCATAATAAGTACTACAAAAAACTCAACAATGCGATTTAACCAAGAAATACGAAAATGTGACAACATTATTCCGGTAGAATAACCAACATTATTTATTCAAGAAATTATCAAGCATTATATCGAATTCACTACTGTAAACAAACCACCATTATTTTATTATTCAGGAAAAACCAAACAAGTATTTAATCAACAAACAGGAAAGTGTTCTTCATCTCCCGCGCAATCACCACAAGTGTCACTTCATAATACCAAAACAAATACATGTCATTTTGACATTATCTCCTTTCACCATTTTTCACCTCAATTCTGCTGCAAATAACTTCTTACATCACAGCAGCTTTTGATTCTTTAATCGATACTGGAAATATTTTTCCTCCAGAACTGTAACAAGTTACTCCAGAATACGTCACTGGTACTGCAAAGTGTTGTAATATTACGTTACACTGATTGCTCCACAAATGCAGTAAAAAGAAAATTTATTTGATTTCCGCTAGTAAAGACCAATTAATGCTTGCTATTTAGAGTGACGTTCTGACAATTTTGGTCTGTCTTTTTCCTAGGAGAAAATCTCATAAGGTGATATTAGTTTTTGTCAACAGAACTGCATTGGACATTTCATGGACAGAAAATTGAGTTGGTATCAACATGGGAAGTTAATCTACTATGATTGACATTCTTGATTAAACTACATCAAATGTCACCTAACTGTGGGATTTAACTGAAAACAACAAGTACTGTATGCAAACGTCCAATATTGGGTGGCGTGTTGTTATTCATGATGCTGGCCTCAAAATGCCACTGCACTGTGGAATTTAACTGAAACCACAAGTAGCATAAACCCAGATGGAGTGACAGTTACTGCTCGCAAAATGTTATTTAACTGCCGGATTGCTGGGGAAAAATCACAACTTGACTGTTCCCCATGGGAGTGTCGAAAATGTCATTTAAGATTTAACTGCAGGATATTGCCCCCCCCCCCATCCCGAAAACCACAACTTGATTGTTTCCCTTGGCAGTGACAAAATGTCTTTTATATGTCCATAATTTCATCAAAATTCAACTAGGACTCTGACTTGTCTTTGTTCTATTTTATACAGCATCCTTTGGAATGAAATGTTTTGAAATGGTTCACATGCATGATGCCACGATAATGCAACTATAATGACATGGTTAGCACTAGAACTGTGTCCAAAGGAAATGCCAGACCTCCGTCAGATGCTACAACTATTGGAGAATCTAGACCTCCGTCTAAAGATCAGATGTTAGAACTGTCTCCATAGGAGATGCCAGCCCTATATCTAAAGATTAGATGCTAGAACTGAGTTATTGGAGATGCTAGAAATACGTCAATAGATCAGATGCTAGAACTGGTTCTATTGGAGATGCTACATCTGCATCTATAGATGATGCTAGAACTGGGTCTATTGGAGATGCTACATCTGCATCTATAGATGATGCTAGAACTGGGTCTATTGGAGATACTACATCTGCATCTATAGATGATGCTAGAACTGGGTCTATTGGAGATGCTACATCTGCATCTATAGATGATGCTAGAACTGGGTCTATTGGAGATGCTACATCTGCATCTATAGATGATGCTAGAACTGGGTCTATTGGAGATGCTCCACTAGCATCTATAGATGATGCTAGAACTGGGTCTATTGGAGATGCTCCACTAGCATCTATAGATGATGCTAGAACTGGGTCTATTGGAGATGCTCTACCTGCATCTATAGATGATGCTAGAACTGGGTCTATTGGAGATGCTCCACATGCGTTTATAGATGGTGCTAGAACTGTGTCTATTGGAGATGCTAGACCTGTATCTATAGATGATGCTAGAACTGGGTCTATTGGAGATGCTAGACCAATATCTATAGACGATGCTAGAACTGGGTCTATTGGAGATGCTAAACCATTATCTATAGATGATGCAAGAACTGGGTCTATTGGAGATGCTAGACCAGTATCTATAGATGATGCTAGAACTGGGTCTATTGGAGATGCTAGACCAATATCTATAGACGATGCTAGAACTGGGTATATTGAAGAAGCTAGACCAGTATCTATAGATGATGCTAGAACTGGGACTATTGGAGATGCTAGACCAGTATCTATAGATGATGCTAGAACTGGGTCTATTGGAGATGCTAGACCAGTATCTATAGATGATGCTAGAACTGGGTCTATTGGAGATGCTAGACCCCCATCCGAGACAGCAAATGTCACAAAATTTCATATGCGCTGACAATAAAGTACATTTTAAATTTCAGTATCTGCCAACAAGAAACATATATCCACATTGTTTAAAACTGGGTCATGAAGTGGACTTGGGAGTGATTAAATGAAATTGTGGAACTTGCTTTTAAATCCCTCCAATGGTGCATCATCAGATACAGAATATAAGCATCTGACATGCGACCTCAAAGTGTGACCTTGACAATGAACCAATTGACCGACCGTCACCATGGTTTGTACAAAATATGGGCGAAAGTTCTTATTTAATTCTCCCTATATAATTACAGCTATTTGCTAATTTCCTAAAATAGCCAATTTTCTTTTCTTATAGAAAAGCAATTATTTGGCTATTTGCCCTATGATCTCTCTCTATCTGAAGGCAATGTTTCCACAATCAGCAGCACCAAGGACTGGGGATATATCTGTGACAATATGGAAATGCAATATCACACATACTACAGAATGCCATCAACAAGAAAGCAAACAGTCCCATTTTATAGCACTGGAGCTGTAAAATCTGTTACTACAGGATCAAATGATGCATGAATATAAATCAATTAACTACCCTCACAAAGTTAACAACACTCAACAGAGAATGTAACTGTAGTTGTACAGGTGGTCTATGGCATCTTAAAACACTGTCGTGACGTCATACCTTTATACTTGTAGTCCATTAATATTAATATTGGACAGCTGTCAAAAGGCCAGAGCATTATATTAAATCCTACGCGTAAATGTACGAAATTAACAATTTTAATTAGTAGGATATAAGTGTGTGTTTTAAGTAAGATATAAGCCTCAATCAGTTTGGCGTTATGCGCCTCACACAGTGCAATATTTTACATATTGGATTGTTGTTGGCTTATATCCTTTACATATAATTATAAGGAGATGTTTTAGCATATTAGCCTACGTCACTACGTGATAAAAGAGTTACCTCTGTGCATGCTGGGTAAAATTAATTTGTTTTTGTTTGTTTTGGGGTTAAAAGTTGCACAAACAGCTTAGGTCGGAATGGTGACTCTCCAGATATTATTGGTGGAGGAAGACCATCGACCTTCTGCAAACCAACTGGATAGCTAATTCCTCGGGGAAAATAAAGGCTATAAATAGTTTGAATAGTTGTAGCAGCCGACAATTAATTAATGTGTTTTTCTTATTTGTATCTGAAAACTCTGGAAATATGTCATAGATTTTCCTTAGAATTGTGTGTTGCTATGACATAATTCCAATGAAATTGCGTGACATAGTCGACTGTTATTTTCGCTGCTAGTGTGAAAACCGTTAAGATCCAGACCCTGGTAAGGTAGGTAACAAGATACAAATGTCCCAGAGATTTAATTACATTCCCCTCTATCAGACAATATCAGCATCTTGGTTTCATAATGGTTTAGAGCATTTGTGACACTTGGCCTGTCAAGTGTGGTGTTGACCTTGAAGACAGATGACCTTGAAGACAGATGACCTTGAAGACAGAGCATGTGAATCTCACTATAACAATATCTAAAGATATTCTCTGAAGTACCATTACTGACAGATTTAAACTTTAATCTCTAGAGTGATACTAATCTTGGAGATATGGGTATAATTATATAACATGGCCCACATCATTGGCATATGTGTAAAATGTTGTGACCTAGACCTAAAGGTGTCACCTTGTTGTACATGTAGATCTGGGTTTGTGTACAACATACTTATACTCAATACCTGTGTAAAGTGTGTCAATTATTTGCGTGCTATATCATTGACACACAATATAACCACCCAGCTATAATTCACCACTGATACAAGATTTGTGAATTCAAGGTTCAACAATTGATACTCCGAATTGATCAACATTTATAGTGGCAGTGATTGCATGGTTTAACAATTGATCAACATTTATAGTGGCAGTGATTGCATGGTTTAACAATTGATCGACATTTACAGTGGCAGTGATTGCATGGTTTAACAATTGATCAACATTTATAGTGGCAGTGATTGCAAGGTTTAACAATTGATCAACATTTACAGTGGCAGTGATTGCAAGGTTTAACAATTGATACGTCGAATTGATCAACATTTATAGTGGCAGTGATTGCATGGTTTAACAATTGATCAACATTTACAGTGGCAGTGATTGCATGGTTTAACAATTGATCAACATTTATAGTGGCAGTGATTGCAAGGTTTAACAATTGATCAACATTTACAGTGGCAATAATTGCATGGTTTAACAATTGATCAACATTTACAGTGGCAGTGATTGCATGGTTTAACAATTGATACTTCGAATTGATCAACCTTTACAGTTGTGGCAGTGATTGCATGGTTTAACAATTGATCAACATTTATAGTGGCAGTGATTGCATGGTTTAACAATTGATTCGTCAAATTGATCAACATTTATAGTGGCAGTGATTGCATGGTTTAACAATTGATACGTCAAATTGATCAACATTTATAGTGGCAGTGATTGCAAGGTTTAACAATTGATACTCCGAATTGATCAACCTTTACAGTTGTGGCAGTGATTGCATGGTTTAACAATTGATACTCCGAATTATCAACCTTTACAGTTGTGGCAGTGATTGCATGGTTTAACAATTGATCAACATTCATAGTGGCAGTGATTGCATGGTTTAACAATTGATCAACATTTATAGTGGCAGTGATTGCATGGTTTAACAATTGATCAACATTTATAGTGGCAGTGATTGCATGGTTTAACAATTGATCAACATTTACAGTGGCAGTGATTGCATGGTTTAACAATTGATACGTCAAATTGATCAACATTTACAGTGGCAGTGATTGCCTGGATCGAGATACATCATCTCACACATGCACTCTGAAAAGTGGGGAGGCATAAAAACAGTGATTGCATGGTCCAACAATTGATACGTCAAATTGATCAACATTTACAGTGGCAGTGATTGCATGGTTCAACAATTGATACGTCAAATTGATCAACATTTACAGTGGCAGTGATTGCCTGGATCGAGATACATCATCTCACACATGCACTCTGAAAAGTGGGGAGGCATAAAAACAAGGAAAACTAAAAGCCGCTCACTCATAAAGTGTTCTCATGCATTCCCCAATATGACATATCTCAATAACCTTTGCATGACTACCATAATTCCAGGAAACAACTCTGCCATTCTTTTCAAGCTTATTGTTGTTTTATGTTGGCCATACTGGTGATTTTGGTATGAAGCGGCAAAATGAATCTACTGTGTGTCAATATTTTGCCGATCAGTTACGCAATTGAATAAGCTGAACGCATAAACATCTGAAATTATTTACATTCGCATCTGAGTGATCATGAAGTCTGCATGTTTTGAAAATTATTTTATGAGGAGAACATTAGCTCAATCAAATAAAATGTTCATACCGTAGAAGGATCTAGACATGTTTTAACTCTTTGCACGCTGTGCAAAATAAATGCTATAAATAGTACAGATAATTGTTGCCGAAGACATGGACAGGTCAGTAGTCCAGTGGTAACTAACACGTTGGACTGTGAATCCAGGGAGCGCAGATTTGATCCCTAATAATATTAACAGTCTTTAAGATTGGACTTTAAACCAAGGTCTTGTGCCAGTGTATTACACTGTGCATGTAAAAGAACTAGGTGACTAAAATGACTAATCTCTTCAGGAGGCCATCGCTCATATGGGCAAGCAGTAGAGACGATAAATAAATACAAAAACACACAGAGCAGACATCAATTCATTGATGTTATGTTATATTTCGGGTTTTACGCCTGCATCAGCAGCATTTTGGGCTATATCGCCGGCGCGCAGTTTACCTAACAACAGCTTTCCTGGGCAGGCTCCAGCAGTTAACCATTACTTGGGTGCACCAACTTTTTCATATAAATCAGACACGGTCTGAGTGGGGCTCGAACCCTTGACCATCAGTGATGATAGGTTACAGTGTTACACAAGTCAGCGACCGTAACCACTCGACCACGGAGGCGGAATCAATTCATTGAGGTGTTTTTTCTTATTTCATACCATCCTTATGGAAACTACATTCTGGCAACAAACTGTATCCGATCTGGCTCCCAGCCTCGAATTACAGGCTGGCATCTCATTGAAATTCAACTGACAGAAAACAAATACTCGAAATATATAGTAAATGTTTGCGAGTATAACATAAACATAAGCTTCCGACAACAATACACTAAATTTAATGGACATGATATACTTTAAAACTAAATATTATTAATGTAAGTCTCACAATAACAATGACTCAACTTCCTGTGAGACAAGCGTCTGTGTAACCTAGAAGTGTCAGTGATTAAGATCAGTCGGCCATTGTGGTTTCAGTGGTAGCCTAATTAAACTTGGTAGCTAAATAAGATGGTTTGGCCACGTAGTGTTTATAAAACAAAGGTAAATTGGTTAGTAACACTTTGTAATACTATTAAATTTCGGATTTTAGAGTTATTAGTTTATTTTGTCATATAAATTTGCGAGGTGGCATTTTTGGTTGAGCTGTTCAAACATTCAAGTACCTTTAGGTCAGACGGTGTTATTGATATGGTGGTCTGGGATTGGTTGAAAAAGTGTAGGGAAGCCCTTAAGATACATGAACTGATTGGCTGAGTAGGTATTGTCACAAATATTGAAAATGACTTCTAAATATTAAAATACAATATATGAGCTGCATTTTGGAATATTTAAAAATATTTGCAGACTATTTGGTGACAAATAAACAGCATATTATAAATGCAGGTGTCAGTGCAACATTCACCACCAAATTACCTTCAGAGTAGGGGGTGGGTGCCTTTAGTGGGAAATTAAAAAAACCGCAATTGGTCAACCCCATTGAAATTTGACATTTTCCTGTGGCTCAAAGGCCATTCTGTTGAAAATTACTCTCTTTTGTGCCAAACTATTTTTGGGGAAAATCTAATGGCACTGTGTGTTATAATGGTGGCCTATGGAAATTGCAATAGCGGTGTCTGACCTAAAGGACAATGTAAAGAATGATGTTATTTGAAAAGTACTACACACCAAAATGCTGCCTGGAAGAGGCTTATTTTCAATGTATAGCTTGATTAACTGCCCGGCAGTATGATTTGAATGTGTGAGTGCTGGAAACAATAGGTAGCTATGCAATATGAGCCCAGACAGGGTGTTACATAACATAGTTCTGAGGTGTGTATGTATTGTTTACAATGAAGATTAGTCCTTATTCTCTGTGATACAAAGACTGTGCTGAGATATTTGCAAAATCTGAATCACATATACTAGTTTATCAAGTTGGGAATTACTTCATGGTGTACATTAAGAACCATTTTAAGCTTAAATAATAATTCAAAGGGGTTCCTAATACATACAACAGTAGGGTCTGGAGAAATGCAGTTTTTCACATAACGTGAGTCAATAAATGGCTTCAGCAACATATGTCGCAAATTCTGCCACCTAGGAACGTGCGCTTCTTAAAATTTGTCGGTTTCCTTCGCAGTACTTATTGTGGTGCAATTTTCCAGGGAGCTTTCATTCTAATTACTGTTGATAAGAATTACTATGGTGGTTCAGACCTACAACATTGGATTTGATTTATTGAAACTTCACTAAAGATGCCTATTATGGCACAATAAGCCCAATGTGAATGCAGTTAAACAATGAAAGTGGTCATTTTACATTGCCTGATATAAAATGAACCCAAAAAATGATAAATAATTCATTGTACTAAGTAAATAATGGCATATAGGAACCTATAAGCAGGCTGGTATATTCAAATTACCTCCCTTTATTAGTGTTAATACTTTATAATTGATATCTCTGTCCTTCAGTGTGAGTATGTTATGGTTAAAATTGATTTTTTCATTAGGAAATAGTGTTGTTTAATTGAAATAAGCTTGCAATTGGTTCCAGTAGATATCAAGGGCCTCACAAGAAGAATTTCAGTAAAATATATGGCACAAATATGCATATTCATTGCTTTTGAGTGGTTATATTTCAGTAATTTATTAATATTTGCAACAAACTTCACCTCCCTAAGATGAAATGTCATATTTCAAGAGGCAATGCACAGTTCTCTCACAGTGCTTGTTCAAGACACACTAGCTGAAGTTAAATGCATATTGTAGTTACTTTTCTGCCATTTCTTACTGTCATGTGACCTACAGTAAGCTGCCTGACCCACTCAGCATTTGTAATGACCATCATTTGCCATGTTTGTTGTCTTCCTTTTTGCCTGTGTGACATTTTTTGTGCTCCATGCAAATAAGTATTTCCTTTCAGTAGCTTCCTGGTGCAAGATTTAGTTCCATTCTTCAAAAAACCCTTGTTTTGCAGGGGGGTGGGGTAAAATAAGTGTCTCTAATCACCACAATGTCTTATCTAATACTATAAATGTGGTATGTCTGTCTCATGCAGACATTATTTCATATATTCATGAGAAATATTACACTGTTAGTGTAAAGATTAATATGTGACGACATTATAAATGTCTTATTTAGAGTTCTATTGCAAAAATGGCCAACAGTCTATGTTAAGCACACTGCATAGTGTCCCATTTGAAGGCATGTGCTGTGCAATGGTGATGTGGAAGACATAAGAAAGTCATATTTATGTGCAGAAATGGTCATTGTAATGGTATATATCTTTTATATTAAATGAAATGCCAACAAAATTGTCTTTAGGTCAGACGGTGTTATTGATATGGTGGTCTGGGATTGGTTGAAAAAGTGTAGGGAAGCCCTTAAGAGTTATTGATACATGAACTGATTGGCTGAGTAGGTATTGTCACAAATATTGAAAATGACTTCTAAATATTAAAATACAATATATGAGCTGCATTTTGGAATATTTAAAAATATTTGCAGACTATTTGGTGACAAATAAACAGCATATTATAAATGCAGGTGTCAGTGCAACATTCACCACCAAATTACCTTCAGAGTAGGGGGTGGGTGCCTTTAGTGGGAAATAAAAAAAAACGCAATTGGTCAACCCCATTGAAATTTGACATTTTCCTGTGGCTCAAAGGCCATTCTGTTGAAAATTACTCTCTTTTGTGCCAAACTATTTTGGGGAAAATCTAATGGCACTGTGTGTTATAATGGTGGCCTATGGAAATTGCAATAGCGGTGTCTGACCTTAATGTTTTGCATTCTTTCATAGTAATACATAACAGAGAGTGTGAGACTAGTGTGCGCTGATGGTGTACATGTTGAATAGGATTAATGTCATCATATTAGTAAGTACTCCTACACATTGTAATAATCTTATATGGTGTATGTATTACTTTACCAATAACACTAGTTATGCGCAGAAAGCATTCGTGGTGCAGTCAGTGATGTCTGTCAGTTAACCATTTCCTACATAAAGACATATGCTCATATGTAACTGTATCTACAAAAACATATGGCACTGTGTATTATTCCAGTGTATTGTCAGTTTCATTCCAGTGTATTGTCAGTTTCATTTCAGTGTATTGTCAGTTTCATTCCAGTGTATTATCAGTTTCATTCCAGTGTATTGACAGTTTCATTCCAGTGTATTATCAGCTTCATTCCAGTGTATTGTCAGTTTCATTCCAGTGTATAATCAGTTTCATTCCAGTGTATAATCAGTTTCATTCCAGTGTATTGTCAGTTTCATTCCAGTGTATTGTCAGTTTCATTCCAGTGTATAATCAGTTTCATTCCAGTGTATAATCAGTTTCATTCCAGTGTATTATCAGTTTCATTCCAGTGTATTGTCAGTTTCATTCCAGTGTATAATCAGTTTCATTCCAGTGTATAATCAGTTTCATTCCAGTGTATAATCAGTTTCATTCCAGTGTATAATCAGTTTCATTCCAGTGTATAATCAGTTTCATTCCAGTGTATAATCAGTTACATTCCAGTGTATTGTCAGTTTCATTCCAGTGTATTGTCAGTTTCATTCCAGTGTATTATCAGTTTCATTCCAGTGTATTGTCAGTTTCATTCCAGTGTATTGTCAGTTTCATTCCAGTGTATTATCAGTTTCAATCCAGTGTATTATCAGTTTCATTCCAGTGTATTATCAGTTTCAATCCAGTGTATTGTCAGTTTCATTCTGGTGTACTGGATAGAAAGTGTCAGTTTCATTCTGGTGTACTGGATAGAAAGTGTCAGTGTATTGTCAGTACCAATAATTATTGTCAGATGGTCTGGCGACACACTATTTATACACTGGCAATAATTGAAAATGCTAAATTCCCAATTGAAACCAATATATTATCATTGTTTTGTCGGAAAAGAATGAGGCCAGTCTGTATCTAGTCAATTATCATCAAATCTGTTATTAAGTCGAGCAATGCAACAGTACAATCTCATGATCCAAATATACGCTGCTCAAGCAACAGTCTTTAAAATTAAGTTGTTACTCGGAACAATACATATTAGTTCCTACCGCAGTCAAAAACACTGATAAGATCTTATCTTGGCAGCCATTTTGACTGGCAAGTTTTATTAACGGCAATTTCATGATTTTACTAGTAATTCTTTAATTGCAATAACTTTATTCATTTTGGTTTCTTAATATAAAATTTGGTATAGTTTTAAACGTATTGATATGTACTTTTTAAATATTAATTTATTTTTTAACACTGATGTATGGATTATAAATTATACGGTCTTACTGTGCACCTATTTTTGAAAGTCTATTTTCACAGTTGAAATATTAATATACAGGTAAATTATTATGTATTCGTTATTGATACGAAATTTGTGAAATGATACAAAATATATGTCCATTGAGAGCTTTCCAACAATGTATGAACCATGGTGATGGGATGAAAAATAAATATTTTATGAAGAAAACAAAATTACGCTACTATATATTATATATAATATCTGATCAACTTTGCCATTCAAAATGGCAGCCACAGTATGAATGATGAGGTCACAATGGAACTATGTATTATAGTGTTTCCAGTTTGTTGTCATATTTCAATCAGTCTATTGTCAGGTTTGACAAATAGACTACGCACATCTGGTAATACAATGACATGTATATGACAGTAATCTGGCATTCTTAAATCCAGTTTCCGGTCATATCTGGAAGTGGACGTATTTTAGACTGGTATTAAACTGATAAAGGGCCCTTTTTTTGTAAGTGTGTAGAAGGAACTCACCATTTTAAGCTGCTTTTATTTTGGACATGTTGATGGTTATAGTCAACAACCGTAATCATCGTTTTTTATAGTGGTTTTATTTTTAATATTTCGGACAACTTGGCGATGGATGGATGGATGGATGGATGGGATGGATGGATGGATGGGATGGATGTTGGATGGATGGGATGGATGTTGGATGGGATGGATGGATGGGATGGATGGATGGATGGGATGGATGGATGTTGGATGGATGGGATGGATGGATGGATGGGATGGATGTTGGATGGATGGATGGATGGGATGGATTTGGATGGATGGATGGATGGATGGATGGATGGATGTTGGATGGATGGGATGGATGTTGGATGGATGGATGGATGGGATGGATGATGGGATGGATGGATGGATGGGATGGGATGGGATGGGATGGGATGGATGGGATGGATGTTGGATGGATGGGATGGGATGGGATGGGATGGATGGGATGGATGGGATGGGATGGATGGGATGGATGTTGGATGGATGGATGGGATGGGATTGGATGGGATGGGATGGATGGGATGGGATGGGATGGATGGGATGGGATGGATGGGATGGGATGGGATGGGATGGGATGGATGGATGGATGGATGGATGGATGGATGGATGGATGGATGGATGGATGGATGGATGGATGGATGGATGGATGGATGGATGGATGGATGGATGGATGGATGGATGGATGGATGGATGGATGTCCCTGCTCACACAGACAAAGAGGTTAAAATAACAGCACATTACATACAAGAACACCATAAAAACAACAAACATCACATACTTGCACAATAAAAACAATCACTGTATTAAGATTATAATTTAGCAGTGTAAATCAACTTTGGTAATTCTGAAAACTTGCTCCTGGTCATGATTTCCATTACAATTTCCCCATGCTCTACAATCATCTAATGACAGGCTGTGAAATGCAATTGATAGGCTTGCCTATCATCTAGATGGCAGTGTTCCCCAAAGCATGATTACATAGACTGTCTTCAAGGCCTATCATTATCCTTGCATTTATAAAAAACAATATGTTCATTAAAAGCTCAAGCTTAAATAGGATGGAAATTAATGATGTATTTGATCAGGTAACTGTTGGTTGCAGGTACAGTATAATATGGTTTTGCTCATATGTTTTTACTAACTCTCATTACTGTGGTTATATAGAACGTGCTGTACTCTGAGATACCTCTAATGAGTGCATATAGATTATTAGAAATCAGAGATTACAGTCTCATATTTCCAATTATATTTCAATAATAAATTATTGAGATATTAAGGTTCATTTTATGCTTGCTTGCAAATGAACAGCTGGTTTTTGTAAAATTTAGTAATTTGTGTACATTTTCAGATCATCAACTTTGTAAATAAATCGGGTGGTTTTTCTGTGCGTTTTTGTGTGTGCATAAATTCTTTATTTATACAGGGTGACTCATTTAGCCTTGAAAAGACAGTATGTACATTATGTACTCATTATTATATGTTATATTTCGGGTTTTGCGCCTGCATCAGCACCATTTTGGGCTATATCGCCGGCGGGCAGTTTACCTAACAACACCTTTCCTGGGCAGGCTCCACCGGTTAACCAGTATTTGGGTGCACCACCTCCGTAAGAAACTGCCAACTTTTTCATATAAATGAGACACGGCCTGAGCGGGGCTCGAACCCGTGACCATCAGTGATGATAATAATCATTATTAACAAACAGTATAACCAGAACATCAATATAATGGACATATATAAAAACACGCAGGGAACAAAAAGAAATGGACATTTGCATTGTTATCAACTTGTCATCCAGCGAAGACTGTTGGATTTAAAACGATGAAACAGAACGTGCCATCGTCTGATCAGGCTCTGTGCTGTTTACTATTCGGATAGTGGAGCAAGATCACTTGGCTGAATAGCAAACAACATAGATCCTGATCAGATGAGACGTAATCGGCATTACGCTGCTGATCTGGATCTATGCTATTTGTAATGTGATTTTATTTACTCAGCAGGCAAAGGGTTAGACATGCATACTTAAACACAATTAACCCTTTCAACACCACAGACCTCTAAATAGGCTTACAAAAAGTGTAGATCCAGATGAGCCGGCTCGTGACGAGCTGTCTCATCAGGATCTGTACTTTTTGCCAGTGATATGACTATTTTTAGACATAATTACCCATTTTGATAAATGAACTTGTCCAAATGTGATTTTCTGATTCATTTATTGGTTTATGAATATCATGGACCAGTCCATGTGAGTTACTTGGTATTGAATGGGTTAAACACAATTAAGCACGCTAATATTTAACAACTATTAAGGAGATGGGCACACATGTTTTGGAGATTTTACCTAAATCACCTTATTGTAACACATAATAACCCTATTGTAACACATAATCACCCCCATTGTAACACATAATAATCCCCATTGTAACACATAATCACCCCCATTGTAACACATAATAACCCCAATCACCCCTATTGTAAAACATAATCACCCCCATTGTAACACATAATAACCCCCATTGTAACACATAATCACCCCCATTGTAACACATAATAATCCCCATTGCATTGTAACACATAATCACCCCCATTGTAACACATAATCACCCCCATTGTAACACATAATAACCCCAATCACCCCTATTGTAAAACATAATCACCCCCATTGTAACACATAATAACCCCCATTGTAACACATAATAACCCCCATTGTAACACATAATCAC
>CM026387.1:73492873-73511413 GCA_014843695.1 Archivesica marissinica | reverse complement strand
TAAAGTTCATATTTGAGACTTCAGAGTATTTGTTCTAACCATGGTCTAGGTTAGAAATTGTCATTTAAAATTCCTATTTGAGACCTCAGAGTATTTTGTTCTAACCATGGTCTAGGTTTGAAATTGTCATTTAACGTTTATATTTGAGACTTCAGAGTATTTTGTTCTAACCATGGTCTAGGTTTGAAATTGTCATTTAAAGTTCATATTTGAGACTTCAGAGTATTTTGTTCTAACCATGGTCTAGGTTTGAAATTGTCATTTAAAGTTCATATTTTGTGCATAATCATATAGACAGGATATAAAATTGTTGTCACAATTTACACTTCATTCTTACCATATTAGGTTAAGTACAGGTGTATTAACTATACAGTCAAGCCTGTGTTAGTAGTCACCTCCATTAAGCAGCTAACATGTATTACTAGCCAGTTTCCAGGTTCCCAATATGGTGTTTTATTATACATTTACAATCTATTAAGCAGCCACCTGTGCTAAGCAAATCACTTTCTGTTGTTCCCTTGGCTGGCTGCTCACTGGTTTCACTGTACATAATACTATCCCTGTGAAGTGGTAATAAATTAGCTGTGTATGATCACCAAGATCAACGCCAATAGGCGCGAAGGACGGAGTGTGCACCCCGCTGGAACTGTTACAATTGTGCCCTTAGATAAGCGATTTTAAATTCATCATTGCCTCTTCTATCTCCCTCGTGGCGATGGATTCCATCAGGAAAGAGGTCTCGAGAGTGATTAATATAAGTTGTAAGAACTTGTTTCACAATCAAGCTAAAATCAATGTGTTTAAACTAAAGCCAATACTATGGTATCTGATTAGGCCAAGGATAATGGAAAGGCATAAATTTCTATGAAACATCCAGGGATGACAACCACTTCCAATAAACCATTACATTATCTGGTTCTAATAGTCTCCCTTACACAACAGTGATAGTCAGAAATATTCAGAAATATTCAGAAATATTCAGAGTGACAGTCAGAAATATTCAGAAATATTCAGAGTGACAGTCAGAAATATTGAAAGCAACAGTCAGAAATATTCAGAGTGACTGTCAGAAATATTGAAAGCAAGTCAGAAATATTGAAAGCGACAGTCAGAAATATTGAAAGCGACAGACAGAAATATTCAAAGCGAGTCAGAAATATTCAAAGCAACAGACAGAAATATTCAAAGCAACAGTCAGAAATATTCAAAGTGACAGTCAAAAATATTCAGAGTGACCGTTAGAAATAGTCAAAGTGACAGACAGAAATATTGAAAGCAAGTCAGAAATATTGAAAGCGACAGTCAGAAATATTGAAAGCGACAGTCAGAAATATTGAAAGCGACAGACAGAAATATTCAAAGCGACAGTCAGAAATATTCAAAGCAACAGACAGAAATATTCAAAGCAACAGTCAGAAATATTCAAAGTGACAGTCAAAAATATTCAGAGTGACCGTTAGAAATAGTCAAAGTGACAGACAGAAATATTCAAAGCAACAGTCAGAAATATTCAAAGCAAGCAACAGACAGAAATATTCAAAGCAACAGTCAGAAATATTCAAAGCAACAGACAGAAATATTCAAAGCAACAGTCAGAAATATTCAAAGCAACAGTCAGAAATATTCAAAGCAAGCAACAGACAGAAATATTCAAAGCAACAGTCAGAAATATTCAAAGCAACAGACAGAAATATTCAAAGCAACAGTCAGAAATATTCAAAGCAACAGTCAGAAATATTCAAAGCCACAATTGGAAATATTGCTTCTGGTTTCTTGGGTTTAAACATTTACCGCATACAATGTCACAAGCTGAGTGCAGACTCTAGGTGGGAATGGGCTAACACACCTTCAGTAATATTATGGTTATATAAAGCAAAGCCACACAATAAAAAGGGGCAGACGGGTCAGTAGTCCAGTGGTTAACACGTTGGCGTGTATAAGAATGTCCCCCCATGGTTCTCCGACCCATAATTATATAAGAATGTCCCCCATGGTTCTCCGACCCATAATTATATAAGAATGTCCCCCATGGTTCTCCGACCCGTAATTATATAAGAATGTCCCCATGGTTCTCCGACCCGTAATTATATAAGAATGTCCCCCATGGTTCTCCGACCCGTAATTATATAAGAATGTCCCCCATGGTTCTCCAACCCGTAATTATATAAGAATGTCCCCCATGGTTCTCCCACCAGTATTATATAAGAATGTCCCCCATGGTTCTCCCGACCCTAATTATATAAGAATGTCCCCCCATGGTTCTCCGACCCATAATTATATAAGAATGTCCCCCATGGTTCTCCGACCAATAATTATATAAGAATGTCCCCCATGGTTCTCCGACCCATAATTATATAAGAATGTCCCCCATGGTTCTCCGACCAATAATTATATAAGAATGTCCCCCATGGTTCTCCGACCCATAATTATATAAGAATGTCCCCCATGGTTCTCCGACCCATAATTATATAAGAATGTCCCCCATGGTTCTCCGACCCGTAATTATATAAGAATGTCCCCATGGTTCTCCAATCCCGTAATTATATATGAATGTCCCCCATGGTTCTCCGACCCGTAATTATATAAAAAGTACATCTCAGTAACGACTTGTCCGGTGGGTAACACAATCTCGCGTACTTCCATATCCACGAATCACAATGCCAAGATGTCAGCAACATGACAGTGGAAGTCTATTTAATGAGTACATTTAGAGACAGTTTCACAGATGCTATTCTAAGGAGTACATGATTAGAAATTGATATGCATGTCCGTTAGCTTCATATTCCTCTTCAGAAAGATGAAACATCATTATACAACGAGATTGTCCACATTTTCTATGCAAGGAAAACATCCAACTTTAATAAAACATGGAAAAAGTGATTTACGATTAATTCCTTTGTTATTATGATATGCTCAGGAGAAATGGAACTACAGAGAAAGCAGAAAGCAAAACAAAGCAAAATTAGATAATAACGACGTTTGGAGAAATTGTGACCATTTTGAGCACGAATATGAAGGCTTGAAGATCTCGTCACAAATGTCACAAATGAATTTGGTTATTGTGTAATCGTTATCTAACCCTTTGCCTGCTGAGTAAATAAAATCACATTTGCAAACAACAGAGATCCAGATCAGCCGCGGCGTAACGTCGTGTCTGATCAGGATCTATGTTGTGTTTTAGATCCACTACTCGACTAGCAAACAGCATCGCGCCTGATCAGACGCATTCTGTGCCGTCTGACCTGATGGCTCTATGCTGATTGCTGCAATAAAAGGGATTTTTATCTGCCGCTAGTGTGCAAAGGGTTATGGAATAAAATGAACCTGTGTTGTGCTTATTGGGGTATATAATACACTTGACTATATATCGCCGGCGGGCAGTTTACCTAACAACACCTTTCCTGGGCAGGCTCCAGCGGTTAACCAGTACTTGGGTGCACCAACCTCCGTAAGAAACTGCCAACTTTCATATAAATGAAACACGGTCTGAGTGGGGCTCAAACCTGTGACCATCAGTGATGATAGGTTACAGTGGTATACAAGTCAGTGACCTTAACCACAGAGGCAGACAAATCAGATAACAATAGCCAGCATGACACCCGTGTTGTCTGAGTAGTAAGTAACAATAGCCAGCATGACACCCGTGTTGTCTGAGTAGTAAGTAACAATAGCCATCATGACACCCGTGTTGTCTGAGTAGTAAGTAACAATAGCCAGCATGACACCCGTGTTGTCTGAGTAGTAAGTAACAATAGCCAGCATGACACCCGTGTTGTCTGAGTAGTAAGTAACAATAGCCATCATGACACCCGTGTTGTCTGAGTAGTAAGTAACAATAGCCAGCATGACACCCGTGTTGTCTGAGTAGTAAGTAACAATAGCCATCATGACACCCGTGTTGTCTGAGTAGTAAGTAACAATAGCCATCATGACACCCATGTTGTCTGAGTAGTAAGTAACAATAGCCAGCATGACACCCGTGTTGTCTGAGTAGTAAGTAACAATAGCCATCATGACACCCGTGTTGTCTGAGTAGTAAGTAACAATAGCCATCATGACACCCGTGTTGTCTGAGTAGTAAGTAACAATAGCCATCATGACACCCATGTTGTCTGAGTAGTAAGTAACAATAGCCAGCATGACACCCGTGACCATCAGTGATGATATGTTACAGTGGTATACAAGTCAGCGACCTTAACCGATCGACCACGGAGGCGGAGAACACTATAATTGGTACTAAAGTAACAAGTATTTACACTGTTTCATTTCAATTAATGAAATAGCGACGTTACGAACGTATTGTGCGGTATTATTGACAACTGTATAGAAACGCGCACGATTTGTGACCAACAACTTTAACCAATCAGCAATTTCTCTGGGGTAACTGCGTTTATCGGACTGTAAACACAATAGACTGGAAGGAAGGTGTTCACATGGCGAACCTAATAACAATGTCAATATTGTAAATTACAACTCGTATCCATATGTATTCACAAAGTAAACAAAAAAGTTAATTAGTGAAGTTATAACAGATAAATTTGCTAATAAAGCATAATGTTATTATTCTATTCAGAGAAGAAATGTGCAAATTATAGACTTTATGCAGCATTTTAATGAGAATTTAGCATATTATATACTTTATGCAGCATTTTAATGATAATTTATCATATTATAGACTTTATGCAGCATTTTAATGAAAATTTAGCATAATTATGGACTTTATGCAGCATTTTAATGAGAATTTAGTATAATTATAGACTTTATGCAGCATTTTAATGAGAATTTAGCATACTTATATACTTTATGCAGCATTTTATAGAGAATTTAGTACAATTATAGACTTTATGCAGCATTATAATGAGAATTTAGCATATTATATACTTTATACAGCATTTTAATGAGAATTTAGCATATTATATACTTTATGCAGCATTTTATAGAGAATTTAGCATAATTATAGACTTTATGCAGCATTTTAATGAAAATTTAGCATAATTATGGACTTTATGCAGCATTTTAATGAGAATTTAGTATAATTATAGACTTTATGCAGCATTTTAATGAGAATTTAGCATACTTATATACTTTATGCAGCATTTTATAGAGAATTTAGTACAATTATAGACTTTATGCAGCATTATAATGAGAATTTAGCATATTATATACTTTATACAGCATTTTAATGAGAATTTAGCATATTATATACTTTATGCAGCATTTTATAGAGAATTTAGCATAATTATAGACTTTATGCAGCATTTTAATGAAAATTTAGCATAATTATGGACTTTATGCAGCATTTTAATGAGAATTTAGTATAATTATAGACTTTATGCAGCATTTTAATGAGAATTTAGCATACTTATAGACTTTATGCAGCATTTTATAGAGAATGTAGTACAATTATAGACTTTATGCAGCATTTTAATGAGAATTTAGCATAATTTTAGATTTTATGCAGCATTTTAATGAGAATTTAGCATAATTATAGACTTTATGCAGCATTTTAATGAGAATTTAGCATAAATATAGACTTTATCCAGCATTTTAATGAGAATTTAGCATAATTATAGACTTTATGTATCATTTTAATGAGAATTTAGTATAATTAAGGAGAATTTAGCATAATTATAGACTTTATGTATCATTTTAATGAGAATTTAGTATAATTAAGGAGAATTTAGCATACTTATAGACTTTATGTATCATTTTAATGAGAATTTAGTATAATTAAGGAGAATTTAGCATAATTATAGACTTTATGCAGCATGTTATAGAGAATTTAGCATAATTATAGATTTTATGCAGCTTTTTAATGAGAATGTATAATAATAGATTTTTTGCATAAGAGAATTTAGTATAACCTTTATTTATTTTACTACTATTATGAAACAGAAGATGACCACACGATCGTCATCCGGGGTGGTTTTGCCTCAAGTCTGTAATCTAATACTAAGATGTTCTTGAGGTCACATTTACATTATCAGAGTACAAGTTATGTTATATGTTATATTTCAGGTTTTACGCCTGCATCAGCACAATTTTGGGTTATATAGCCGGTGGGCAGTTTACCTAACAACACCTTTCTTGGGCAGGCTTCAGCGGTTAACCAGTACTTGGGTGCACCAACCTCCGTAAGAAACTGCCAACTTTTTCATATAAATGAGACACTGCCTGAGCGGGGCTCGAACCCGTGACCATCAGTGATAATAGGTTACAGTGGTATACAAGTCAGCGACCGTAACCACTCGACCACGGAGGCAGACGCAAGTTATTTTAATATTTTGACACTTGTTTCCCATTACTCGTGTTTATATATTGACCGTGTTTATATATTGACTGTGTTTATATATTGACTGTGTTTATATATTGACTGTGTTTATATATTGACTGTGTTTATATATTGCCCGTGTTTATATATTGACTGTGTTTATATATTGACTGTGTTTATATATTGACTGTGTTTATACATTGACTGTGTTTATATATTGACCATGTTTATATATTGACCGTGTTTATATATTGACTGTGTTTCTATATTGACTGTGTTTATATATTGACCGTGTTTATATATTGACTGTGTTTAAATATGGACCGTGTTTATATATTGACCGTGTTTATATATTTTTATATATTGATTGTGTTTATATATTGACTGTGTTTATATATTGACCGTGTTTATATATTGACTGTGTTTAAATATGGACCGTGTTTATATATTGACTGTGTTTATATATTTTTATATATTGATTGTGTTTATATAATGACCGTGTTTATATATTGACCGTGTTTATATATTGACTGTGTTTAAATATGGACCGTGTTTATATATTGACTGTGTTTATATATTTTTATATATTGACCGTGTTTATAATATTGACCGTGTTTATATAATGACCGTGTTTATATATTGACTGTAGGAAATACTTGCATAGTTACACCCAGTAACATTACTTGCTGTATTTATGTACATTCATGATATATATAATTATGTTTTTATATAATTATACACTATTGGACATGCATGTTTGCATATTTATATCCAGTATCATTACTTGCTGTATTTATGTACATTTGTCCGTAACTGGACATAACGTAAGTGTCTTTTGTTTACATTTTTATTATTATCCAAAACGTTGGAAAATTTACTCTTTGTATCTTAATGATACAATTCTAAAGATATTCTGTGACATATTTCAATAGTTTTCAGCTACAAATAAGAAAACAACACATGAACCTCCTCTCCCGTCTGCTACAATTATTTGAAGTATTTATATACAGTCAAACTTGTATTAAGAGACCGCCCAAGGGAATGGACAAAAGCGGTCTCTTAATGAAACGGTCTCTTAATACAAAAGTGACTGAACGGACAATTTCCCAGAGTCGGAGACATGTACTAGACTTTTGTTTGGGTGGACACTACAGTGTCTATATAGATATCAACATCATATACATGTATATATGTTACATATATGTCATGTATATATGTCATCATAAAATAAAGAAAACTTTTTATAGTAATATTTGCTTGTATTTTTCTTGTTGAAACACCTTGTTGATTGCTACGAATTGTGACACCTGCCCGATATGAATACTGTAGATCAAACACCTTATTGATTGCTACAAAAAAGGGCATTTTTATGTTGCCTGTACTCAAAAGGTCAGAATTGACATGGTCTTATTTATGTTATTACGAGTATGAAACATTTTGAGGACGAATCAATTTTCGAGTACGAAACATTTTGAGGACGAATCAATTTTGTAACCTATTGCGTATTTAGATTCAAAATATATTATAAGTCGTGACAATGGTGTTATATCCCGAGAAGCAAAAATGTAATCCAGAAAATTACAACAATAATGCATTTACATTCATTTAAATCAAAACGTACATATAAAATTGACATCCGTTGGCTGAATTTCCGACCGGTGCAATGGGACAACCTTATTCTGTGATCCAATAAAACTAAAAATGCGACACTATAAGAACAAATTGTCGACTATTTAAATCAATTAGCGCCCAATTATGAGATTTACACACATGGGACAATATGTCTGTGACTTCACTATAAAGAACTCGTAACTGGACATTGCGCGCCGATAATCCCCTACATTTGTTTTTACAATGACTCAAACGGAAATTGGGGCATAAATGTGCGAAAATTGACTGATTGGCATGATTACTTGTCAAATTTATTGCCTCTTCAATATACATAACTAGCAGACGACACATTTAATAGTCTCTTGATTTACGGTATGTTTTGAATTTCTAATTTCAACACTACTTATGGTCGCTTAATGAAAAACTTTAGGTAATTACGGCCGAAAATAGGTGGTCGTTGGTCGCGTAAGACAAAAGTCGCTTAATACAATAGATTTATAGTGTGAAATCGCTCGGGGGGATTTCAAAATGGTCGCAGAAGACAAAGGTCGCTTAATACACGTGGTCGCTTGAGCAATTTTGACTGTATATATATAGCCTTTATTTTACTCAGAATCAGCGTTGGACACTCGCACTCGCCAACTCGCCATGGCGATAACGTTTTTAGACTGGCGAGAAACTTTTACTATGCACTCGACATCGTGGCGAGATGTCTTATTTTTTAAAAAAATTTATAATTTATTTATTTTACAACGATTGCGAAGCAAGTTTGAACAACTTATATTAATCACTCTCGTTGGCTCGGATGTAAGCGTATATGTGGTCATTCATGTGGGAGGAAACCGGAGTACCCGGAGAAAACCCACCTGTCCGATCTGGCGACCATCGTACCATCTCATCTCATAGTATGTGAGATGGTACGATGTCTTATTTGATAGCCCTTGGCGAGTTTGTTGAAGTTCATACTCGCCTGAACCAGGACACACAGTATCTTCGCCATTTTAGGCGCTTTTTCTCATCGAATTAACAAAATATCAAATATTTGTGTCTACTTAAAACAAATTTCGTGGGGGGCATGCCCCCGGACCCCCCTAGCATGGCAATTGCCTGCGGCACATGCATCCGGTGGCAAAGCCACCGGACAGAACCACATTCACTGGCCTGTACCATTTATTTTTGGCCGGAACTAATTCTTAAGTACAGGCCAAAAATTGGCCTGTACAATTTCATCTTGGCCGGTACCTTTTCTCAAGTACAGGCCAAGTTGGCCGGAACATATTGAAACGAGTGTCCAACACTGAGAATGCGGAGAAATGCTGGAGGAATGGAAATTTATGTGATAAGAATTACTGCTATGTATTCATATCATAGGTATTAAAATTGTCCAATTGTTTTCAGGGAACTAGTTCCAAGCTTTCACTTGCATAGAAATACAGCTTTCAGCTGGAATCCAGAAATGGTCAGGTCAATCTATTTAAGTAGTTTCTGAAACCATAATTGGTTCCCATCTGATTCACAGATGTTCCAGCAGGGATGTGGTATATGCTATAATGTTGGACAGGGTTTTATGTTATTGTCAACATGTTTGTCTTTAATTACTAAAGTGTGCACTTTATCATTGATATACATTCACACAATACACTATCCGGGTGTGTACTATGCACTTTATAATGTATATACATTCACACAATACACTATCCGGGTGTGTACTATGCACTTTATAATGTATATACATTCACACAATACACTATCCGGGTGTGTACTATGCACTTTATAATGTATATACATTCACACAATACACTATCCGGGTGTGTACTATGCACTTTATAATGTATATACATTCACACAATACACTATCCGGGTGTGTACTATGCACTTTATAATGTATATACATTCACACAATACACTATCCGGGTGTGTACTATGCACTTTATAATGTATATACATTCACACAATACACTATCCGGGTGTGTACTATGCACTTTATAATGTATATACATTCACACAATACACTATCCGGGTGTGTACTATGCACTTTATAATGTATATACATTCACACAATACACTATCCGGGTGTGTACTATGCACTTTATAATGTATATACATTCACACAATACACTATCCGGGTGTGTACTATGCACTTTATAATGTATATACATTCACACAATATGCAGAATGAATTTTCAATCATCCTATTACATAATTTATATGTAATAGCTTCATATTTATATGTAATAGCTTCATATTTATATGTAATAGCTTCATATTTATATGTAATAGCTTCATATTTATATGTATTAGTAGTAATAGCTTCATATTTATATGTAATAGCTTCATATTTATATGTAATAGCTTCATATTTATATGTATTAGTAGTAATAGCTTCATATTTATATGTAATAGCTTCATATTTATATGTAATAGTTTCATATTTATATGTAATAGCTTCATATTTATATGTATTAGTAGTAATAGCTTCATATTTATATGTAATAGTTTCATATTTATATGTATTAGTAGTAATAGCTTCATATTTATATGTAATAGCTTCATATTTATATGTAATAGTAGTAATAGCTTCATATTTATATGTAATAGCTTCATATTTATATGTATTAGTAGTAATAGCTTCATATTTATATGTAATAGCTTCATATTTATATGTATTAGTAGTAATAGCTTCATATTTATATGTAATAGCTTCATATTTGTATGTATTAGTAGTAATAGCTTCATATTTATATGTAATAGTTTCATATTTATATGTAATAGTTTCATATTTATATGTAATAGTTTCATATTTATATGTAATAGCTTCATATTTATATGTAATAGCTTCATATTTGTATGTAATAGTTTTCTTGTTCTACTGTAGGAAGAGTACCTGTATGAAGTCTGTTTTCTGATGCTGAGATGATCCCGAGGCAGTAACAAGTTGTCTTCATCATCACTGTCACAAATACCCAGATTTGTCTCCAGATGTGACCATTGTCCCTCGGCCATACCAGCTGGACATCTACGCTTCTACATCACAGTCTGAAATTATACAACACAGTCTGCAAATAATTGTGTGTAACACAGTCTGGAAATATACAACACAGTCTGCAAATAATTGTGTGTAACACAGTCTGGAAATATACAACACAGTCTGCAAATAAGTTTGTGTGTAACACATTCTGAATAATCTCTTCAGGTTGTCGCTCATATGGGCAACCGGTAGCGACGATAAATAAATGTAAAACACACACTTTCTCACTATTCCAAAAAATTCAGACATAGGATCAGCCCTAAATCCAAATGTTTCCGCTATTCAATAGTGATTTTTATATTCATTTGTGATTTTTATATTCAATAGTGATTTTTATATTCAGTAGTGATTTTTATATTCAGTAGTGATTTTTATATTCAATAGTGATTTTTATATTCAATACTGATTCAATGGTGATTTTTATATTCAATAGTGATTTTTATATTCGATATAATGCTTTCATATGGTGAAATATTAGTTGATCATACACTGAAACAAACAAATATATACAACACAGTCTGCAAATAATTGTGTGTGTAGCAGTGCAAGGCACCCCAACATGTTATATGTTATATTTCGGGTTTTACGCCTGCATCAGCACCATTTTGGGCTATATCGCCGGCGGGCAGTTTACCTAACAACACCTTTCCTGGGCAGGCTCCAGCGGTTAACCAGTACTTGGGTGCACCAACCTCCGTAAGAAACCGCCAACTTTTTCATATAAATGAGACACGGCCTGAGCGGGGCTCGAACCCGTGACCATCAGTGATGATAGGTTACAGTGGTATATAAGTCAGCGACCATAACCACTCGACCACGGAGGCAGACAGGCACCCCAACATAAATTCTTTATTTCTTGCAAAATGGTAATATTCTGGTACCAAATTAAACCCTAGACTTACACACTTCTAGAAATGCAAACAAAATTAATATCCAATAGAATTTAGTTTGTCAAATCTGTTGATGACGTATCTGATATTTTAGCATTTTTAATACGCTAGAACAAGATTGGAAAACTCAGTGCCTCTAAATCTTTTTCTTTATTAGCTTGAATATAATAGTAATGCTTATTTCAAATTAGAAGATATGCTTCCAGTTTTACATATTTAGAACCAGTTTACTTAGTTTTTATATAATTAATGATTAAATATGCCAAAATACTTCACACACGTAAAGAATACAATAACTAAATAACAACTTGCTTACAATTTGTGACAGTTACTTTCAGCATGATTAGGAGGACTTCATAGGATTAAGTTAATACGGGGAAAACGCGACCACGCCTAATTTTAAGGCACAGTCAGGGTTGTACCACCTATAGATAACATGTACAAGACAAGTGTACACAAAATATACATGAAAGACAGAACATAAAACTTACAAATAATATATCCAAATCTACAAAACTAAGCAATATTTGTTGCCGGTATGCCCATAGGATCACTTCTCGCAGTTGATGTCAATTTTTGGAATGGTTTACGAAATCTGATTAGTTTAATAACTTCGTTGGGGAGATTATCCGTAAGCAGAGTGTTATCCCAGAGTGTTATCCCCGTAAGCAGAGTGTTATACCCGCAAGCAGAGTGTTATCCCCGTAAGCGTAAGGTCTTGGGTTCAAGCCCCATGTTGGCTACACATTTTTTGGTATTTATATGCTTCTAATTTTCATAATAAATATTCGACATAAATAATCTTAATAAAATACAAACTTTGTGAGACTAATATGTTGATTATAAGACAAACATATTTTTTTCTTCTTTAATGCCTCTTGTCTCTCATTATACATTTCAACTTCCAAATAAAATGATATCAGTGGTATAACACACTTTTATTTCTCTTTATGTTGCATGTTGAAATGTTGTCAATGCAAACTGTTTGGACTCCAGCTGTCAGCGAAGTGATTTTTGACATCTATTTACAACGTGATTTGGGTTGTCTAAACACGACATTCTAGCACCATTTAGTGCATGATTGCATCATTTTCTATCATAGAACACTTTTCAGCCTTCGTTTCAACTCACTGCCAGCTTAAGTGAATGAGCGAATAATATTTCATTTATGAACATAGAAATCCATAGTGGCTAGCACCACAAGTGATATAATGCTTTCATATGGTGAAATATTAGTTGATCATACACTGAAACAAACAAATATCCTCTTAATCTTCCTTATATGTCAAACCCCTTGTGTGTGTCGTGTGTGTCGTGGGATGTAGTCATATCCCTTCTATTATGTCTATTTCAGTAATTATTTTGACTTCAACACTTTCTTTGCTTTCCCCTGTTGGTAGGTAGTGCCTCTTTCATATTATTTACAATGGAATACGGCTTAGACATTAAGTGTTCTGTAATTTGACAATTGATTGTGACCTTCACTCTTTTCTTGAGTCAAACATGTATAAAGACATTTGACCATATAACTCTTGTGTTACTTACTTAACAGATCCAGCTACTATTCCTTCACAATACTCCTAGCACTCCACATTGACATAAACATTACATTATTCTTGACCCCAATCTTTCTCAATATCGACCTTTCAAGGCCAAATACATGTACTTGCCCATATCTTATTCATCTTGATGCAGTAAACCAATATCTGCCTACAATAATCCTATATTCATGACCTTGAGCTGATACAGGGTCAAACACTTGTTAACCTAGGATTGGCACCTAGCTACTGCCAGTATTCTCATTCTGGGCAGCTATAAAACACAATTAATTATACCTTCAAACTAAACTGGTGCACAATGGTAATGCACAAACGATTCTTCGCCTTACACTTTTAAAAATGTCTCAATATAATTATATAAGTCATGCACTTGATCTATTCATCGAAACTTCATTTAACTGCAAAGATGATTCGTTCAGCACAACAAATTAATCGACTTTGAACTTAATTAACAGTAACCGTACTTTAAGTCTTGACGCCAATGGGTGTCTCCGTGAAAGCCTACTGATTTCCTATGATTACTTCGTTAAGCTGTTGGTTCATCTATAAGGGAGTATCAGGTTTGTCACATATGGCACGTACAATCAATATGTCTACGACGGGTACTGCTGCAGCAGGATGCAATCAGCGAATTAGTCTGTATTTGTAGGAAGATTTAAGTAATGAAAATTGGGAGTACAGTAAAAACCCTCTATGCGACCACCCCGATTTCGAGACCACCCCGCTATTGCGAATGATTTTTTTCAGAACGGAATATTTCACTATACATGTCAATGGTCGTTGACCCCGATAACCAGACCACCCCGTTATTCCGTAATACGACCAGTTAATTCAGACAAATGCCATTAATCCTATGCTAATTGAACCCCTAATACGACCGCGGGCGATTTTCTCACTTTCATTGATAAAACATTTTTAATTATGTCCCTGTTTTACGACAATTAAGCGACCAATTTATGGTATCAGTCAAGGTTAAGTGAGATAAACACGGAAGTGTTGATTGTAAATTATTGGTTTTGATTGCTTTTAATCTTATGTATATTGTCTGGAGTGGATATCGCAGCTAAAGTTGTACTGCATGTATAAGGACTTGGGCACTCTGTCACAGGACTTAGCTAAAACATCCAAGATGAGATCGAGAAACAATCCGTGAAAGTGAAGTGTTTATAACCCGTGAATGTTTTTTTAAAATAATGAATGATTGATGATGATATGTACTTTTGAAGGAAACTACTGTGCTTGGGATACACAATATAATTAATGAAAACAAGAAAATAAATGTTGAAAATAAATGGATTAACTCATTTACATTGTTCTTTATTTTTAATTAATTAATAATTTGTGATATACAGTTGTCTATGAATGGATTTCAGAAGTACAATCCTAAACCATAGAAACAACCAACCCTTCTGTAATTAAAACAGAAACACCAAGAAATTGTCATATGTGAAAGTAGTACATGTAGTAAAATTATCACAATTTGGTCTTCTAGACCAAACTCGATAAAGAGACCACCCCGCTAATAAGACCACTTTTTGGAAGTCCCATAGGTGGTCTTATTATAGGGGTTTTACTGTACATCTATAGACATTCAGTGCCAATTATGGCAATGTCATATTGACCTCTGTTATTATAAACTGAATGCCTCAAATAATTAAACATAACTGATACAGGCTTTCATTAGGTGGGAACAACCCATGTTCTTCTATAACATAGCACGAGATATTGGAAGATCATTCACAGCCATGCTCAACGTTACCATATTGGGAATCTTACACGATTACGGGTTAGAGAAATTCCCAGAATAATTTGGTAAAGTACACCAAGCACACAAATGGTCACCAAAAGAGTTTTCTTTGAAATGTAGGGGACTAATTAAAATGAAATACTGGCATTGTGGCAGTCTTGTATTCCTATTATACAGCCAGAACAGAACTCTCGCAGTCTATTAGCGATTTCATCCAAAATGTAATGCAATCTTAGAGCGATAACAGAACTCTCGCAGTCTATATCTCTATATATAGCACAGAGCTAGAGTGGCTGTTGTGAAATGTAATCTCTATATATAGCACAGAGCTAGAGTGGCTGTTGTGAAATGTAATCTCTATATATAGCACATAGCTAGAGTGGCTGTTGTGAAATGTAATCTCTATATACGCTATATATAGCACAGAGCTAGAGTGGCTGTTGTGAAATGTAATCTCTATATATAGCACAGAGCTAGAGTGGCTGTTGTGAAATGTAATCTCTATATATAGCACACAGCTAGATTGGCTGTTGTGAAATGTAATCTCTATATATAGCACAGAGCTAGAGTGGCTGTTGTGAAAAGTAATCTCTATCTCTATATATAGCACAGAGCTAGAGTGGCTGTTGTGAAATGTAATCTCTATATATAGCACAGAGCTAGATTGGCTGTTGTGAAATGTAATCTCTATATATAGCACACAGCTAGATTGGCTGTTGTGAAATGTAATCTCTATATATAGCACACAGCTAGATTGGCTGTTGTGAAATGTAATCTCTATATACGCTATATATAGCACAGAGCTAGAGTGGCTGTTGTGAAATGTAATCTCTATATATAGCACAGAGCTAGAGTGGCTGTTGTGAAATGTAATCTCTATATATAGCACAGAGCTAGAGTGGCTGTTGTGAAATGTAATCTCTATATATAGCACACAGCTAGATTGGCTGTTGTGAAATGTAATCTCTATATATAGCACAGAGCTAGAGTGGCTGTTGTGAAAAGTAATCTCTATCTCTATATATAGCACAGAGCTAGAGTGGCTGTTGTGAAATGTAATCTCTATATATAGCACAGAGCTAGATTGGCTGTTGTGAAATGTAATCTCTATATATAGCACAGAGCTAGAGTGGCTGTTTGTGAAATGTAATCTCTATATATAGCACAGAGCTAGAGTGGCTGTTGTGAAATGTAATATCTATATATAGCACAGAGCTAGAGTGGCTGTTGTGAAATCAATAACTGAAAGTAGAGAGTGATTAAACAGCATCAAAGTCAAGGGAAATACATGCAACAATCATGTGTTGCTTTGATAATTTTGTCTTGTATATAGATAGATAGTTTTATTCTGGTAAAAATAGAATATATGTCATAAAACAAATACAAAATCAATGTCAACATAGTACATGTGAGCATTAACCCTTTCAACCCCACAGGCCTCTAAATAGGCTTATGAAAAGTGTAGATCCAGATGAGCCGGCTCGTGACGAGCCGTCTCATCAGGATCTGCACTTTTTTGCCAGTAATAATTATTACTATTTTTAGATAAAATTACCCATTTTGATAAATGAACTGGTCCAAAGGTAATTTACTTATTAATTTATTGGTCTGAAAATATCACGCACCAGTCCATGTCAGTTACTTGGGGTTGAATGGGTTAATGTGCAGAGTAGATGACATATAATCAATACCAAGGATAACACAAAAAGAGAGCAACAAAGCTCTCTTATTTCCATTGTGGTCCTTAGAATTAATCATATGAAATCGGATCGGAAAGGCAAATTAGTCAATCATCAAATTAGTGCACATAGTGAATTACAGTAACATAGCACTTGATTGCTACTTGGAACAACAATAACATCCACCTCAAGACAAAGCTCAAACTGTTTGAGACGAATGTTAAGACAGTCCTCTTGTACGGAGCTGAGACCTGGAGACGCACCAAGGGCCTTGACCACAAACTACAGGTATTCATCAACAACTGCCTCAGACAGATCCTACACATCAGATGGCCAGAAAAGATCACCAACCAGGAGTTGTGGCGGCAAACAAGACAGGACCCCATCACAGACTCTATCACACAGAGGAAGTGGCGGTGGATAGGGCACACTCTACGACGAGACCAGCCCAACATAGCACGCCAAGCACTGGATTGGAATCCACAGGGCACACGGAAAAGAGGTCGACCAGTTACGACATGGCGAAGGACTCTGGACAGTGAGCTGCGCCGAAGCAGGATGTCCTGGGGGGAAGCCAAAGCAGCAGCAACGGACCGGTCCAAGTGGAGAGCAGTGGTGAAGGCCCTATACCCCAACCGGGGTGAAGAGGATTGATGATGATGATGATGATTGCATGGATATTTATATATTATTATCACAGGGAATTGCCTGACATTGAACAGGTATTTACTAAAACTCATACATTGGAAATAAAACATTAAATGAAATAAAAATAATTTCACACAATGATAACTTTTATAATAGAGAACTGTAAATAAATCAATAAAGAAAAAATAACTGGAATAATTATACATCGCTTGACTACTCAAATACAAAATGCCCGTAGGCCAACAGTCAATATTATTTACTATTTGCCTCAGAGATAATATTAACTGGTCAATATGTTTTGGTAATATTGACTGCCTTTGGTTTCCAGTCTGCATAAGTAAAACACTCATTGGGAGATATTGCTAAACAAAGGACCTCTCTTAACCCATTCAACCCCAAGTAACTGACATGGACTGGTGCGTGATATTTTCAAACCAATAAATTAATAAGAAAATTACCGTTGGACCAGTTCATTTATCAAAATGGGTAATTTTATCTAAAAATAGTAATAATTATTACTGGCAAAAAAGTGCAGATCCTGATGAGACGGCTCGTCACGAGCCGGCTCATCTGGATCTACACTTTTCATAAGCCTATTTAGAGGCCTGTGGGTTGAAAGGGTTAATATGTACACCTAAATTGAAGTGCTGAACATACAGGCTTCTACATACTGGGAAGGAACATGCAAACACCATAGATTCCGATCAGCCGTGGCATCTGATCAGGAGCTATGTTTGTTTGCTATTCAGCCAAATGTGCTCAGGACATTTAGCTCCACTATTCAAATAGCCTTCTAATGCCATCTGATCTCTGGCTCTATGCTGTTTGCAAAAGTAAGTTTTTAAGATTAGTAGGTTGCGGGGTAAGGAAAGCTGTAGCAATACCATCAGGTGCCCTCTCCTAAATCCTACCAACATATTTATACGTCTCCGTAGCCCAGTGGTTAAGGCGTCCGCCTACGGAGCGGGAGGTCGAAGGTTCGAATCTCGTCAGGGGTTCGTTCTGATATGGCCGGTTGGTGAGCCGCCAGCTAGTTAAATAATGGTTACCGATTGCCTACCAGCCTGGCGTCTGGCACACAAGCATAGGATTCGGGAAGTACTGATG
>CM026387.1:73446339-73491873 GCA_014843695.1 Archivesica marissinica | reverse complement strand
TGACATATAATCAATACCAAGGATAACACAAAAAGAGAGCAACAAAGCTCTCTTATTTCCATTGTGGTCCTTAGAATTAATCATATGACATCGGAAAGGCAAATTAGTCAATCAAATTATTGCACATAGTGAATACAGTAACATAGCACATGATTGCTACTTGGAACAACAATAACATCCACCTCAAGACAAAGCTCAAACTGTTTGAGACGAATGTTAAGACAGTCCTCTTGTACGGAGCTGAGACCTGGAGACGCACCAAGGGCCTTGACCACAAACTACAGGTATTCATCAACAACTGCCTCAGACAGATCCTACACATCAGATGGCCAGAAAAGATCACCAACCAGGAGTTGTGGCGGCAAACAAGACAGGACCCCATCACAGACTCTATCACACAGAGGAAGTGGCGGTGGATAGGGCACACTCTACGACGAGACCAGCCCAACATAGCACGCCAAGCACTGGATTGGAATCCACAGGGCACACGGAAAAGAGGTCGACCAGTTACGACATGGCGAAGGACTCTGGACAGTGAGCTGCGCCGAAGCAGGATGTCATGGGGGGAAGCCAAAGCAGCAGCAACGGACCGGTCCAAGTGGAGAGCAGTGGTGAAGGCCCTATACCCCAACCGGGGTGAAGAGGATTGATGATGATGATGATGATTGCATGGATATTTATATATATTATCACAGGGAATTGCCTGACATTGAACAGGTATTTACTAAAACTCAATACATTGGAAATAAAACATTAAATGAAATAAAAATAATTTCACACAATGATAACTTTTATAATAGAGAACTGTAAATAAATCAATAAAGAAAAAATAACTGGAATAATTATACATCGCTTGACTACTCAAATACAAAATGCCCGTAGGCCAACAGTCAATATTATTTACTATTTGCCTCAGAGATAATATTAACTGGTCAATATGTTTTGGTAATATTGACTGCCTTTGGTTTCCAGTCTGCATAAGTAAAACACTCATTGGGAGATATTGCTAAAACCAAAGGACCTCTCTTAACCCATTCAACCCCAAGTAACTGACATGGACTGGTGCGTGATATTTTCAGACCAATAAATTAATAAGAAAATTACCGTTGGACCAGTTCATTTATCAAAATGGGTACTTTTATCTAAAAATAGTAATAATTATTACTGGCAAAAAAGTGCAGATCCTGATGAGACGGCTCGTCACGAGCCGGCTCATCTGGATCTACACTTTTCATAAGCCTATTTAGAGGCCTGTGGGGTTGAAAGGGTTAATATGTACACGCTAAATTGAAGTGCAAACATACAGGCTTCTACATACTGGGAAGGAACATGCAAACAACATAGATCCAGATCAGCCGTGGCATCTGATCAGGATCTATGTTTGTTTGCTATTCAGCCAAATGTGCTCAGACATTTTAGCTCCACTATTCAAATAGCCTTCTATGCCATCTGATCTCTGGCTCTATGCTGTTTGCAAAAGTAAGTTTAGTTGAGATTAGTAGGTTTCGGGTTAAGGAAAGCTGTAGCAATACAATCAGGGTGCCCTCTCCTAAATCCTACCACATATTTATACTGTCTCCGTAGCCCAGTGGTTAAGGCGTCTGCATATGGAGTGGGAGGTCGACGGTTCGAATCTCGTCAAGGGTTCGTTCTGATATGGCCGGTTGGTGAGCCGCCAGCTAGTTAAATAATGGTTACCGATTGCCTACCAGCCTGGCGTCTGGCACACAAGCATAGGATTCGGGAAGTACTGATGTTCATAAAAAAGAGGTGTCTCATAAGTCAGAAATGGCTGGCCCTTTAAATAGGGGTGACACTATAATAAACAAACACTTTACTTTTATTTACATTTTATAAATATTTGACGGTGTTTATTCAAAGAGATAAATGTTGCTTAAAATAAGGGCTAAAACAATGAAATCCTTAAATTAACCCATTTCATTCTGAATACATTTAAAGGCTTTTGCAAACAACATAGATCCAGATCAGCCACAGCGTAACGCTGTATGCTGATCAGGATCTATGTTGTTTGCTACATAGCCACGTGTCTTAGCAAGATCATCTGAATAGCAAACAGCATAGAGCCTGATCAGACAACACGTTCCATGACGGCTGATCTGGCTCTATGTTCTTTGCAAATACTGTTTGAACGGTATCCAGTATTAAATGGGTTAGTGGAAGTCGTGATAGCGCAGTGGATGCGCGTTCGCTTCAGGTGCGAAAGGTCCGGAGTTCGAGCCCCGCTGGAGCCGTTATGATTGTGCCCTTAGGCAAGGCATTTAAATTCCACGTTGCCTCTTCTCTCTCCCTCGTGGCGATGGATTCCATCAGGAATGAGGTCTCGAGAGTGATTAATATAAGTTGAAATAACTTGTTTCGCAATCGAGCTAAAATAAATTTGTATAAACTAAACTAAATGGGTTAATAGAACTGTAAGTAAAAGAAATAAGAATAAAATTTAATAAGCAAAAGGATAAATTGGAAACAAATAAATCTCGAATCTACAACATTTGGATTAAAGGTTCTGTTATTTCCTGACGCAGCATTGACGACTCACAGTCTGCAACCAATCATAATTATAACAAAATAATGTGACAATAGTAGTCTTGGTGACACTCATTCTATTTTTAGAACATGTGTCATCATGAGGTAACTGAAGCTTTTATATACCAGAAACAAAGACTTTAATACAAGATAGGATATAAATACACAATACTCGATGATTGTACATGTATATACATAGTTATATAATTATAGTATCTGTATTGTTTGAAGAAAGTTTCATTTTCAAACGCATAAAACCACAGGTAATTCCATAATGGAAATGGAATACGTATTTGTTCCAGATTTGCTAATATGAACAGACTAGATAATTTTTATGAACACGCTAGTTATGAACAGACTAGATAATTTTTATGAACACGCTAGATATGAACAGACTAGATAATTTTTATGAACACGCTAGATATGAACAGACTAGATATATATTTTAGATGTTTGTACAATTATTAATAATTATAATTTAAAATTGATATGTCATAAAGATACTAGTTAAAAAATTCTACTAATGAAAAAGATGTATTAACTCTTTGCACACTAGCAATGAAATAACAGTCATATATGTGAAATAACAGTCATATATGTGAAATAACAGTCATATATGTGAAATAACAGTCATATATGTGAACTAACAGTCATATATGTGAAATAACAGTCATATATGTGAACTAACAGTCATATATGTGAAATAACAGTCATATATGTGAAATAACAGTCATATATGTGAACTAACAGTCATATATGTGAAATAACAGTCATATATGTGAACTAACAGTCATATATGTGAAATAACAGTCATATATGTGAAATAACAGTCATATATGTGAACTAACAGTCATATATGTGAAATAACAGTCATATATGTGAAATAACAGTCATATATGTGAACTAACAGTCATATATGTGAAATAACAGTCATATATGTGAAATAACAGTCATATATGTGAAATAACAATCATATATGTGAAATAACAATCATATATGTCATGGAATTTCATTAGAATTGTGTTGTGACGATACTAATGAAATTCCATGACACATATTTCCAGAGTTTTCAGTTGCATATAAGAAAAACACATTCATGAATTGTCGTCTGCTACAATTATTCGAACTATTTCTAGCCCTTTTAACCAGCATGCAAAGAAAAACACATTCATGAATTATCGTCTGCTACAATTATTTGAACTATTTCTAGCCCTTTTAACCAGCATGCAAAGAGTTAAGAAACAACTTTCATTTGTAGCTGCCATGACGTTATAAATAATATCTCGTCGATCCTTCCAGTGAGTTTCAAAAAAAAGTATCCAAATAGAGTTGCAAGAATAAAATAATCAAACACGTAGTACGTACATCCATTTTACACTTTTAAAATAATGAAATGTCCACATTTTCAACCTCAACAGTTAGTCACTGCGTGTCGGATTCGCTGTATTATATTCATGCTATTTATAGCATGTATGGATTCCAATGTGCACATATCATATCTTATCCACTACAGTGTGTATTAAAGGAGCACATTTTCAGATTTTCATAAACATTTTATACATGCGTTTTCAGCTTTAGAATAATAACAATAATTAAATACAATAACTATGCGAACAATAGCATTTAATTACGTTACTCTTTAGATACTTGATTTTGTAATGCACTCAAGTGGAGTGATTCAGACAAGAGTGCAATACAAAATCACGTATAAGACGAGTAATCTAACAATTGTTTTATTTGTTTTTTTGATTGCTTTTGGAGTTTAAACAGCTTAGGTTATATGGCGACTTTCCAGCGATTATTGGTGGAGGAAGACCCCAGCTGCCCTTCAAGCAGTACTTCGGGCATGAACGAGCACCCGGGTAGAACTACCAACCTTCTGCAAGCCAGCTGGAAAGCTTCCTCACTGGAACAATTTGACACCCCAGTGGGATTCAAACCTGCAGTGGTGAGGGGCAAGTGATTTCAAGTCAGCGAAATTAACCACTCGGCCACGGAGGCCCCTGTTTTTAGCCACAGAGGCGCCTGTTTTTAGCCACGGAGGCCCCTGTTTTTAGCCATGGAGGCCCCTGTTTTTAGCCATGGAGGCGCCCATTTTTAGCCACGAAGGCCCCTGTTTTTAGCCACGGAGGCCCCTGTTTTTAGTCACGGAGGCCCCTGTTTTTAGTCACGGAGGCCCCTTTTTTTATTATATGTCCCTCGATAAAACATTAGCATTAAAACAGTTAATTACTCATATTCCTTACTTTACTGGATATATTTTCTACACACAATCTTTTTTGTGGAGAAACCGTTAGTCTCGCATCTAAAAATAGACAGTGATGGAAAAACCAATGAAGCATATGTGAGGACATTTACCCATGATTTAGTTACAGTAAATGCTATTTGAGCTCTGTAAGATATTTAATTAAACCTTGGCATAAAGCTGGACTCGCTGGATTCGTGTATACTTTTCACTTTGTGTAAAAGCGAGAAAAGTAATCTGGCTACAGCTATGATACGGATTCTGAAAATGTCCTATATACAAGATCTTGTATCACACTGAAGAATACAACATGCATTTGTCGTGAATTTATGATCATATGTGCATTATATAATTATAATAAATATACATACTATTACGCAAGCATTGTTATATTATTATATTAAATAATTGTTACCTATCTTTAACCCATTCAACACCAAGTAACTGACATGGACTGGTCCATGATATTCTTAGACCAATAAATGAATAAGAAAATTACATTCGGACCAGTTCATTTATCAAGATGGGTAATTTTGTCTAAAATTAGTAATACTACTTGCAAAAAGTGCAGATCCTGATGAGACGGCTCATCACGAGCCGGCTCATCTGGATCTACACTTTTTTGTAAGCCAATTTAGAGGTCTGTGGTGTTGAAAGGGTTAATTACAATTTTTTTTAAAATACAGATATTTGCATTTCGCTTCCATTAATATAATTACACCAGTGTAGGTTTGTATTGTTGTGCATAAATGATGTGTTATATGACATTGATGGCCGTATGACTTCTAGTAGTCATCCCCCCCCCCACGGTAATTTTAATAAATATTTAGATATATATATAAACATGATTTAGGTGGCAGCCAAAATAGACCAAAGTTTCAAAATAAAACAACATCAGACTATGAACCTATATGCCTTGTGCAAAACTGGCACCTCCAGACATATAACGTACATTCTAATTAAAGCATTCCAACCAATGTTTAACGTGCAATCTTATTCCGCTAGTGGAATAATCAATAATAACTTTCACTTATAATGACTAATTCTTACATTTTAAATATCATGCACTTTGAATTATTGATAACGTTTAGTTTATGAAAAGAGCAATAGGTTACAAAAGTGGCTGGCATGTTACAGTTTATGAAAACGGCTATCAACAGTTTATGAAACGGTTAGCATCTGTTTACAATATGGTTAGCAACAGTTTAAGAAAACGGTTAGAAACAGTTCTCAAAAAGTTAGTAACAGTTACGAAGATATTTAGCAACAGTTTACGAAAATGGTTAGTTACAGTTAGTAACCATTTTCACTATTGTCTATAGTTCTAATATATTTCAGCATCTATGGAGCATACTGTAACATTTTTCTAGTCGTATCATAAATGCCATCATTTTGGTACCTCACTTATAAACTAGATTTAGAATACAGAATATTGGTTTTTGTTCATTTCAGCATCTCACAATGAGTTCCTTTAACTATTAATGCCATACACAAATAACGTTTTCCCACAATTTGGATACTGACCCAATGGCAATACCCATGAGGTGCCATCGCAGTGCTAAGAATGTCTGTAAATCTTGGCATAGCAGACTAATTGTTTTGTAACATTTATTAGATAAGTCTGCACCAGACATCCATAGACCTTGGGTGTTAATAACACAATATCTTTCTGTCCTTTCAATGATTCAGTCATTGTAGTGAATCAGTAGTCCAGTGGTTAACACGCTGGACTTGTAATCCAGTGGACGCCCATACTCTAATAAATGGAACACGGTAAGGCCTAAAAAAATGGTTCGGTTCGGGTAACAAGACCCTACATATAAAATCATACCCACTCTAGCGTTTTTAGAGACCGATCCGAAAAAGAAAAAAAACGTTAGTTTCTTTTCTTGTCCTTTTTGGGTTTTATATACTTTCTTGCTCAGTATCACATAGACGATCATAAAGACACTATGTCTATGAATGCCCATGGCAAGCGTCTTGCAACACTGAATGACAAAATAAAAATGTTGGTTATAAATATTTGGAAAACGCAACATAACACCCCAGAAAGGCGTGTTTTAAAACTTTTATTACCAACAACATTCGCACAAATAGAAGAAGAATATCAGTGTACACCAGAAGGATTGTCAGAGGTGTCGATGGCAAAAACCACCCACGTACCATGAACCAACTTGAATGACCAAAAAAAAAAATATCCAACTAAAAATAAGTCATATGTCCTGGAATTTCATTAGAATTATGTTGTAATAACACAATGCTAATGAAATTCCATAACATATTTCCAGAGGTTTGAGATACAAATAAGAATTATTTTTTTTAATGAAATGTCGTCTGCTACAATTATTTGAACTATTTATAGCCTATTTTAACCCAGCATACAAAGAGTCAAAACTTAAAATTAAGGAAAATCACATGATATATCAACATAAATGTAGTTACTAATGAAATAGCGAGTAGGCACAGATTCTTCCCGGAATATCGACTTGTAATTGATTCGTGCACATATAATCTAGTCTGGAACATTGCAATTGTGGTCCTAATTCCCGCCCACATGACATGTTCATCGTTAATACATGTGACAGTTTGTTGTTTTAATGTCTTCAGAGACCAATTAGCCATCTACTATTTTATCATCCAGCATAGATATATAATAACTTGATTTAGTTGATTGGAACTGGTCTTTCAGGGTTCATTCTAGGTCAGAATTTTTGGGAGAAGTGAGAAAGTGCGTGATCGCTTCCTTAAATGGTGTTTTTTAATATACTTCTGCAAAATAGGGTTAAATTGCACAGTACAACCATTAAATACAACATTTGAATAGAAGGAGTGCTTTATAATGGCCCAGTGTATCTTACTAGACAAAATGTTGTTTGAAAATCATAAAAACCAAAAAAAAAAAGGTTTTTAATTTTTTTTTAGGGAGAAGTGGGGGGCCCCCAGAGGGCGAAGTCAGGGTCCCTAGGGCGACAATTTCACCCACATCGCCCTCTAGAATGATCCCTGTCTTTCAAGCATGTCTTCACGATTTTGATGAACAAATTATGACATTATTGAAACATTTACGGACCGCTATTTGAATAGTATTTAGCTTTAGAATTAGTCTTCTGATCCAAAAATCAACATCACAATTGTATTCTCAATTTTGTCACTACGCAGGACAATGAATTATATCTAAGATGTCAACTAATACATCAATGGATATTCGTGGTGACGGAATTATAGTGAATGATATTGATTTGGCGTTGTGCATGCGTCTGTTCATCAAATTTGCTTGTTCACTTTATTTTGCACACAATTATTGGAATTAATTCCAATGCAAGGTCTTTATTCGCATGGACAAAAAATTAAAAATTCTAGCGAGTGAGGAAGCTATCCTAAACGTTCAGCTGATGATAAACAGTCAGCTGATGATGAACAGTCAGTTAGTTGATGATAAACAGCCAGCTGATGATGAACAGTCAGTTGATGATGAACAGTCAGTTGATGATAAACAGTCAGCTGATGATGAACGTTAAGCTGATGATAAACAGTCAGCTGATGATGAACCATCAGTCAGTTGATGATGAACAATCAGTTGATGATAAACAATCAGTTGATGATAAACAGTCAGCAGATGATGAACAGTCAGTTGATGATAAACAGTCAGTTGATGATGAACAGTCAGCTGATGATAAACAGTCAGCTGATGATGAACAGTCAGTTGATGATAAAACAGTCAGCTGATGATAAACAGTCAGCTGATGATAAACAGTCAGCTGATGATGAACAGTCAGCTGATGATGAACAGTCAGTTGATGATGAACAGTCAGCTGATGATGAACAGTCAGTTGATGATGAACAGTCAGCTGATGATGAACAGTCAGTTGATGATAAACAGTCAGCTGATGATGAACAGTCAGTTGATGATAAAACAGTCAGCTGATGATAAACAGTCAGCTGATGATAAACAGTCAGCTGATGATAAACAGTCAGCTGATGATGAACAGTCAGTTGATGAAGAGATGATGAACAGTCAGTGGATGATGAACAGTCAGTTGATAATAAAACAGTCAGCTGATGATGAACAGTCAGCTGATGATGAACAGCCAGCTGATGATGAACAGCCAGCTGATGATGAACAGTCAGTTGATGATAAACAGTCAGCTGATGATGAACAGTCAGCTGATGATAAACAGTCAGCTGATGATAAACAGCCAGTTGATGATGAACAGTCAGCTGATGATGAACAGTCAGTTGATGATGAACAGTCAGCTGATGATGAACAGTCAGTTGATGATAAACAGTCAGCTGATGATGAACAGTCAGTTGATGATAAAACAGTCAGCTGATGATAAACAGTCAGCTGATGATAAACAGTCAGCTGATGATGAACAGTCAGTTGATGATGAACAGTCAGCTGATGAGGAGATGATGAACAGCCAGTGGATGATGAACAGTCAGTTGATGATAAAACAGTCAGCTGATGATGAAGTCAGCTGATGATGAACAGCCAGCTGATGATGAACAGCCAGCTGATGATGAACAGTCAGTTGATGATAAACAGTCAGCTGATGATGAACAGTCAGCTGATGATAAACAGTCAGCTGATGATAAACAGCCAGTTGATGATGAACAGTCAGCTGATGAGGAGATGATGAACAGTCAGTGTATGATGAACAGTCAGCTGATGATGAGATGATGAACAGTCAGTTGATGATAAACAGTCAGCTGATGATGAACAGTTAGTTGATGATGAACAGTTAGTTGATGATGAACAGTCAGCTGATGATGAACAGTCCCAGATGTGAGCCCAATTTGACCATGACCTCTAAGTGTGACCTTTCCTTGTACAGTAAAAACCCTTTATGCGACCACCCCGATTTCGAGACCACCCCGCTATTGCGAACGATTTTATTTCCAGAACGGAATATTTCACTATACATGTCAATGGTCGTTGACCCCGATAACCAGACCACCCCGTTATTCCGTAATACGACCAGTTAATTCAGACAAATGCCATTAATCCTATGCTAATTGAACCCCTAATACGACCGTGGGCGATTTTCTCACTTTCATTGATAAAACATTTTTGATTATGTCCCTGTTTTACGACAATTAAGCGACCACTTTATGGTATCGGTCAAGGTTAAGTGAGATAAACACGGAAGTGTTGATTGTAAATGATTGATTTTGATTGCTTTTAATCTTATGTATATTGTCTGGAGTGGATATTGCAGCTAAAGTTGTACTGCATGTGTAAGGACTTGGGCACTCTTGTCACAGGATTTAGCTAAACACAGGACTTAGCTAAAGTCCAAGATGAGATCGAGAAACAACCCCGTGAAAGTGAAGTGTTTGAATAAGCAGTCAACCCTTGAACTCTTTTTTTTAAATAATGAATGATTGATGATGATATGTACTTTTCAAGGAAACTGCTGTGCTGTATACATCACAATATAATTAATGAAAACAAGAAAATAAATTTTGAAAATAAATGGATTAACTCATTTACATTGTACTTTATTTTATTATTAATTAATAATTAATTGTGTATAACAGTTGTCTATGAATGGATTTCAGAAGTACAATCCTAAACCATAGAAACAACCAACTCTTATGTAATTAAAACAGACACACCAAGAAATTATCATGTGTGAAAGTAGTACATGTAGTAAAATTATCATAATTTGGTCTTCTTGACCAAACTCGATAAAGAGACCACCCCGCTAATAAGACCACTTTTTGGAAGTCTCATAGGTGGTCTTATTATAGTGGTTTTACTATACACAAAATGTGGGTGAATCATATGCTACGCGTGTCGTCATCATGAGATGAACAATTGATGGTAGTTTTATGCAAATACGTCCATTCGTGAAATCAAATGAAAACAGACATTTGAACACGGACATTGGCCTCGATTCAACATGGCTGAAACACAAGCAGATGAAACAATGATCACACACTATAACGGGTGCCGAAACAATTATAAATTAAAAACATTTTTTATAGAAGACATAATATTATATGTTTTGATAGAAGAATTGAGCTAAACAGTTAAAGGCATTCTCTACAGTGTGTAAAAAAAGTTTACAATAATAGAATGTGTTCATACTCGGTACATCACTAGTACTATGTATTACTAACCAAAATGTGAAATAAAATTGATTTGCTAGTGTCGTTTTTTTTTAATAATTTTTTTTTTATAACATGCCTATTTTCAATTTCTTATAATTTCTCTTGGTGTTTTACGTTTATTTATCGTCGCTACCGGTTGCCCATATGAGCGACGCCTCCTGAAGAGATTAGTTATTTTAGATTTTGGAGGATAGTGCAATGATACAGAGTCTCCTCTGGTTCTTTTACGTGCACAGTGTAAAGCACCGACACGAGACCTCGGTTTAACGTCCCATCTGAAAGACTGTTAATTTTATTATGGTCAGAAAAAAATATTTGCAATTATTATGTGTGTATTGATATACTAATATGTTACATATGACTATCAATCATAAGTGCATGTAACTACAAACATAAAATATGCATATTTAGAATACAATCATCCTAAATCATGAATTTTTCATGTTCAAGTACTTGATTTTGGTGAGATTTTTGTATTTTTCATGAATTATTTAAGATATAATTTCAAATATTTTTTTCTTCACAATAATAGAATTTCTTCAAATGTTGTCATTAGTTCTATGTATGCCTAAGTAAAACATTAAATAAAATTGGTATGCTAATGACGAAGTAAAACATTAAATAAAATTGGTATGCTAATGACGAAGTAAAACATTAAATAAAATTGGCATGCTAATGACGAAGTAAAACATTAAATAAAATTGGCATGCTAATGACGAAGTAAAACATTAAATAAAATTGGCATGCTAATGACGAAGTAAAACATTAAATAAAATTGGTATGCTAATGACTTCGGTTTTTTATGAACTAATTTGTTAACATGCCAATTTTCTCACATTTTCTTTAAAACTGTTGGAAATTTATATAAAAAATAACTTTTACAACATTATAGATTTTTTGTTATATTTCGGGTTTTACGCCTGCATCAGCACCATTTCGGGCTATATCGCCGGCTGGCAGTTTACCTAACAATACCTTTCCTGGGCAGGCTCCAGCGGTTAACCAGTACTTGGGTGCACCAACCTCCGTAAGAAACTGCCAACTTTCTCATATAAATGAGACACGGCCTGAGCGGGGCTCGAACCCGTGACCATCAGTGATGATAGGTTACAGTGGTATACAAGTCAGCGACCTTAACCACTCGACCACGGAGGCGGATCACAACATTATAGAAGATCTAATTATGTTCATTCATTAACATCATTGTTGACACAGGAAATAAGTAACTAATGTGTAAGGGAGGTAATTTTTCTATCATAAAAATGAAAATATTGTGATAATATTTAAAACTAAACACCATATATGATAACACTGATTAATACAGTCAAACCTGCCCAAGAGAATACCTCAATAAAAATACCACCTGTCCTAAGAGGCCAAATTAGGTGTGTATTGAGGTCATAACTAGCAAAGTCGTGATAGTGCGTTCGCTTGAGGTGCAAAAGGCCCAGTGTTCGTGCCCAGCTGTAGCCATTACGTTTGTGTCCTTAGGCAAGGCATTTAAATTCCACATTCTCTCTCCCTCGTGGCGATGAGTTCTCAAGAGGGATTAATATAAGTTTTAAGAACTTGTTTCGCTATCAAGCTAAAATAAATTTGCATTATAAACTAAAACTAAACTTCAAATTGTTCTCAACTCAAGATTCTCAAAGTTAATAATTCCTTAAACGCCTTCATTGAGATATTGTTTCTGAATACTAAACAAAACATATACCCCAAAATTGTTCAAGCTTAATGATTTAAGAAAATTTGAGCCCAGAGCAATCTCAAAGTGAGAAGTTTGATGAAAGTAGGACCAGAGAGTGCAATGACAGATGGCCCAATTCAACAATCCTCCGGCCAGACGGCCAGACGGCCATGATTCCTTACTATCCGGATTTATAGTACTGTCCGAATTACTTATTACCAGCTCAATATTTAACTCGTTGATAATGGAATTATCGTCCATTTTTTGGCCTTCATGCCATGCAGTCAAGGGCGCCGATGACTGTGCTGCCCGCATGTCGCTTTTAGCGGATGAAGACCCTTTTGTATGGTTAAACGGCATGTTAAATCAAACTGTGTTTAAATGTTATTTTGTTATGATTTGACAGGCGGATAAAATGTACACGTCGTAATAATTTTCTACTGCGAACATCTTTAAGAAAAAGAATTATTTTATAGAAAAGAATCAGAGCACTGTTACCTTTGCAAGTGGGCTGAAACCTCCACTCTGCACATCATCTCAACATACCGTATTTAGCTATGTATAGTGCGCACATTTCTTACTGAAATCCTCATCCATTTTATCTACTGCGCATTATACACCAGTACAGACATCAGGACATTTTTTTCCGGACCAACATTGACCAATATTTCATGAAATTCGACCCCGCAGTCATTCAATAATTTGTTACATTCGACAAACGTTATAAACTAGCTATTAAAACCAGTTGCCGATAGTCTATATAAATAAATGAAATGAATAAGACCACAAAATTAGCATATATTGCGTTTATTTTGGCAAACTTTGAAGAATTTAATTGAAATTACTAAATGCATAAAAAATGGCGATTTGATAACATCACGTGGTTTTATCGTATGTAATATTTCCCGTACTTCGCCGCATAAAGCGACACTGCCTCGATATCATAGAGGTAAAGAAACTTTGTAATTATAGTTTATTTGATTTAATATACCGTATGTTTTTAAATACGACATGATTAAAGACACGATGTGTTGGTTATTTTTACGGGAAATATTTACTATGTACAAAAATATTTACTATGCATAAAAAAACAACTTTGTTTGGCTGCAGTATTTCATTGGCATTGAATTGAATTGTTTGTAGCGATAATTAATTTCGACAAACCATTCACAATGGGTCCCAGTTAATTAGGTAGGCTACACGTGTTGAGAAGTTTGAGCATCTGCTGACATGTTTGAGAACGTGTTGAGATGTTTGAGAACGATATGCATGTGATTTTCATGAAATCATGCCTGAGTGCGTTACCGTTTCTCGAGTGATTAATATAAGTTGTAAAAATCACGGAGCACAATTTTTAGCGATTCTTGAGAAATGTTAAATTTTGACTTGGAAAATTGCGTTTTTCACGTGCGCATACATCGGAACTCAGTTATTCTTCCGATTTTCGTGCCAAATCATGGGTGCGCGTTATACACGATAGCGCACTATACATAGCTAAATACGGTAGTTATAACATTTTCTAAAAGTTACTTAACCAATTCAACACCAAGTAACTGACATGGACTGGTCCATGATATTTTTAGACCAATAAATTAATAACAAAATTACATTTGGATCAGTTCATTTATCAAAATTTATCTAAAAATAGTTATATTACTTGAAAAAAGTGCAGATCCTGATGAGACGGCTCATCATGAGCCGGTTCATCTGGATCTACACTTTTTTGTAAGCCAATTTAGAGGTCTGTGGTGTTGAAAGGGTTAACAATTCCTTAACCCATTTCATTCTGGATACATTTAAAGGCTTTTGCAAACAACATAGATCCAGATCAGCCGCAGCGTAGTGCTGCATGCTGATCAGGATCTATATTGTTTGCTACACAGCCAAGTGTCTTAGCAAGATAATCTGAATAGCAAACAGCATAGAACCTGATCAGACGGAACGTTCCGTGGCAGCTGATCTGGCTCTATGTTCTGTGCAAATACTGTTTGAACGGTATCCAGAATGAAATGGGTTAAGGGGTTGAAGAGCTATGGACTGGAAATGACCTTTGACCTCCAAGCATGGCCATGACCTTGAATGAACACAATTTGCAACATAGATTCTCGAAGCTCCTACATGTACATTTTCAGAGTTTTCAGATAAAAAATATAGTGAAGACTCCTGGAAAGTAATTGATGGGTAAGAATGGGACTTAGCAATGCTATTCATTTTATAAATGACAAATATAGTTTTGCTTGGTGATACATAATGCTATTTTAAAAAGAATTGCAAATTGAGTGCATTGAAAATGTATCGCAAACAACTATAAAACCTAAGTGGAAGTCGTGATAGCGCAGTGGATGCGCGTTCGCCTCAGGTGCGAAAGGTCCGGGGTTCGAGCCCCGCTGCAGCCGTTACGATTGTGCCCTTAGGCAAGGCATTTAAATTCCACATTGCCTCTTCTCTCTCACTCGTGGCGATGGATTCCATCAGGAATGAGGTCTCGAGAGTGATTTATATAAGTTGAAATAACTTGTTTCGTAATCGAGCTAAAATAAATTTGTGTAAACTAATAAAACCTAACATGAAATAAGAGGTAACCATATAAGCATGTTGCTTTCTCCTCAATCCTACATGTATGTACATATTATGTATACTAGACTATACTATATTGTTTAAACTAACATGAAATAATTGCTAATTTAAGAGATGTAATAAATGAATAAAATTATTTGCATGCTAACACTATTCCACAACACATTCCGAAAGTATCTTATCATGATATTGCCGAACTTGGAAAAACTTGAAATTGCTTTCTGGCCAACAATGAACCAATCCAAAACAATGTTACATACAATTGTATATTGGACAATTTATTTATGGCAAAAAAAAAATATGGCATTCATTACCATAGTTACACTATCAGTAATAGAATCCAGTGGCAAATAGGATGAAATTTTAATGACAAAATCTATCATTCACAGTTTTTATATGGCAATTCCAAAACATAAACACCGATATTAGGAACAATTTCCTGACACAACATTTCCTAGAAAACCACAAATGTGTCACTTTACTAGTCAAGACTTTCTAGTGATTAACCGAATAACTCAACAGACAAACGATTGTCATCGATTGTCATGCATCGGATGGCAACGGCAATGGCAGGTTTCTCTGATTTTGTTGGACTGGCAAACAGTTCCTAAGAATGCTCCGTATGTGTTTCCCGAAATAATGACACTTTTGCGGGAAAACATGACATATAAGATTAGGGGTGTCACGATATCAGCAACCCATATCGCGATATATTGTGATATTTTATCAAATAATCGCGATATTTATCGCGATATATTGCCTATTCATTTTTCATGCATTGTGATTATATTTTTTTCTATAAGAGTATTTAATAAGATGACACGGATTACATTATACACATTTTAAGACACTATCTCATTCAACAGTATCTATTAACTTGAAAAACAACAAAACACTGAATAGAATAACAACTTAAATCGACTAGAAAATGTTTCAGAGAACGGTGAATATATAAGCACCAGTTGAAGAGATTGAGTGAGTTGAGTATAAAAAAGCAGATCCCCTGCATATAATCATATATTCATAAATTCTGGTCGGAAAAATTTGGTGAAGTATACGACTGGGTATCTATTTACAGATTCATAAACAATATAATTATTATTATACAAGACAAAAAGGTAAAACAGTTTAGATTTAAACTACTGAATATAATCGTTCCGTCTTAAGATACTGAGATACAAGTGAAAAATGGTAGCTTCCCCTAACTGCTCTGTTTGTGATGTACTGGAATCATATGAACATGTATTTATCACATGCCCTACTGTAAACGATCCATGGAAGCATCTAATAGAAGCGATGCGACATATTGGAATAAATTCCAACTTAACGAATGCTTAGAAATATTGTAATAGGATACAAAATATCGCAACCGGACTATTTTTATATCAATGTCATACTTGCTACTTTTGGTTTTAGTTTATACAAAGCCTATTTCTTGAGTCAGAGTAGAACTGAAACGGTTAATATATACGCCTTGCTTAAGTATGAGTTTTACATTCTACACAAATACTTGTCGGACACTAACGCGAAAATTAAATGGATATCATGCTTAAATGATTATTTTTTACAACATTAATTGTGTACATTTTATTATATAGTTTAGTTATGTAGTGAGGTATATTATATAATTGTTAATCTGTAATATGCATGTATAATGTGAAGGAAAAAAACACGACGTCTCTGAAAAAAAAAAAAAAAAATATCGCTCAATATCGGTATTCAATATTAATATCGCGATATTTAATCGCGGATCCTAATATCGCGATATACCGGTATACCGGTATATCGTGACACCCCTATATAAGATAAACTAGTTATTTCACGGTTAATGCAATATTCGAAAATGACTTATCTTTTTTATTTTGCAATTACCACTTTTTCGTGGGGTGTACATAATAATTATGACGTAATAGGGTTAGGGTTAGCCCTAACCCATGGTGACATCAACCCCCCACCCTGGAATTACAATCGCGCTAACATCTTGCTGACATCGCGAAGACAACACGGCTATGAAGTTGGAACGACTGTGATAAAATATGTCCACAAGGAGTTTTTTTTTACTAAAATTACATGTATCTTTTACACTAAAACTATGTCTTATGTAAGTATGCCTTGCCGGAACGTTTGATGGTAATGCACAATTAGTGACCTTAACCACTCGACCACGGAGGCGGACCATTGATGATAATGCACAATTAGTGACCTTAACCATTCGACCACGGAGGCGGACCATTGATGATAATGCACAATTAGTGACCTTAACCACTCGACCACGGAGGCGGACCATTGATGATAATGCACAATTAAATATGATCTACCTGAATTTCAGTTACAGAAAGCATATCAGTAGATGACTTCATCCAGGTGGACACAAGTTAGGAAGTGGACAAACACATGACTTCATCCAGGTGGACACAAGTTAGGAAGTGGACAAACACATGACTTCATCCAGGTGGACACAAGTTAGGAAGTGGACAAACACATGACTTTATCCAGGTGGACACAAGTTAGGAAGTGGACAAACACATGACTTTATCCAGGTGGACACAAGTTAGGAAGTGGACAAACACATGACTTTATCCAGGTGGACACAAGTTAGGATGTGGACAAACACATGACTTTATCCAGGTGGACACAAGTTAGGAAGTGGACAAACACATGACTTTATCCAGGTGGACACAAGTTAGGAAGTGGACAAACACATGACTTTATCCAGGTGGAAACAAGTTAGGAAGTGAACAAACACATGACTTTATCCAGGTGGAAACAAGTTAGGAAGTGGACAAACACATGACTTTATCCAGGTGGACACAAGTTAGGAAGTGGACAAACACATGTAAATAAATTCTATTTCCAGATGGACACAAGTTAGAAATGGGACAAATAAATTCTGTTTCCAGATGGACACAAGTTAGAAATGGGACAAATAAATTCTGTTTCCAGATGGACACAAGTTAGAAATGGAACAAATAAATTCTGTGGTTCCAGATGGACACAAGTTAGAAATGGAACAAATAAATTCTGTTTCCAGATGGACACAAGTTAGAAGTGGGACAAATAAATCATGTTTCCAGATGGACACAAGTTAGAAGTGGGACAAATAAATCATGTTTCCAGATGGACACAAGTTAGAAGTGGGACAAATAAATCATGTTTCCAGATGGACACACACATCTAACGTTATTATAGTATATACAGTATATGTGTACAAATATTGAACATTTACTCCCAATCTGACAGACAATTTGGATCGTGTTCGCCAAATAGCAAAAATACATAACCCCTGATTTAATCTCACAATCTACGAGATTCATATTTGGCACAAGCACAATGGCCTCATTGGTTTTTATAATAATTGGTCTATGCCACGAAAGCATAAATCATATTGACCGAGCCTGAATCTCTCCTTCAGAAAACCATAAGATAAAGTATAACCGTTTCTGATTTCTGTGAGCACTTTGAAAGATAATCAATGTGCAGCAAAAAATAATCAAAATTGCTCAGCCCGTACAAGATCATAATACCATATTTGTTCATGTATGAAGTATTAAATCACATATCTACTTCTTCCCCTTATCTAGACAGTTTGTATGCCCAACTTCACGTTATCTAGACAGATTGTATGCCATGCAACTCCACACACTTGTATTCAGCATTTATTTATTATCGCCCACACAACTTCATGCGAATGCCTCCAGTATATAAATTAGCCATTTATGATTTGAAGGATCGGGACACTCGACTTCTCCCTAAACAAACATTTAAAACAAGGCAGTGTTGCACAAATTCAATAGCCGACGATCATGTGAAAAGTCTGGTCGGACAATCCATTCAGTACCTTTTTTAACCTTTTCAAGAAATAAAATTTCATCTTTAGGTGACTCCCATATACAGGATAACAATGAAGAATATCTATTGGTTTAAACATATTTATTCGATAATAATGTACATTACATATACATTGTATACATAACGAAAATGGATTAAATCGGAAGCTTAACCCTTTCAACACCACAGACCTCTAAATTGGCTTACAAAAAAAGTGTAGATCCAGATGAGCCGGCTCGTAATTTTTTTTACCCATTTTGATAAATGAACTGATCCAAATGTAATTTTGTTATTAATTTATTGGTCTAAAAATATCATGGACCAGTCCATGTCAGTTACTAATATAGCAATGGTCTTCCTTGCACAAGCCAATTAATGTTGGAACAATTGTGCGAATATCGTCTCCAGATACACTGCAAATATAGCAATGGTCTTCCTTGCACAAGCCAATTCATCATGTTGGAACAATTGTGTGAATATCGTCTCCAGATACACTGCAAATATAGCAATGGTCTTCCTTGCACAAGCCAATTAATGTTGAATATCGTCTCCAGATACACTGCAAATATAGCAATGGTCTTCCTTGCACAAGCCAATTAATGTTGGAACAATTGTGTGAATATCGTCTCCAGATACACTGCAAATATAGCAATGGTCTTCCTTGCACAAGCCAATTAATGTTGAATATCGTCTCCAGATACACTGCAAATATAGCAATGGTCTTCCTTGCACAAGCCAATTAATGTTGAATATCGTCTCCAGATACACGAATTAGATCGTTGTGAGAAGGATCATGTCATCCTCGCCCAGATCGCATCTCACATCAACCGCTTCGAAGAAACAGTTTGTTCCAACATGAAAATTTAGAGCTCACTACATATATTGTATTTACACTAGAACATCTGAACCCCTATGGATACTACTAAATTCAACAAGGTGCTATTTACAAGAATGGCCATTTACCTTTAATATGATACCAAACAGACTAGTTGTGTCATGTGGAACATATTGGTTTCTATGGTGTTTTGATTTCACTGTGTCTCTAAATCTTGGTAAAATAAGTCAGAATTATTGCAAATCTATGATATCCGTTTTCTCAGAATATTAAACACGAGAAGCCATTTTAAATTGTCATAACTTTGGACTGGAAGAAGCTACATGAATGGTATTGATATCACTAGAAAGCTTATACAATTATCAGATGGTAGAGTATTATTTTTTAATACTTAAGACTGATTTTGCCATTGTTGGTCACAAAATTATTACAATGTATAATATCTTCTCCTCCACATAGACGTTATATAGCGCGTCCATTGGCTCCTCCATGCAGACGACAATTACTGTGTTTATCGACTACTCCACAGAGACGCGTGATCCCGCCTCGTTGAGATACTAAAGAAGACTTTTGACGAGTTCATTTTTTAAATGTAAATTACTAATACATAATTATGAAAATGTCAGAACTGATGGAAATGTTTGTTTGTTGTTTGGGGCTTAATGTCACTCAAACAGCTTAGGTCATATGGATATATATTCCCAGAAATAACTGTCAAACGAATGCTGGAGCCAGAAAAATCTGCCTTAACCCATTCAACACCAAGTAACTCACATGGACTGGTCCATGATATTCATAAACCAATAAATGAATCAGAAAATCACATTTGGACAAGTTCATTTATCAAAATGGGTAATTATGTCTAAAAATAGTCATATCACTGGCAAAAAGTGCAGATCCTGATGAGACGGCTCGTCACGAGCCGGCTCATCTGGATCTACACTTTTTGTAAGCCTATTTAGAGGTCTGTGGTGTTGAAAGGGTTAAGCTGGTTTACTACAAGAGTGTAATGTGGAGACAGAATGATTTGCATTCAACTGGTTTACTACAATAACATACAGTGAAGCCAGAGAGAACTGCTTCAAACTGGTTTACTGCAATAACATACAGTGAAGCCAGAGAGAACTGCTTCAAACTGGTTTACTGCAATAACATACAGTGAAGCCAAAGAGAACTGCATCAAACTGGTTTACTGCAATAACATACAGTGAAGCCAGAGAGAGAGAACTGCTTCAAACTGGTTTACTGCAATAACATACAGTGAAGCCAGCGAGAACTGCTTCAAACTGGTTTACTACAATAACATACAGTGAAGCCAGAGAGAACTGCTTCAAACTGGTTTACTGCAATAACATACAGTGAAGCCAGAGAGAACTGCTTCAAACTGGTTTACTGCAATAACATACAGTGAAGCCTCAAACTGGTTTACTCAAAACATACATAACCAGAGAGAACTGCTTCAAACTGGTTTACTACAATAAGATACAGTGAAGCCAGAGAGAACTGCTTCAAACTGGTTTACTACAAGAGAGACTGTGGCATCATGACAGAAACATCTGCTTCAAACTGGTTTACTACAAGAGAGACTGTGGTGTCATGACAGAAAGATCTGCTTCAAACTGGTTTACTACAAGAGAGACTGTGGTGTCATGACAGAAAGATCTGCTTCAAACTGGTTTACTACAAGAGAGACTGTGGTATCATGACAGAAAGATCTGCTTCAAACTGGTTTACTACAAGAGAGACTGTGGTGTCACGACAGAAAGATCTGCTTCAAACTGGTTTACTACAAGAGAGACTGTGGTGTCATGACAGAAAGATCTGCTTCAAACTGGTTTACTACAAGAGAGACTGTGGTGTCATGACAGAAAGATCTGCTTCAAACTGGTTTACTACAAGAGAGACTGTGGTGTCATGACAGAAAGATCTGCTTCAAACTGGTTTACTACAAGAGAGACTGTGGTGTCATGACAGAAAGATCTGCTTCAAACTGGTGTACTACAAGAGAGACTGTGGTGTCATGACAGAAATATCTGCTTCAAACTGGTTTACTACAAGAGAGACTGTGGTGTCATGACAGAAACATCTGCTTCAAACTAGTTTACTACAAGAGAGACTGTGGTGTCATGACAGAAAGATCTGCTTCAAACTGGTTTACTACAAGAGAGACTGTGGTGTCATGACAGAAACATCTGCTTCAAACTAGTTTACTACAAGAGAGACTGTGGTGTCATGACAGAAAGATCTGCTTTAAACTAGTTTACTACAAGAGAGTACCAACAATCATGTATTATTCGTGCGAGTCATTTTTGTTGCCAGTTTCCAAGTCTCCCATTTTTTCCCGCTAAATCTCAATTATTTTTAATGATATGCGTGGACTCCTCCTATATTATTCACAATATTATGTTGTTGCAAATCAATTACACATTTAGAAATGCTGAAGAATCTGCGAGGGTGTTCTTCGCAAATTATTGTAAAAATAAAAAAATGTCACAAACATAAATCGTTAAAATAATTCAATCTCAAAACCATGTTTGGAATATGTTGCTGATGAGAACCATAGATATGAAAGCAGTCTAACCAATCCAAGCGAGGCATTCATTCCATTATCAGTCCGCGACTCTCATCCCTGGCTTTCTATATTTTAAATTCTGCTTTTAATTAAGGGTAAAATCAATAGGAACCTACAAGTAGCATTTTTTGTTAATATCCTGTAGCTCAAAATATTTCCCTCTCGATAAATAGTTGTCTAGTATAATACACTGCTGGGAAAGGCAGTTAATCTGGCAATCTTTGAACTGCCGTATTTAGCTGAATGAAACTGGAGATACAATATCCATGCAGCCTCCACAGATTATAGGTTTCTTTTCACGAAAATTATACGTAACAATTTTCATTAAAGACTCGACTGTCAATATAATGTTGCATCTGATGATTTTCTGTCTGTTCACAAGGACAGATTGTCACAAAAGACTCTGCTTGACTTGCTATCCCTCATGATGACAAAAATGTTTGTAACACATGTTTCGGTTATAAATACCAACAAAACTCATAATTTGCGAAAACCTGTATAACGAATGGATTTGACAAACATTTTTGTCATCATGAGGGATAGCAAGTCGAGCAGAGTCTTTTGTCAGATGCAACATTATATTGACATTAATTAAGAGAACAGCGTAATCCAGGGATTGCAGGTTCGATCGCCCGCCTGACTCTAATAAAATTAATAATCTTTCAGATGGGACATTAAACCGAGTTCTCGTGTCGGTGCTTTAGACTGTGCATGTAAAAGAACCAGAGGAGACTGGAATGGGTCTGTATCATTGCACTATCCTCCAAAATCTAAAATGACTAATCTCTCCAGGAGGCGTCGCTCATATGGGTAACCGTTAATGACGATAAATGAGCGTAAAACACACACATTAAGAGAACTGCATGATACAAAGTAACATGTAATACTAACAGACGATTTCAATAGTCACAAACATTCGTTAATGTTGGTCTATGTTTAATTTAAACATAGTTTATTTCAAACAATGATACAACATGTACAAATTTACATTTTTCACAACATTTAGAAACATGTAAGAAAAAGGATTAGAACTGGAAGCTATAGCTTATAGAGGTCTTCTCCTATTTTAAGGGTTAACAATGGTGCTGGTATCATTTGCCACAGTGTTGGCTGTAGGTCTCAGTTATTTAGGTGCACAATTATTCAGAGGATAAAACACATTTGAGATATTGAGGAGTATGTTTGATGGACATGCTGAGAAGTTTGAGCAGACGTTCAAAATTTGAGAAATTACTTGTTGCTCTATATGTGAATTTGCCACCAAATCTATCACCTACCAGGCAGCAACAATGTTTTGATATCTTATCACTCTTATTTATTTATCTATTGGCGTTGGTAGTCCAGTGGTTAATACATTGGACTGCAGATCCAGGGATCACAGGTTCGATCAGATGCCTGACACTAATAAAATTAACAGCCTTTCAGATGAGACTTTAAGCCAAGCTTTGTGTTTGCATGTAAAAGAACCAGAGAAAATTCTGGAATGGGTCTCTAGTCTGTATCATTGCACTATCCTCCAAAATCTAAAATGACTATCTCTTCAGGAGGTGTTGCACATATGGGCAAACGGTAGCGGCGATAAATAAATGTAAATCACACACACACTGACAGATTACATGTCATCTTGTATTTGTTCAAGATTGTCTGAATCGTGCAGGACTGCACCGTACGTAGACTAACAATTAACATAATATTTTCGAATCTGATCTGTCTGTGTACCTCCCTGCACGTTTTCTAAAAATTCATGTGTTTATGTTGGCCTGTTTGCATGTCAAGCTTATTTTATGGGACAGTGCAGAATCACCCTTGTGAAAATGAACACTAGAATTCCAGTGGAAAAACAAGTGGGTATCAGTGGATAATTTTGCTGTTTTAGATTTTCTCTCATTTTGTTTTATGTGCATGATTTTACTGTATCGTGAGAGCAACCCTTGATTGTGAAATTGTTATTTTCACATGTTTCACGTGTTATACATTGGAACTATTTTTCTCCCATGATTATCGTGTCAAAAAGTAGATGCGCATGATACAGGAGAGCGCGCTATACATTGAAAAATATGGTAAATTTGATTTGTTCCATTTTACCTTATAGTTTCCCGGTGGCAATTATCCGATTCAGCCGAAAATGGCTTTATCATCGAACGATAATATGGCATGGCGTCAGCGTATCGCGGTATACCGGTATATCGCCGCAGCCCTAATAGCTACACCCATAGCTGCACCAACACGAAGTGAACATGAACAAATTAAAGGACTAATATAATCACTTGTTCGATCACGATCACGATCGATCACAATCAACACAAACAAACCCCAGTGTGAATGGGGACTGTTAGACAGGATTAATCAATGGTAATGAGCAGCATCAACCTCCATACGCAATATAAAATAATCCATACACAATAATATTATATTTTATGAAGTTATCTTGAGTAAAATATTAAATATAAACTAGTTATCGTGACTAGGCCGCCTGGATGTTTGCCTCGCTGCTCTAAACTTCCTTGATGAATATTATGAAGATTGTGAAGCATTATTAGCCTGCAGAGACAATGCATTTATATATAAGGCTGGAATCTTGGATCTGAAAACTATTTCATTTCGCAGAGATGTATTCTTCAATATCCTAATGTACCATAATAAAATTCATAAAGATATGTGAAGCAGCTTAGACAGAAATTACGTTTTACGTTTATTAATCGTCGCTACATTTGAGCTACGGGCAGTTTACCTAACAATTAACACCTTTCCTCGGTAGGCTCCAGCGGTTAACCAGTACTTGGTACACTAAATTCTGTAAGAAACAGCCAACTTTTTCATATAAATCGACACGCCCTGAGCGGGACTCGAACCCGTGACCATCATTGATGATAGGTTACAGTGGTATACAAGTCAGCGACCGTAACGCCACGACCACGAAGGCGGACCAAATTATATTCTTAATTTAAAGCAACGTAATTTTAAATTAAAACTATTTATAGTAATAAAAACTGATATTAGATTGGATCACAAAATATTTAAGCAGGCACGTGCACTGCACATCAATAGTCTAAAACACCCTGATGAATTTCAAAAACGAAAATAATGTACATCGGTTTAGATATTAACTCTTTACATTTGAAAATAAGTGAAATCCAGTGTTCCTTAGAGTTGTGTCACGATACACGATTCTAATCAAATTCCACGACATATTTCCAGAGTTCTCAGCTATAAATAAGAAAAACACATTAATGAATTGTCGGCTGCTACAATTATTTGAACTATTTATAGCTTTAATTTTACCCAGCATGCAGAGTTAATAAAAAATGTTAATTGCAGAATGGGTACCTCGATACCATAAAAGTACTGAACTTCACTATGCCACACTTATCCGCTAAATTTACAAATCGAAGAAAAACAAACATTCAGCGCCTATTTAGCAGACCACAGAATCAAGAAAGTGACGTCCATTTGGTTTAAGCTTAAACTTTATTTATTTTACAACGATTGCGAAGCAAGTTTTAATAACTTATATTAATCACTTTCGTTGACGCGGATGAAAGTGTATATGTGGTCATTCGTGTGGGAGTGAATCTGAGTACCCGGAGAAAACCCACCTGTCCGATCTGGCAACCACTGTACCATCTTACATACTTCCCGGTCCGAGGATCGAACCTGGATGTTAATAATAATCAATGCTTCAATAATAATATAAAATCTCTATTACTTTATACAAATTTATTTTAGCTCGATTGCGAAACAAGTTCTTATAACTTATATTAATCACTCTCGAGACCTCATTCCTTTGCCACGAGGGAGAGAGAGAAGAGACAACATGGAATTTAAATGCCTTGCCTAAGGACACAATCGTAATGGCTCCAGCGGGGCACAAACTCCAGGCCTTTCGCACCTGAAGCGAACGCGCTACCATTGTGCTATCACGACTTCCACGAATCTATATTAAATTTTTTTTATTATTAAAAAAAAATATTTAAGAAATAATAAGTATCAACCGTGGTATATCGCAGAATAACACAAGTTTGAAGTTCTTATGCATAGAAATATATCACGAAGGCCTTCGTGATATATTTCTACGCATAAGAACGACAAACGAGGGTTATTCTGCGATATACCACGGTTGATACTTATTATTTCGATTCTAACACGACTTACTTCTAATAATTTTAGACGAGAATCGAAGGAGTATTTTCTTCAAACGCCGTGCTACTCCGCTGCATTTGGCGTTCGAAATGTCCTCCCGCGTAAGGGGTGATGACGTTCTTTCTTATGGAAAATATCAATCTAGTGCATAAATGAACAAAAGTTGTAACTGATCAATAATTTTATTTATTTTGTCTAATTAAACTGTACAGAATAGTAACTGAAACGTTACTTAACAGAAAAACAAGACGGACAGGAGATTATCCGATTCTAAAAATAGCTCACTTCCGCGAATTCCCACGGTAGTATTTACAAACATCACGTGATTTTCATTCATAAAACTTTACACGCATTGTATAAATGGAATAGCCAAAACACGGTGCGTGCGCAGCATAGTTCAAGGTAGGTATATCGCAGAATAACCCGATGTAGATTATACACTATAAGTATGTATGTTATTAGCTGGGTCGAGTTAGAATATTAAATAATACAAATTAGATATATGCTCTCATGGATTGATGCATAAAGCAGCAATTTTCGCTTTACACAAGATATATCACAGAAGTAGATAAGTTATGTTATATTTCGGGTTTTACGCCTGCATCAGCACCATTTCGGGCTATATCGCCGGCGGGCAGTCTTTCCTGGGCAGGCTCCAACGGTTAACCAGTACTTGGGTGCACCAACCTCCGTAAGAAACTGCCAACTTTTTCATGTAAATGAGACACGACCTGAGCGGGGCTCGAACCTGTGACCATCAGTGATGATAGGTTACAGTGGTATACAAGCCAGCGACCTTAACTGTGTGTGCGTGTGTGTGTATGTTTCTTCTTCCTATCTAAATTGATCGAACCCCACTTAACCCATTCAACCCCAAGTAACTGACATGGACTGGTGCGTGATATTTTCAGACCAATAAATTAATAAGAAAATTACCATTGGACCAGTTCATTTATCAAAATGGGTAATTTTATCTAAAAATAGTAATAATTATTACTGGCAAAAAAGTGCAGATCCTGATGAGACGGCTCGTCACGAGCCGGCTCATCTGGATCTACACTTTTCATAAGCCTATTTAGAGGCCTGTGGGGTTGAAAGGGTTAATATATAAATGTCAGAACAATGATAAATCATTACAACTATACCTTTCTTGCATAGTATGTTGATAACTATATACGAAGCACGTAAGGCTACTAGGGGATGTGCTCTGACACCTACTAGTCACTGGATGGAGAAAATAAATGGGGCATCCCCTTGTTGGGGCCCCGAGGAAACAAAAAGAAAATAGATGTTTTGAGGATTCTTATGAATGTATTAGACTAGACCAATTTTCTGAAAATAGCCCTAGATAAAGTGCTAGGGGCAAATCGTAGTACAATTGGTAAACGAGCGGTTTTATTATAATTTAGGTATGCCGAATTCGATGCAGGTGTTTACCAAGCCGAAATATGTGTCCTTGACCTTCAAAAGGTCAATTCAAAATGGAGACCATTTTTTACATATATTTTAATAGCAAAAAAAACAATAACAGTCCTGTACTTACTATACCTTGTTCACATTGGTACAGATATGTAGTTGTTCAATAATTAAGTTATCACATATATTGTATGATCTTTGTCAATTTTGTACTTGCCTGATTGAACAACTAGAATTAGAACGAACTTGCCCGCACCCAAGTTTGACTTGTCAGGAATGATTGAACAACTAGAATTAGAACGAACTTGCCCGCACCCAAGTTTGACTTGTCAGGAATGATTGGACAACTAGAATTAGAACGAACTTGCCCTCACCCAAGTTTGACTTGTCAGGAATTATTGAACAACTAGAATTAGAACGAACATGCCCGCATCCAAGTTTGACTTGTCAGGAATGATTGGACAACTAGAATTAGAACGAACTTGCCCTCACCCAAGTTTGACTTGTCAGGAATTATTGAACAACTAGAATTAGAACGAACATGCCCGCATCCAAGTTTGACTTGTCAGGAATGATTGGACAACTAGAATTAGAACGAACTTGCCCGCACCCAAGTTTGACTTGTCAGGAATTATTGAACAACTAGAATTAGAACGAACTGGCCCGCACCAAAGTTTGACTTGTCAGGAATTATTGAACAACTAGAATTAGAACGAACTTGCCCGCACCCAAGTTTGACTTGTCAGGAATGATTGGACAACTAGAATAAGAACGAACTTGCCCACACCCAAGTTTGACTTGTCAGGAATTATTGGTCAATGTCGAGTTCTGTAAATATATTATATTAGGCTGTTAGCTAGATACAAAATGCTTACCGGAAACGGAAAATAACAAAACGTTGATGTAATCTATTTATAGTAACATGTCGGCCATCTTTGTTGCAATGAATGTTTTTCACATCAGGCAGTTTGTCCAGGTCCTGTAAGCAAATAGGTTAAATTACATGAATATCTCCGATGATGGATTCCTAAAATTGAATTATTCAACAATCTATACATGTACTGTCAAACATGTGTTAGTGGTCACCTCTTCTAAGCAGCCAACCTGTGTTAAAATTAAACAGCCAGTTTCCAGATTCCCAATATGTTACTTTATTATACATTTAACCTCTATTAAGCAGCCACCTGTGCTAAGCAGCCACTTTCTGTGATTTCCTTGGCTGGCTGCTCAAGACATGTATGACTGTATATTAAAAGTAACAAGTCGACAACAACTGATGTGATGAACTTTTCTAAAGGCATGAATGTGCGCAACAATGACTTAGAGCCATATGTTATGTTTCCATAAGGTGTATTGAACAGTTTGCACGAAACCCAAACATTTTGTCAGCACCCACAGAGGCCGACAATAGTTCTCTGAAGCACTGTCATCACAGGTTAAACAATTCAAATATCAGATGTTGATATTCATTCAACAAGAACAGGGCTATAGGACCATAATGCGCCAAATCACAATTTCTTTGCATGAATGTGCAACCTAACAAAATACCACGCTAAATTTCATAAAGATATGTGCTGCAGATTAGCCAGAAGTAGATTGTAAAACCCAAACTAAGGTATAGTAAGCTACAAATCAACCACCTTGGCGTGAACCAATATTGTTTTTGCATGTTTCAAGACAGTGCCAAAAATGAATTTTATAAATATATATGCATTAATCTACAAACTACATGTTAACAATAAATACATGTTAACAATAAATACAAACTCTTAATAGAAACAAGACAGCCAACTTTGATTGAACCAATAGGTCTTTAATTAACCCTTTCAACACTATCGACCTATAAATAGGCTTACAAAAATTATATTTTTAGACAAAATTACACATTTTGATAAATGAACTGGTCCAAATGTAATTTTCTTATTAATTTATTGGTCTAAAAATATTATGCACCAGTCCATGGCAGTTACTTGGTGTTGAATGGGTTAACATCATGCACCAGTCCATGTCAGTTACTTGGTGTTGAATGGGTTAACATCATGCACCAGTCCATGGCAGTTACTTGGTGTTGAATGGGTTAACATCATGCACCAGTCCATGTCAGTTACTTGGTGTTGAATGGGTTAACATCATGCACCAGTCCATGTCAGTTACTTGGTGTTGAATGGGTTAACATCATGCACCAGTCCATGGTAGTTACTTGGTGTTGAATGGGTTAACACAGTAAACTTGCAACGTATGATGAATTTCATCAACATCTGCAAAGCGGATTCAAAACGTTAATCGTTTATTACTTGATATAAGAAGTCTACCATTGGCTTGGACAAAAAATAGCATTATCCATTATATATTTAATGTTGCAGCCACAACACAACATGCTAAGCTATTCATAGTAACAAGTCAGCCATCTTGGGTACAATGAAACAATGTCTGCCCAATGGCCCAAACTCACAAGATATACATTTATGCAGTATTCCCCAATATTGAATGCTAAATTGTGTTTTACGTTTATTTATCGTCGCTACCGGTTGCCCATATGAGTGGCACCTCCTAAAGAGATTGGTCATTTTAGATTTTTGGAGGATAGTGCAATGATACAGAGAGAGAGACCCATTCCAGAATCTCTTCTGGTTCTTTTACGTGCACTGTGTAAAGCACCGACACGAGACCTTGGTTTAAAGTTCCATCCGAAAAACTGTTAATTTTATTAGGGTCTGGCGGGGTTGGGGGGGGTATCGAACCTGTGATCCCTGGATTACAAGTCCAACGTGTTAACCACTGGACTACAGATCCGTCTGTATGATTGTTAAACATAATCTAATTACTATTTATAGAACAAGCTGAGCATTGTGCTCGTGGTGACACTTGTTTTGTGTATGGTTACGCCGGTTCATGCTATAAATACACATATGCGATAAATTTGGAGATGATATATTAATTGAGCAGTTTTCACAAAACGATGATACAACATTTTGATGACGGACAAACGAACGAGCAGTGTAAATAGTAAATATTCTCAATATATATAACGCGCTAATAATTACCATATCTATGTAATACTACCATGTATATAAAATTATATAATATACTCACAAAAATTAGGAAAAATATTTTAGTCTATCTCTTCATAACTTTCCTTTTCTTATTAATATACCTAATCCTCCGTAACAATCCGTTTCTGCAATCACTTGAGGCCAACAGTTTATTATAATTCCCAGAAATTGCTATCGGGGAGACAGATCCATAATTCTAGATATTTTGGTACAATGTACATTGAGGAACACAAACTGAGAAAGAGATTAACGATCATAATTGGTCTGAACCTAGAAATCACAAATCCTATTGGCTGAAAGAAGCTCGCTGCCTGCTGATGAGCGAGTGATTTGTACAGATAAACAAGAAATACGTGACGGCCTTGAACAAATCATCCAAGTTAAATTAACTCTTAAATTTGCACTCTTAGCCCTTTCAACACCACAGACCTCTAAATTGGCTTACAAAAAAGTGTAGATCCAGATGAGCCGGCTCGTGACGAGCCGTCTCATCAGGATCTGCACTTTTTTCAAGTAATATAACTATTTTTAGAAAAATAATTACCCATTTTGATAAATGAACTGATCCAAATGTAATTTTGTTATTAACTTATTGGTCTAAAAATATCATGGACCAGTCCATGTCAGTTACTTGGTGTTGAAAGGGTTAAGAACAATAGTCTCATGGGGCTGCTTGACTACTTGTGGATTTACCGCGATTACCCCTTTTTTCTGGAAAATTATTCTGTTTTGAATTTCTTGGAATACAAAGAGAAATACCACTATGATAACAGAACAGCTTAAGATAAATTTCAACTTTACTGTCGTGTTTTTAACCCCAGTAGACTAAATTTAAAAAACAGTTTAACCCCACAATTAATGTACAATATATGCTAAAGAAGTACGGCATACTGTCTCTTGTGAATAACGTGCAGACAGACAGACTGACGTTCCTAGGAATATGCATACACTGTATATTGAGTATTTCTTTTCTTGGAAGTCTTCACGTGCTCATGCAGCTACTGACTAATAATTATAACATTTTGCAATTTCGCGATTCTGATTGGCAGGGGGCTTCTAAAGTTTTCAAAACCAAATCAGTCCAGGCCGAAATGGCCCCCCCCCCCCCCAAGTCATTTATTTTAATATTTTTGCGACCTGCCCCGCCCCCTTCCTAGAAATAATGTCAATCTGTATTTTATCATTTTTAAAACAAGGCTTTTATTGTAATGTGTGTTTGATATATGAACAGTGAAGTGCGTGCCATTCGTTAAAATTGAAAATTGCCGCGTACAGCTGCCAGGGATACTATGCGAGGGTCGAAGGTTGACCGCGTACATGTATATATGTCAGAGCTGCAAGGGCGTATCTATGCAATCGGCTGCCTATGACATCAACTCATCAAGTATTTGCGCACGATGATTGAGCTTATTTACCATCGCCGCTGGCACACTGTGTTGCAAAATCACTTTCTAGGAACTAAACACAGACATTTTTATAAACACGGAAATTCCATATCTATTTTTAGACACACACTACTTTTTAAAGGCTCCGTAGCGGTTACTTCCCTTATATAAATCATAGTTGGACAATTTAGTGCCTGGGGGGGGGGGGGACATCTGTCTGGGATTAATTATGGCTTTGGGATTATCGGACAGTACCTCAATTAATATGGATCAGTCAAGCAGGTCGCATATCCATCTTAGACTGGAAATAGGTGTGAATAAATGAATACACCTTATCGAGAGATTATTGATTTACCATTTAACATATTTGTGAATAAAATAAGATCTGACTTTGCTCTCGGGAATGATGAAAATCTGAAGTGTACTACACACATTAATAGTATGAAAACTAACATTTCAGTTGACATACATGCGTCAACTGTAACAGCTACTGGAGTTGGACACATAATCTGGAGATCTCATAGTTTAGTTAATAGTGCTAAAAAAGTTCTGTTCCAGTACTTAAACCAGGAAAATAAGCATGATAGCATTAACAGCTGTTACAAACAGGCATCACCAGTCCAGCCGAAACGATCTACTGATACAAAGCCACGTGTAGTCGGAAAAGGACATGTAAATCAATCTCAAGTAAATGCTGAAAATATCACAAAAATCAACAAGAATTTGCTGGAAATGCAGAATAATTTTTTGTCTTTGCAAAAAGAACTATTAAAAGGAAGAGAATGTCATGGAGTGTTGCAAAATGCTAGTCCTGATAGTCCTGTCCAAAATAGTGAGCACACTAAGCATGCTTCTCAATCCTTACCAGCACAGAAACAGAGTGAAATATGCAAAGACACTCCGATTTACAAGATTGAGACAATTCAAGGGAACAGGCAAAATGTTCACATTAAGCATATAAATAATCAAACTCCTCTGACACACAATAGGGAAGAAATCAGACCAAGAAATAGTATTCGTAATGCTATGAGATCAAAAACACTTATTATTGGATCTTCTATACTTCATGGTATTAACCCACAAGGACTTACACAAGGAACGCATAAACATTCAATAAGTGGCGCCTGGCATTGATGACATAGCAGATGATATTTTACTGTATGATTTGTCAAGTTTTAGCACGGTTATCATCTACATAGGGGGTAATGATGTAGCCAGGGGTATGTCTGGTCAAATGTTCAAGGAGAAATATATGACCCTGTTAGAAAGCTTAAAAATCAGCAATCCAAACATGGCCATTGTAGTATGTACTCTTTGTCCTCGCGGAGATGTAGATGTGTTTCAGTTCAATGACTGCATTGAAGAACTTGCTGCAGAAGCTTGTATAAATTGCATAGACATGTGCCAAGCTTTCCGTGATAAGGATGGCAATCCCATCAATTATTTCTTTAACTTTAAGGATAACATCCACCTATCCCGATCTGGTATAAAAAGACTATTAGGCACAATAAATAACTTCACCCAGGTTTGTGGTGACTTTAATAGATGTGTATTTGTACCACGAAGAACATCGCTTGAAAATGGAAACAACAACTATGGCACCAGTGAAACGGACATATGGAAATCGACGTGGGCTAATCTAAATCAACATGGGGATACTCATAGACATCTTCAGTGGAAATTCTCGGGAAGGTGTTTTAACTGTGACCGTCTTGGCCACAAGGCCATACATTGCTATAAGCAATAGAAATCAGGCCATGTTGCCAATGCTGACGTGTCTGGAAATGACTTTGATGTCACTACATCCAATAGATTTAATCTTTTGCAAACAATATGTTCACAATGTGAATAATCAAACTGTATTTGTAATGCTTTAGAAATTAGTTTAGCTAATCATCCTGACTCGACCAACAGCTTTAATGGTATTGTAATTGATACCACAGACATCGGTCTGCATAAAAATGGCATGAATATCGGTCATTTAAATGTTCATGGTCTTAATAATTTAGACAAATTTGAAGAGGTAAAGCTACTTATGACCTCTGATAAAAATAAAATTTATATTATGGGGCTGAGTGAAACAAAATTTAAAGATGATGTAAATACAAATGCTTATTTAATAAAAGGATTTTTACCTCCATTTCGTAGAGACCAAAATGACAGAAATGGTGGTGGCGGAATTTTAGTTTATGTTAAAGATGGGTTAAATGTGAAACGCCGTTATGATTTAGAAACGCATGATATTGAAGTTGTTGTTCTTGAAATATATTGTAAATATTGTAAACCATTTTTTGTTTGCAATGTGTATAGGCATCCTCACTCTAAAATAGAGTGGAAAGACAGATTTGAATTGTTTATCGAAAATATGTTCTATGAAGATAACGAAATAATTTTATTAGGTGATTTCAATAGAAACCTCACTGATTGTTATACAAATGATGAATGGGCAAATTTTTATTATATCCCACTAGGTCTTACACAGTTAGTAACGGAACCTACTAGGGTAACTAGATCATCTGCATCTTTGATTGATCACATATATACTAACATGGAAGAAAACATTGCCAATATGTATGTACCAAAGCTTTCTATCAGTGATCATTACCCAGTATTCTGTAATTGTAAAGTCAACTTTTCAAATAATAAAAGTATGCATGAAACAATATCATATAGATCATTTAAAAACTTCAATGAGGAGTCCTTTTGCGAAGATTTACGTATTGCAGACTGGACCTTTGTTTATATATATGATGATCCAAATGAAATATTAAATATGTGGTGTAAACTATTTTTAGAAATTGTACATAAGCATATTCCAATAAAAACTCAGCGAGTGAAACGGAAATATCAACCAGACTGGATAACAACAGAAATCTTAGATACTATGAAAAAACGCGATAAAATGAAGCAAGATAAATCAGAGCAAGGTGTTAATCAATATAAACTACTTAGAAACAAAGTGTCGGCAATGATTAATACAGCAAGGAAAGAGTCATGTGAAAGAAAAATAGAGTCTGGTAAAGATAACCCACTTACTGTCTGGAAGATTTTTAAAGAGTTTGGTTCAGGAAAATCAACACAATCTGGAAACAATATTAACTCAATATACCATCAAGGATCTGATTACTCTCAAAATGTTGAAATGGCAAATATATTTAATGAATTCTTTGTCAATGTTACATCTAATATCAAAGATCCAGTCCCTGATCACTTAAACTTTGACTATATAAAAGATTTTATTAATGAACATGTACCTGTTGATGTAGTGTTTGAAATACCAGAAGTTACACAGAGTAATATCAGAAAACAATTACTGGAACTTAATGTTTCTAAAGCTACTGGAATCGATAATATTGGACCAAAGCTGTTAAAACTTTCAGCTGATATCATTGTACAACATTTAACTGTTATAATAAATAAGAGTTTGAAAACATCAACTTTCCCTGAAGCTTGGACATTTGCAAAAGTCAAACCATTATTCAAAAGTGGAAAAACCAATGACGTCAATAACTATAGACCTATTTCAATTTTACCATCTTTGTCGAAACTTTTTGAAAGACACGTGCATAAATCGCTGCAGACTTTTTTTGGATCACTTCAATTTACTTCACAAAACACAAAGTGGTTTCAGAACTGGCCACTCAACTGAATCAGCTTTACTTTATATGATAGATAAATGGATTCGAGCAATGAATGAGGGGAAATTGATTGGAATTGTAATGGTCGATTTTCGAAAAGCTTTTGATCTTGTCGATCATACTGTTTTGTTAAAGAAATTATCATTATACAAATGTAGCAACAATACTTTGAAGCTTTTTCAATCATATCTTTGTGATAGAAAGCAAATTGTTTCTATAAATGACGTTTTATCTGAAAATAGAACTGTTAATTGTGGAGTCCCGCAGGGCTCACTATTAGGACCTCTTTTATTCTTACTTTTTATCAATGACTTACCACTAATGTTTTCAAATAAAATCACCGGTAGCGATTTATATGCAGATGATACTACATTATATGATATCCATAATAAGAAAGAAGTGTTAGAAACAAGATTACAACAAGTTTTGGAAGACTTGAAATACTGGTGTTTCCAAAATGGAATGAAGATTAATACAGACAAAACGAAAGTTCTATTTATGATGACAGCCCAGCGAAAATGTGCTTTCCCTAACCCTACACTCTCTCTTAAATATGAAAATATATTATTGAAAACCAGCAAATCAGAGAAGTTGCTTGGAGTACACATTCAGGATTCATTAAAATGGGACCCACATATCAAATATATTGTGAAAAAGATTTCAACTAACATTTGGCTATTAGGTAAAATACGGTATATTGTGAATCTGAACTACAGAATACTTTATTACAAGGCATATATCCAACCACATTTTGATTATTGTTGTATCATATGGGGAAACACCACACAACAAATATCAACACATTATTAAGATTGCAGAGACGAGCTTGTAAATTCATTCTGGGCCAAGATTATATTTCTTTGCGTGAATCAATGTCTGAAATTAATATAATGACTTTTGACCAACGGATTATTTTTCAAAAAGCAGTAACAATGTACAAAATTATGAACAATCTTGTACCGAATTATTTAAATGAACATTTTCAATTAAGACATTGCAATTCAGTTACTTCAGATATGACATTGAGAAATGTTTCAAATATGGATCTCTATATTCCAAGACCTAGATGTGAAATGTATAAGAAATCATTAGAATACTCTGGTCCAAAGATATGGAATGGTCTACCATTTGAAATTAAGACATCCAGATCTTTAAATATATTCAAGACAAAATGTAAAGTATGGATACAACGTTTTAATTGGTAGACACTAGACAGTTATATATATATATAATGATTGTAAATCAATATGCTTATGTCGTTTTCTATCAAAGTACCTGATTTACTTAGGCTGTTGTTTAAGTTACATTGTACAACATTATGCATGTACAGTCAAACTTGTATTAAGAGACCGCCCAAGGGAATGGACAAAAGCGGTCTCTTAATGAAACGGTCTCTTAATACAAAGTGACTGAACGGAAAATTTCCCAGAGTCGGAGACATGTACTAGACTTTTGTTTGGGTGGACACTACAGTGTCTATATTGATATCAACATCATATACATGTATATATGTTACATATACGTCATGTATATATGTCATCATAAAATAAAGAAAACTTTTTATAGTAATAGTTGCTTGTATTTTTCTTGTTGAAACACCTTGTTGATTGCTGCTAATTGTGACACCTGCACGATATGGATACTGTAGATCAAACACCTTATTGATTGCTGCTAATTGGGACACCTGCATGGGTAATTTGTCAGTATGCGGCTTCTTTATAGATCACTTATTAGTGTTTCCCCCAGACTGAAAAAAGGGCAGGGAGCTGGTACAAAAAAGGGCATTTGTATGTTGCCTGTACTCAAAAGGGCAAAATTGACATGGTCTTATTTATGTTATTACGAGTATGAAACATATTGAGGACGAATCAATTTTCGAGTACGAAACATTTTGAGGACGAATCAATTTTGTAACCTATTGCGTATTTATATTCAAAATATATTATAAAGCGTGACAATGGTGTGATATCCGAGATTATCAATTATCTAAACAAAAATGTAATCCAGAAAATTACAACAATAATGCATTTACATTCATTTAAATCAAATCATACATATAAAATTGACATCAATTAGCATAATTTCCGACCGGTGCAATGGAACAATCCATATGCTGTGACCCAATAAAACTAAAAATGCGACACTATAAGAACAAATTGTCGACTATTTGAATCAATTAGCGCCTACTTATGAGATTTGCACACATGGGACAATATGTATGTGACTTCACTATAAAGATCTCGTAACTGGACATTGCGCGCCGATAATCCCCTACATTTGTTTTTACAACAATGACTCAAACGGAAATTGGGGCATAAATGTGCGAAAATTGACTGATTGGCACGGCACGTATCATGATTACTTGTCAAATTTATTGCCTCTTCAATATACATAACCAGCAGATGACACATTTAATAGTCTCTTGATTTATGTTTTGAATTTCTAATTTCAACACTACTTATGGTCGCTTAATGAAAAACATTAGGTAATTACGGCCGAAAATAGGTGGTCGTTGGTCGCGTAAGACAAAAGTTGCTTAATGCAATAGATTTATAGTGTGAAATCGCTCGGGGGGATTTCAAAATGGTCGCATAAGACAAAGGTCGCTTAATACACGTGGTCGCTTGAGCAATTTTGACTGTATATTGTACGGCATAACTATGTTATAATTATTGTGTATCTACATTTATTCTATAGTGTTAACAAATTGAAGAGGGCCCTAAGGAGGATTAGTTCAAAACTAATTAGGTCACCCTCTATAAATAAAGAAATCTATCTATCTATCTACCAATTTAGGTTTTTCACAAAAATGTAGATAACCGATTTCTTGGGTTTTTCGACAATTTTCTGGACCGATTTGTTATGACTCTTTAGTTGCTACAACATTCAATCCTGGACAGGGAGACCGGCAATTTTAGAAGCCCTGCTGATTGGCTGATTCAGCCCATGCATTCATAACCGACTGAATTGCAAAATAATTCTAATGAGACTAATTATTGTATGGTGTGACAAATAAAAATGACATCTTATTCTTAATTTGTAAAGTATTACCTGTAATACCAACAAGTTCTCTTTCTGCGTTTCTTTTTTTTTTAATTTTGAGGCCCCCAAAGGGGTAACCCCTTTTATTTCCATTTTTATATACATCACAATCAAGAACATTTCTAACGACTACATAACATTTCTAACGATTATATAACATTTCTAACGATTATATAACATTTCTAACATTTCTAACGATTACATAACATTTCTAACATTTCTAACGATTATATAACATTTCTAACATTTCTAACGATTACATAACATTTCTAACATTTCTAACGATTATATAACATTTCTAACATTTCCAATGATTATATAACATTTCTAACATTTCCAACGATTACATAACATTTCTAACATTTCTAACGATTACATAACATTTCTAACATTTCAACAAAAACACAACAGATTACATAACATTTCTAACATTTCTAACGATTATATAACATTTCTAACATTTCCAATGATTATATAACATTTCTAACATTTCCAACGATTACATAACATTTCTAACATTTCTAACGATTATATAACATTTCTAACATTTCCAAGATTACATAACATTTCTAACATTTCTAACGATTATATAACATTTCTAACATTTCCAATGATTACATAACATTTCTAACATTTCTAACGATTACATAACATTTCCAATGATTATATAACATTTCTAACGATTACATAACATTTCTAACATTTCCAATGATTACATAACATTTCTAACATTTCCAACGATTACATAACATTTCTAACAATTTTCTAACGATTATATAACATTTCTAATGATTATATAACATTTCTAACGATTACATAACATTTCTAACGATTATGCATGTTATGAATATAAAGTACAATTTAAATAATTTCTTTCTGCGTTTCATCAAGGTATGAAAGGTCAGTTTTGTACACATATAATTTGCATAAAAACTGAAAATAGACAAACTTTTGCTTTTAAAGCATAAAAAGAGTGGTAACTCTTGTCAATAATGAAAAGATGATGGTATGACTGTGTAAGATAATGGTATGACTGTGTAAGATGATGGTATGACTGTGTAGATGATGGTATGACTGGGAAAGATAATGGTATGACTGTGTAAGATAATGGTATGACTGTGTAAGATGATGGTATGACTGTGTAGATGATGGTATGACTGGGAAAGATAATGGTATGACTGTGTAGATGATGGTATGACTGTGTAGATGATGGTATGACTGTGTAGATAATGGTGTGACTGTGTAGATGATGGTATGACTGTGTAGATGATGGTGTGACTGTGTAGATGATGGTATGACTGTGTAGATGATGGTGTGACTGTGTAGATGATGGTATGACTGTGTAGATGATGGTATGACTGTGTAGATAATGGTATGACTGTGTAGATGATGGTATAACTGTGTAGATGATGGTATGACTGTGTAGATGATGGTATGACTGTGTAGATGATGGTATAACTGTGTAGATGATGGTATGACTGTGTAGATGATGGTATGACTGTGTAGATGATGGTATGACTGTGTTAGATGATGGTATGACTGTGTAGATGATGGTATGACTGTGTAGTGATGGTATGACTGTGTAGATGAGTATGACTGTAGATGATGGTATGACTGTGTAGATGATGGTGTGACTGTAGATGATGGTATGACTGTGTAGATGATGGTATGACTGTGTAGATGATGGTATGACTGTAGATGATGGTATGACTGTGTAGATGATGGTATGACTGTAGATGATGGTATGACTCTGTAGATAATGGTATGACTGTGTAGATGATGGTATGACTGTGTAGATGATGGTGTGACTGTGTAGATGATGGTATGACTGTGTAGATGATGGTATGACTGTGTAGATGATGGTATGACTGTGTATATGATGGTATGACTGTGTAAGATGATGGTATGACCGTGTAGATGATGGTATGACTGTGTTGATGATGGTATATACAATCTGGCTTGGTATTGCTCATTGATATGCAAATCTCCACATGAGCAAAACAAGGCCAGACTTTGGAAGGGAGATAACTCTATGAGTAGCGTTGCCACACTTAATCAATGTCTATTTATAGATATTTCATCATGTTTGACTTTATTTTCAATAAAGCACGATATTTAATCATTACCACATTATTACTATTATGTATACCAGGCAGATCGGCGGGATGGTATAGTACTTTTACTACAATCAGGAGGTTCCAAGTTCAATTTCCTGCCAATTGGTTCATTTGTTGACAAGGTTATAATTATGGTCACAGATCCGACAATGGGTCACGCGTTCAAGTCCTATCTGAATTTCAGAAAATTTATCCACATGGATCCTTGGAAAAGACTCGTTGAGTCAATCGATCTGACCCTATATTGATGGAGTTGGACTTAACGTCATCTTTCAACAGTTTCGCTAGATATATGTGGCGGTCAGTTAACTACATGTAATTGGTGTCCCTGGCAACCCTACCTGGCAACCCTACCATACTAATAACAAGTAAACTGGCAAATGCTCCACATTCTGTGGTACGTGACGACTTTAATCATCCAGAATTGGACCAAAGTTGTGTCATGACTGCAACATGCCATAGGTGTCCTCATGGAAGGCGGTGGCAGATAAATTATTATATGTCTCAGCTTGGCAGATAAATTATTATATGTCTCAGTTTGGCATGGAAGGCGGCAGCAGATAAATTATTATATGTCTCAGTTTGGCATGGAAGGCGGCAGCAGATAAATTATTATATGTCTCAGCTTGGCAAGGGAGGCAGCGGCAGATAAATTATTATATGTCTCAGCTTGGCATGGAAGCCGGCGGCAGATAAATTATTATATGTCTCAGCTTGGCAAGGAAGGCGGCGGCAGATAAATTATTATATGTCTCAGCTTGGCAAGGAAGGCGGCGGCAGATAAATTATTATATGTCTCAGCTTGGCAAGGGAGGCAGCGGCAGATAAATTATTATATGTCTCAGCTTGGCAAGAGAGGTGGCGGCAGATAAATTATTATATGTCTCAGCTTGGCAAGGGAGGCAGCGGCAGATAAATTATTATATGTCTCAGCTTGGCATGGAAGGCGGCGGATAAATTATTATATGTCTCAGTTTGGCCAGGGAGGCGGCGGCAGATAAATTATTATATGTCTCAGCTTGGCAAGGGAGGCAGCGGCAGATAAATTATTATATGTCTCAGCTTAGCAAGGGAGGCAGCGGCAGATAAATTATTATATGTCTCAGCTTGGCAAGAGAGGTGGCGGCAGATAAATTATTATATGTCTCAGCTTGGCAAGGGAGGCAGCGGCAGATAAATTATTATATGTCTCAGCTTGGCAAGGAAGGCAGCGGCAGATAAATTATTATATGTCTCAGCTTAGCAAGGGAGGCAGCGGCAGATAAATTATTATATGTCTCAGCTTGGCAAGAGAGGTGGCGGCAGATAAATTATTATATGTCTCAGCTTGGCAAGGGAGGCAGCGGCAGATAAATTATTATATGTCTCAGCTTGGCAAGGGAGGCAGCGGCAGATAAATTATTATATGTCTCAGCTTGGCATGGAAGGCGGCAGATAAATTATTATATGTCTCAGTTTGGCCAGGGAGGCGGCGGCAGATAAATTATTATATGTCTCAGCTTGGCAAGGAAGGCGGCGGCAGAAAAATTATTATATGTCTCAGCTATCACTGTCAAATGTTGTGCAATTAGAACTTCAAACCAAGTTCACAATCTGGCAAAGAAACTTGGGCTAATGTCAGCAGATGGCTAATCATAAAATGTACGGCACTTGGAAGTTTTTCAGTTTTCAGTAAGCGCATTATTTATCTTAACCCATTCAACACCAAGTAACTCACATGAACTGGTCCATGATATTCATAAACCAATAAATGAATCAGAAAATCACATTTGGACAAGTTCATTTATCAAAATGGGTAATTATGTCTAAAAATAGTCATATCACTGGCAAAAAGTGCAGATCCTGATGAGACGGCTCATCACGAGCCGACTCATCTGGATCTACACTTTTTGTAAGCCTATTTAGAGGTCTGTGGTGTTGAAAGGGTTAATTGACATTTGACATATTTTACTCGGACATGGCGATCTTTGCCAAATATTATGATGTCCTGCTACGAGTCGAGGCAATGTGCTAGCTAATTTCCGTATGTAAATTCTTGACATCCGAGACGTAAACTTTAAAATGCTAAATATAATGTGATGCAAATTCTCAAACATTTCCAGTTTTTTTAAATATTTGACATTTCCCGTACTTTTCATGATCGAGAGCACAGACAATGAAGTTCACTGACTTCCAGATTTCTTGGATTTGTGGGACCCCCCCCCCCCCCCGGGTTTCTACACCGATACTATATATAGTGTACAATTTAGAATTGTTTAAAATCATTAATGTTTTCTTTCATAATTCTCCATCAATGACCTCTTTCGGTAACTACATTTGTAGGACCTCATCTTTAGACATGTCTACTACATCTAATTGCCTATAGTCCTGTAAATACTCCTGCATCACTTCTTTCTTCAACATTGTGCATGAATTAATCTTTCTGTACTAATCAGTTCCCTGCACTATAATACTGTATTATATAATTACCTCATTCCATGACATTCTGCATCAATTACCTCTTTCCATGACATTCTGCATCAATTACCTCTTTCCATGACATTCTGCATCAATAACCTCTTTCCATGACATTCTGCATCAATTACCTCTTTCCATGACATTCTGCATCAATTACCTCTTTCCATGACATTCTGCATCAATTACCTCTTTCCATGACATTCTGCATCAATTACCTCTTTCCATGACATTCTGCATCAATTACCTCTTTCCATGACAATCTGCATCAATTACCTCTTTCCATGACATTCTGCATCAATTACTTCTTTCCATGACATTCTGCATCAATTACCTCTTTCCATGGCATTCTGCATCAATTACCTCACTTCTCGACATTTCTGTATGGATTACCTCTGTTTGTGCTAATCCTGCATCAATTACATCGTTCCATGACATTCTGCATCAATTACCTTGTTCCATGACATTCTGCATCAATTACCTCTTTCCATGATATTCTGCATCAATTATCTCTTTCCATGACATTCTGCATCAATTACCTCACTTCTCGACATTTCTGTATAGATTACCTCTGTTTGTGCTAATCCTGCATCAATTACATCGTTCCATGACATTCTGCATCAATTACCTCGTTCCATGACATTCTGTATCAATTACCTCTTTCCATGACATTCTGCATCAATTACCTCTTTCCATGATATTCTGCATCAATTATCTCTTTCCATGACATTCTGCATCAATTACCTCACTTCTCGACATTTCTGTATGGATTACCTCTGTTTGTGCTAATCCTGCATCAATTACATCATTCTTTATAGCATTGCATCAATTACATCTTTATGTGCTATAATTCAACATAAATTACACCTTTGTGCAAAATCCTACACCAATTACACTTTTCTGTACTAATCCTCTATGAATTACCGTTTCATGTGCAAATCCTCTTTCTGTAATAACTGTGCTTCCAATTATTTCTGTCTGTACCAATCTTACATCAAGTTCCTCTTTGTGTGCTAACCCTGCATCAATTACCTCTTTCTCTAAAAGTAATTTTAATCAAATCTATTTTAGCTCCATTGTGAAACAAGTTTTTACAACATTAGATTAATCGCTCTCGAGACCTCATTCATGATGGAATCGAGCACCATGAAGGAGAGATAATAGACAATGTGGATTTAAGTGTCTTGCATAATTTACTACCGTGGTACTGATGGGGCTCGAACTCTCGATTACAAGGCAGACACCGTATTCATTCAATTACACAACAGAGATTCCACTCATTCTCAGACTTTTAAGTAGCCTGAAAACAGGCATCGATATATTTTGGCTGGTCAGGGAAACGTGAAAAAATATGTTGACACAATTATGCAATGTAAATGAAGCTACAGGAGCATTCATGTATTTTCGGAAATGATCATGTATAACCGTGCCTGTTTCTATTTTTAGCGATCGTGTCTTGCAGATAAGTGTTGTCATTCTTCAATCAACAGCCTAGAAAACATCAAGTTTCCCCAGGCTGTCATTTTGCCAGAAGTAAATTAGTGAAAAATTGACAGACTGGAACCCAGCCTCTTTCATAATCCTGCATCAATTACCTCTTTGATAACCCTGCATCAATTACCCCTTGCATCAATTACCCATATGGTAACCCTGCATCAATTACCCCTTGCATCAATTACCCCTATGTTAATCCTGCATCAATTACCCCTTGCATCAATTACCCCTATGGTAATCCTGCATCAATTACCCCTATGGTAATCCTGCATCAATTACCCCTATGGTAACCCTGCATCAATTACCCCTTGCATCAATTACCCCTATGGTAATCCTGCATCAATTACCCCTTGCATCAATTACCCCTATGGTAACCCTGCATCAATTACC